>LPNX010480259.1:184633-307848 GCA_001517045.1 Pseudotsuga menziesii
ACCAATAGGCCCCCAACACAATCTTGTGGTTCACCCTCGAGCCACGTTAGTTGGAAATGGTGTACTCATTGATTTTCTGCTTGAATTTGTTGTACTACTGAGTGATCACTATTACTTGTACTTTGATTTTCTCAGCAAGGTCCCGACATCCAACCAAATCCTGCTTTAACCGGTGCTCCACCATCTTTGCATTTACTTCCTTCTTATGCTCTTGCAGAGCCTGCAACATAGCAACTGCTTGGGATCCAATTTCTTGGAACTCATTGAGCTGGTCACTGCGCTTCTGTTGCCGTTCCTAAGATTTTCCAACTCATTGCTGTAGCTCCTTTAACTCTGTAGATCGCATAATTGAAACAATTTGTGGCATTGTCCTTCAGTGTTTCCAACTGGTCCTCAGCTTCATGCAACTACTTTGTCAGTTACTCTAATTGTTCATCTTGAATGACACTACCCCATTTCTTCAAACTATGTCGCTATCTCCTCGATGGCACCCTTCCATTCTGCAATTTGCTCTGGTGGTGTGTCTGGGTAGACTAGAGCGTTCAAGATACTATTGTCCAGCTGCAGCTGTGCGATGACCTCCCCAAGTCGCTTTTCCTTTGCAACTGCGTCCAACTCCGCAGTGCTTTCATGGATGTACTGGCAAGAATCTGTAACAGCCTCTTCCACCTACCCGTGACTAGCAAAAAGTTGGGCCTTCTCAATAACAAGATGATCAATTTATTTCTTTGGTTTGGTGATTTCTTTTGTGGTCTTCATCTTGATCTCTTCTTGTGCCTTCTTCAGTGCCTAAATTTTGCTATGCTTTGGCTACGGTCAATGTTTCCTTTGCATGACGCAACTCCTCGAATTCTGTCTGCAACATCTCCTGTTCCTCTTGCGACCAGAAGTACTGATCGTTGATGTCCTTTTGTCGATCGGCTAACTCCTGGTTGGAGACTCGCTGTATGTGTACTAGGGTTTAGGTGGACAAATTATTGACATCCATCGTAATGCTTTGCAGCTGCTATAGTAAGGAGTTTACATCCTCCTGTCCAACGTCAATCGTAGTTGGGGGAATCTGAACATTCGTAGCCCACGGCTTGGTGATAATTGACACATAGTCCTGCACAGCCGCACTCTATGGTGCTCATCATGAAACAACATTTTAAAAATAATCTAGCTTAGATCTTACCTCCGTGAATCCTTTCTACGCAGACTTCTTCATTTCCTTGGTGGCTGCGTCATTGAGAGCTTTAACAAGCTGTTGTAGTTGTGCCTCCATTGCTGAAATTGTGTTGATGCTCACATCCTGATCCATTCTCCTCTTAGTCCTTATCTCCTTAAGGAAGCGTTGTGCCTTTGGGCCAGTCTCTGTCAACGACTCAGCATCGGAGTCATGGTGACTCTGCCGGTCAGCTCTTCTTACTGGATTGTCAGGTGCATTTGTTGGTGGTCCTGCTGATATTTCATTAGTGCTAACCGACTACCGCCATGCTGTAGGACAGTCATCAATCACCGCCTCCAATTCCTCATCCGTTGCCTTGTAATACATGGGTAACCATTGTTTATCTGGGTTGCGGCGAGCTTGTAGATGAATAGTGTGCAGTCCTATGGCGAACTGAGCGATCCTCCGGTATTTAGCTGCAGCAGCCTCATTGGAAATTTGGGGAGCTTTGATAACTCCTACCTGTAGCACTTCCCAGTAGACCCAAGAATGGATCACGTAATCCTCTTTCCTACTAGGCTCCTCGACCCACAACAGGTTTTGATATCTTACGCCTTTGCACGCCTTAATAGATTCAACCGCCATCCTTTGGTAATCCTATGGCTCCATCCAAGCCACTAATGAGATTAGGATCAATATCTAGCTATATTTGAAAGGCCTCTCTCCGGCCTGAACTGATACTGCGTCCTCTGTCAATTGGTTCAGCAAGAAGAGGGACCAATTCACTTGTACCCCTTCTTTGCATTGTTGTGCACACGCAATCACCCATGAAGTGCACCGAATGGGGCGATTCTTGCAGACAATCTTGCTTGCTAATATCCTAGAGTTGATACGTATCGTGCGGTCATTGATGCTATCAATGCGATATGCTCTGCCATTTCCCTGTAAGTCATACTTCAGCTTCAACCGTGCAATTAGCCACTTATCATTATCCCTTCCTTTGAAATATTGCGATGGGTATGGCCCGTCCTTTGGTAACCCAGTGATCTCTGAAATCAAATCCATCATGATTGCGACTTGAGTGTCCAACCACAATGTCCCTCCATGAAATCAATCCAGGAGTTGCTTGACTAAGACATTTTATTCATTCAACCACCCAAAATGCAGCATATTGATGATCCCTAGCAACCCAGCTTTATCCAACCCCTACGCCCATCGTTGTAGGATACACACTATGGGCCCTCCTGCGACCGAAGGTGACGACTCATAAGGCTCATTTGCAACGTCCTGTAATGCCAACAGGTCATGGTCGTCATACATCATCTTCATCAGTGCTGGGACAATATCGGTGTTACACACCATCCCTTTTGAGAGTGGTGGCATCTTTGGCTGATACTTCTGGTTCTTGGTGAGACGCTGAGGCTGCGCACTAGGTCGGGTTGGAGCGATGTAGCTCGGGATGTCCTTAACAGAGACATCGGTTCAGACCCCTGATTTTACAGCACCAGAGCTAGATGGCCCCATCTGGGAAACTATGTCCTCTTGTGCTCTCACAGATCTTCTTGTCTGACTCTTCATCTGCGCTGGAGAGCTAGGCTTCTTCCCCCGCCTCTTCTTCGTCGGGATAGACGACGACCCGACCTACATACTGACAATTTCTTCAACAGCAGTAACTATTTTGATTGGTGAGTCCCTCTCACTTGAAATCCCTACCATGTCGGGGTTACTCTACATCCCGCAACAATGCCCCATAGTCATGATGCACTTCTTCACTCTACAGCTCTCACAATTCACTCAACAACGTTGGAACTCAATTCCGCTTCAACACTCCTTACAACTCAACTTAGCACAATGGTGTGTTCGACCTGCATCGAGCATCTTCTTATATTATCATTCGATCGATCCTAATCATTACCAAATCAACCACGACCATCGTGACCAAATCATGCATTAACTACCTGAATTCGCCGTCGATCGTATCAACCCAACGGTCAAATCCGTTATCAATACGCACTGCTTCAACAAGCACTGCTGGTTAATTGCTTTAACTGTTCTACATTTATTACTGATTTGACTGCGTCGTGACCCTATAGCTGTTGCGACAGATCTTCCTAAATGCACTACTAAATCTCCTACCTGTGTGTCCACTTCCTCCTAGTGCACCCTTCTTCTGGCTATCTATTCCCCCCTTTTTTTTCATTTTGCAATGCCTCAAGCACTACGCGATTCAGGCCCTATCCTATATGGCTTCATGCAGCTACCATTCACTAGTTTTGGTAGCACTGCTCCATCTAGTTGTTGTAGTTGAACTGCCCCCCAGAAGTAATAGAATTCATAAGATATGGACCTAGCCAGTGCATCTGTAACTTACCTGGATGCTTCATGAACTTGCTGTCATATAGAAACACCAAATCTCCTTGCTGAAACTGTTTGTTCTTTATGTGGCAGTCATGCCAAGCCTTATGGAGATCCTTCGCGAGGCACTAATGAAAACCTGCTATAAAGTGGTCCTCTTCAAGCTGTAGCAACTGTGTTGCACATTCCTCTAGCACTGCTTCATCATCCATGCTCGTTGTTGCTACAATGCATAGACTAGGAACAATGCACTCCATAGGCATGACCGCCTCTTTCACATATACCAATTTGAATGACGTTTGCCCCATCAATCTCTTGCAAGTGGTGCGATATTCCCACAACATTGTTGGAATCTTCAAATCCCATTCATTGCGGTTAGCGTTACATACCTTTGTAAGTGCATTCTCTAATATCTTGTTGAATGCTTCTACCGTTCCATTCCCCTACAGATGATATGGGGTACTTTTCTTATGTTTTATCTCCAACTCCTCCATCAACTCTCTTACAGTGTGGTTGATGAAATGGCTACCCTGGTCGCTCATCAGTATCCTTGGGCATCCAAACCATGTCACAATATTGTCAAATAGGAATTGCGATGCTGTTGCAGCGATGCAGTCCACAACTGGTGCAACCTCTTCCCATATTGTTAGATAGTCTGTTACCATGATTATATACCGTGCACCAATTCTCTTCCTAGGTAGTTGAATTGGACCCACAAAATCCAAAGCCCATTTATCAAAAGGTTGCAAGGTTACCTGGGGTACTAGCGACATCTCATCCCGCCGTGATGGTTTTCCAGCACATTGGTAGACATCGCAGCTCTGCGCATAATCTGCATCATTATGTAAATTGGGACACTAGAGCCCTGTGTGAAGCACCTTCGTTGCAGTATCATGACCACCACAGTGTCCGCCAGCGACTCCCGCATGTGCTTCTTCTAGGATCTGCCCTTGTTCATGTGGTAGGACACAACATCGCAAAATTTCATCTGGTCCAAGCTTATACAAGTGTCCAACAATCAACTGGAAATCATAAGCTTTAACCACCAATTGCTTCTTTTGACTTGTTGAAAATTCCTCTAGGGTGATTCCTCTTGCCAAAAATTGGATTATTTGATCATAATAGTCATCTGCCATGTCAACTCTGAATAATTGCGCATCAGGCAATCCTTCTTCAATATTGGTGGGCTCCTCGCCTGTCTTAATTCGAGACAAATTATCAAGTCCAACATTCAAGCGACCCGAATTCACAATTATTTCAAAATCAAACTCCTGAAAGAGAAGTAGCCAGCGACATATCTTCCCCCAACACAGGATTATTGACTAAGTACTTCAAATTAGAATGGTTGGTAAACATCTTGAAGTGATAGCCTAAAAGGTAATGCCTGAATTTCTGCAGTGCATATAGCATTGCCATACCTTCTCGTTATGTGGTCGTATAGTTTTTCTCAACAAATGAAAACTTTCGACTAGCGAAAGCGATTGGGTGATCCAGATCTCCTTCTCCAAGTTGCACAAGCACTACTCCCAGCGCAACAAACGATGCATCGACATGAACATGGAACTCCTTGTTCCAATATGGGAACACAAGTATTGGCGCCGAGGCCATCTTGTCCTTCAGGTGTCGAAGCTTCCTTGACATTCTGGACTCCATACAAATGTAGGATCCTTCTTCAACAGTTTCTCCATAGGGGCAGTAATCGCAACATATCCTCTAATGAATTTGCGACAATACCCAATGTGTCCTAGTGTCGCTCTAATCATATGAATTCACATTTGTCAGGGGTGGTAAACTCAAAATGAGCGCTATCTTTGCAGGGTCCACCAATAATCCTTGCTTGCAAACAATGTGACCCAACAATATCCCAAATGGTGCGCAAAAAATAAATTTCTTGGAGTTTAGCACGATTTGATGTTGTTGACACCTTTCAAACATCAGTCTCAAGTTTTCCAAATGATCCTTGATTACACCATACACTGTCCAATCATCCATATAAACTTGTAGGAACTTCTGAATGAAATCTTTGAATGCAACAACAACAACCCGGGAGAATACTGCATGTGCATTCTTCAACCTAAAGGGCATCACTGTGTATTGGGAACAACCCCATTCAGTGACGAATGTCGTTCTATGTCAATCTTCTTTTACTATTCTTATCTGGCGATAACCAAAAAATCCATCTATAAAAGAGTACATCTCTTGACCGCCTACTCCTTCGAGTACTTCATTTGTTAATGGTGTCGGAAACGGATCATGCATACAAGCATCATTCAGTTTTCTTAGGTCGACACAGATTCGAACTTCACCGGTTTTTTTGTCTTGGACCACCATAGGACTGTTCCATTCTGGTTCTTCCACTAGCTCAATTCCTCTGGCATCCAACATCCTATCTAACTCAACTTTAATCCTCTCCTTGTATCGCAGATTCAAGCGATACAGCCTCTGCCTCACTGGTTTTGCATTTGGGTTTAATGGGATCTTTATCTTTCCTAAATCACCCATTATCACCTTCATTTCTGAGAACTTCGTCGGAAAGAGATCTTGAAATTCGTCCGAGAGATCTGTGATCTTGGCCATGGTCTCTTCATCCTAGTAATCCCCAACATTGGAAAATTTTGGGTTTTCCTCTGTCCAAATTTTAACTTTTCTAATATTTAGCGACTGATTCATGGGATCAGTCGGTATATCTGGTGCTCTAACATCCCTACTCCCTTCTGTCTCCGGAATATATATGTTCTGTAGCTCATCATCATCCTTAGGTCTGCTTGACACATTGTAACATTCCATCATAGATTGCATGCGGCAGTGCGCATGTGGATCCATTGGATATGTGGCCAACACTACCTTTAATACCATATCTAGGAGGATCTAAAGTGCATTGTTGAAATCAGGATTGGCATCTGTGAAACTAAAGGTTTGAGCAAAGAAAACCGTTAGTTCCTCCCAAGTGGTTATTTCTTTGCGCAACTCCCTTGATATATACCATGACCTTGGCATTTCATCAAAGGTGTGAATAAAGGCATGGAGCCATTCATCCTTCGGTCACGATGCCCACAAAGTTTGATATTCCCTCAGGTGACCGCTGGGGTCAATCCACCCATCATACATCCCAGCAAGAAATGTTTATGCATCACCAAACTGCATTGTCATCAACCATCGACACTGTGTCCATCCAGTAATTGACTTTTTATGAGTTGCCCACCATCGTTCCTGGGTAGCCTTCAGTGCTTCCTCTAGCGCCAACAATCACCGCAGTTTTGATACCTTCTCTTCAAACTCCATTAAGAATGCAAACAAATCAGGCAACCCTTCATTAATTGGTAATTTGAAAATCTCAGTCGCGACGTGATGCAATGAATCTATGATTATACCACATTTCCTAAATGACACCTCGTGCATGCGATTTTTCTAGTTTTCTATCGCATCTTCAGAATCGGAGGACGCAGAACTAGCGCTGTGCCAACCGAGTTCTCCATCGAAAGTTGGGCTGATGTAGTCCTCTGAAATGTTGTAAGCATGATCCCATCCCCTACCAACTTAATCTTTTACCATTTCAATATATCTCTTTCCTTCGTTTGGATCGATAGGAGCAATGACCCTGATGTCCTGATTCTCAAATGTCATCATCCGATTCTTGAAGTTAATTACTTCCATACTATCATTGGCCCAATCGATCCCCAAAAACACAGGATAGGAACCTCCACCATCAACGAATTCAATCACATCGAAATCGACATAGGTCTTCATACCTTCAACATCCATGACCAAGTTCGACACGCGTCCGATTGGTTGTACTTTAGCCTGATTAGCTAATCTCAACTACACAGGGGAGTAACCCAACGTCGGTCTCCCCTTTTTTTGCCAGGTCTACTTTGTGAGAATATTCATGTCTGATCCTAGGTCCAGAATGACCGAATCGACCTCATAGTCCCCAATTTGAATGTTCATGGGCATCTATTGGATCGTCTTTTTCTTGTGTAAATTATTCACCACAAAGTCCTTCCGTTCCTTACCCGTGCGGTGCAACAAATTTTCAATTTCGGCCTAAGCATTGGGATCTCTTGCCAGCGACAAGCAACTCTCAAAAAAATGCTGCAAGGTACCATGCTTCCACGATGGTCCTGCCTCCAATGAAGAATCAAAAGTGGAAGGCATTCCATAAATGGGGACTTAGCAAGATTTCTTCTGATCACATCTCGAGCTTCACATAATGTCTCTTTTTCAGTAGTGATATCAAATGGTGCCTTCTTCTTCTGAGTTAATCGAACCTGCTGGTGAGGCCCATCCTCTCCAGTCGTCACACCTCTGCGGGTGACAATGGAAACATCAACATCCTCTGTTATGGGCTCTGCTGAGATCGTTGCAACAGTCGATCCTTGATTTTGGTTCATCGACGGATTCTGGTTCAGCGGTGGATTTTGGTTCAATGGGGGATTCACCAGTTGATTCATAGTCTAAGTATGAAGTGGAACTTGATTCTGAGCCTAGTTCTGCAAATGATTCTAGTTTCGTAGCTAATTTTGATTATGCAATTGGTTCTCATATCAAAACTGACTCTCGCCATCAGTGTCTTAAATCTTTGATCGAAGTCCCAAATAGTCTCATTAGGAAATTGCTTAATCTCTTTTAACTCAGTCATATACTGTTCTTCAGATTTGGGCTTTTTGAATTCTTCAATTAGTCCCCTCCTGACTTCATCTAATGTTTTTATAGGTGTCCTCGTAGGAACTTGTATAAATTTCATGTACCAATCCAATTCACGACCCCGAAGAGTAGTCGCCAATTGGCCTTTCTTGACATCATCATCAGTAGTTTGTCTGACTGTCCACACTTCTTCGCATAGAAACCAATATTTGTCGGGATCATTAGTCCTGTTTCCATGGAAAAAAGGTAACTTTGTATCGTTGCCCACCATCCCAGACCTTCTTCCTACAGATGCCGATATACTACTAGAATGCTGCTGGCATGTCGAGCAAGTTGATGTGGAACTTGTGTTTCTTCCTGAATAGGGAGTAGCGTTTGGAGGCATGGGTATGTTGCTGCTGGGGTTTGAAATTACTGCTTTTATGGGTGTAGCCTGGGTCTGGTCATCCTCTTCGTCATTGTAGGGTCGATTCGTCCCATATGGTCTTCCTTCGCAGTCTTGTGTTTTGATCGCACCAGGACCTTCCCTGTCCTCTACCTCTTCTCCTGTCGAAACCTTGCTCCTCCCCTCGTAAGACCACTTTCTTCCTCAGCTTCTCTCATAGTCTCGTTGAAACTTGCACCCATCTACCCCTTATCTTCCCATTCAGCTCCCCCCTTTCATCATGGTATCCCCTGCCTTCGCACACTAGAGTTCTACTACTCGAGGTGCATCTTCAGTATACCCCTTTCATAGACAAGCATCTTAATTGAAAATTGTAGAGATGATAAGAACCTACCTCTGGGTCCATTGAATAATTCCCTTTCCGCTTCACTGCAGGACTTGGTAGTGTCGACTGCGAATTCAATGATATATCCTTCTAGGATACTATTCAGCCAGACCTCAACAGCTCACGATGCTTTGTTGTTAGTTTCCTGCAACTCTTGGATTAATTCAAGGGTCCAGGATGTTGGATCTCCTCCTTGGAAATTTGACTTCTTGTAAGTGAACCATGCTAACCACTCATACAATATGAGGGGAAACTCAGAGAAAAAGTATTCATGAGGACCTTCGTGTATGTATCTCACCAACCACTCGTCAGTCATTAGTCCAGGGTTCTAATTTTCTACTTCAACAAATTCTTGGAGCTTCTGATCAAACCAATCTTGAATCTCTAGCCACATCGGATGCCACATATCCTCCTCTCAATGGCAAAAAGGTTCTGAAAATGGAACCATTTGTTGGTGCAAACCCAACCAACAAAACCCAGTTGATAGGGGTTCCCACTATGTTGACGCTCGACTCGCCATGATCTCCTTGAGCACTGGCCCATACAGGTTTTACCCCGTCCAACAACACCCACGAAATGGATGAAGTCTCACCCGAGCTGTTTGAGGGAGGGCTGACGGAACCAAGTTTCTGCAGAATAGAAGAGGACTATGGGCATCGACAATTCATCAACTTATCTATCAGATTTAACTAGTTACTTAATCATAAATAGAACCATTAATCATTGCTCTGTAAAAGATCACATCATTCATTCATCACAATAATAACCATGTTGTTGCGCAAACAGATCTAGAAAGATAACATTATTCATAAGGAATAAAAATCGGATCATCGATCCATGTCGCATACATTCACCATTAGATCGCAGAAATAGAAAGACAGAAAGAGACAAAAATACAATGATATTTCAGATCAACCTTCGCCTTCTCATATTACTTCTACGCAACCAACCATAGATCCAAACAAATAACAATTCAATTGAATTTCAAGTCCTCAATTCTCATTCCCCGATCTTTATCATAATGATGTCTTTTACATTCACAATTCTTCTTTTATTTATAGGCTTGCGCCTTTACATTCATGGTCCACTTGGACAATTTCCTAACTAGCTCTTAACTGATTCCACCAACTAATGACCAATATCCACAAAATATGGTCCAAAAGTACAAAGTGACACAAAATATTCAAAGTATTCAAAATAGTCTATCTTCTGCCTTGCGCGTCGTCTTTCACTTGCGTGGTGTTTTTTAACCTTACGCAACATCCACGATGTTGTGCAACTGACTTGTCCAAAACCCCTACCAACAACCATTCTCAACCTCAGGAGGGTTCATCAGGAGCAACGTATGTTATCAAATGAGAGAAATGAGGCTTGTTATGTTCATTTGAAGGAAATACTAGAAGCAATGCAAGTTGAAATTAGTTTGCTGGGGAAAGAAGAATCTGGTCCTTCTTTTAAGCAAGCTAAGGTGTCTCCAATGGATGAAGTCTCCATAGTTCAGTTTGTTGATGAAGGGACTCTGGTGCAGATATGATTTTCTCTATTTCAGTCTAGTTACATATGTTTTCTTGTTGTCTATTATGCGACCAATATGTTACGCTCTATACGGTAAAAGGGGATAGTCTGTTTTTTGAATAACTTAGTATTGCTTTGCTCAAATCTGAGCAATTTTCAAACCTGAGTATGAATGTTTTGATAGTCAGAATTTGATTACTGCTAGTGTTTTTAGGCCCTAGGGGCGTTTGTAATGTCCTTCCTTTTATATAATAAAATTTTTCTTGTTTATGTTTAAAAAAAATAATATAGTTATACATGTATGAAATATTTTTAGTCAAATATACAACCACGACTTTAATTTACAAATCAAAACTACGTACCTATTTACAAACCATAAAATAAGGTGAATAAATATTAAGCATACATATTTGTTAACTGCTTCATATAAATCCTTGTTGTCGAAACCAATTCTAAGATGGATTTCAACCTCCTAGAAATAGAGAGATGAAGAAATTCAATCCAACTTAATCAATATAACATATTTAATTATTTTATTACAAAGAGAAAAGAATATTCTCTCTTAAAGGCATTTTTTTCTCCTAAAGAAGATTCCATACGTACACCTTCATCCTTAAATTCATTTTTTCTCTCTTATTGCCATTTAAAAAACACTTGCAAACATTATAACAAAAGTATCATAAATTAATGAAATATTATAATTCTTAGCATTATTTATAACAAAAACATCATGAAATAAAAACATTCTCATATTGATGGAGAAATGAGAGAGCACCTTAAATTTGGTTGTAAATTCATTGTTATAAAGGGCATAAATTAAGTCAATGTAGACTTTAACCCTAGTAAAAAAATTGTTGAATTTTCAATCTCCATCAAGGTTAAAAATCTATCATTTTCTATGTTGTAGTTAACATTATAAATACAATAAAAAAAACATTACATTGTAACAAAACTTCAATTTAATCGAATCATATAATAAACAAACATTACATTCTAACAAACATGTCATAAATTAATGCAATTATAATGCCTAACATTATTGATCACACAAACTCATAAAATACAAGCATTATGTTGGCCCTAGGGAGTGTTAGGTAGAATTCAATTGGAATTCTTCCCAAGTATGAAAATATTCAGGTCACAGGAAGGGAGAAAGGAAGTTGTGACAAAAGTAGAAGAACAAGGAAGAAGGAGCTGCGACATAAGAAACCAAGGAAGAAGGAGTTGCAATAGAAGAAACCAAGGAAGAAAGAGCTAACAGAAGAAGAGTTCATGATAGAAGAAGAGTTCACGCCAAAAGAAGAGTTTGTGGTAGGAGAAGAGTTCGCGATAGAAGAATAGTTCATGACAGAAGAACAGTTTGTGACAGGTGAAGAAGCCGTGACAAAAGGAAAACATGGAACAAGATGAGTTGCGACAGAAGAAACCATGTTAGAAGGTGTGCAACGACGCAACGGTTGGAAAGCAACAATTCAGAAATATCATGGGTACGAGGTCAGCTAGAGTCGATGGAAGTTGCAAGTATGAAAGTATATTTGTAATTTGAGTCGTTAGTGCCTACTGACATGTGTTTCTAGAATAGGAATGACAACCTATTGGCTAGCTGAATGAAGTCGGTTGAGAGCGACACGTAAGAGTCTATAAGAAGAAAAGACCCATGCTGTGTAGGGGTTAACTTCATTAAGGTCGGGATGCCTAGATTGCTTAGTTATCTATTTTTGTTGCTTAGAAAGTCTGTCAGTAGAGAATCAATTATTTTTTGGTAAAGAGTCGAAGAAGTCTGCAGCTGAGTCGCAGAGTGGTAGAGAAGATCATGTTGATCTAGGCTATGTGCGGATCAACTGTAGAGTTGAAGAGTAAAGAGTTGTAGAGATATAGAAGAAGTTGAGTCAATATAGGCTGTGTGTGAATCAATATTAGAGTCAAGTAGAGAAGAACTAATGATAGAAGACCAGAGAGCATGAAAAGAGAAATAAGTCTGTATAGATAAGAGAAGAGGATCTAGAACAGAGTCTGCAGCGTAGTGCACAAACAAAAAGGTGCCATATATTTCTCATACTAGATGAAGAGTGCCTTTGTGGTTTTTCTTGGATGGGTTTCCACGATAGATATTGTGTCGAATGTGTACATGGTAAATGTGTTGTGTCACATGCATGATTTCTGTGAAAAGTGTTTATGTATTTGCTTGCAAATGAGTTTATATGGATTTGTCACATAGTTGTAGTTGGAATATCTATACCCGATTATATTTATTGTTATAGTATCTGGTAATGGTTGAATAGAGTCACATATTAGCTATACATAATTAGTATAGATAATACACCCCCTGGATATGATACCAAAGGAAGAAAAATCCCCCACACAATTGCAGAAAATTGGTTCTGGTAGTTACCCAGTAAAGAGATATCTCAGGTGATACTGCATCTGCGTCGTAGGTGTTAGCGAGTGAGCCTTTCTCTACTGGGTCGATATCTTGGGCTTTGTTGCGCACAAAGGAGGGACTAAACTTGGGTCAAAGACACAATAATGCCAACAAATGGTTCTATTGCTGGGATCATGAATCATTTTGGTGAGGGATATGTTGTGGCATCCGACGAATCCTGAAATCCAAAACTAAGTGGATTCTAAAGGGTTAGAATTCTCGCAAGAAGAGAATAAAGGATCTTGGTTGGATTCAACAAAGTGGTTGGGCCAATACCATTATTTGGATATTCATGAAATTTTCTTTTATGAGTTTCCTATCGTATTACATGAGTGCTTGTCGAAGTTAGCGACCCAACAAAGAAAATTTCAAGGAGGAGAACCGACGGAGTTGAATCCTCTGCTAATTTGACGACTGAAAAGTGTTAGCAACCCTGTGTCGAGAGGGTAGATAGTATTTTGAAAGGATATATTACTGAGTTTGTTGTCGACACAGTAAAATAGTATAGTGAGGTAGAAATAAAATTTTTCCAATGACCTCGAGGAAGATACTTGTCATCTTTGATAACCTGGATAAAGATGCTTGTATGCAAAAAATGAATCTTGAGAATGTGTTAGTTATAAGAATTGTGCATAGAAATTTGGATATGTCGAAGATGAAGTGTGGAAAAAATGTAACAAACTAAGTTGAAATTTTCCCTGGTGAGAGCGGGACTGAAATAGATGATGGATATTTGAGAAGTGGAAGAAGATTTCGTTTAGGAAAGAGAAGAAAGACTATGACAGGAAGAGGAAGCTGTCAGTACGACCAGTGGAGAATACTATGATCTCACCTCACAATTCAACGAAGGTTCTTGCGACGAAGAAGAGGAATATCAATCGATATATAAAGAAGAAGAAGTAGAAGATCCATATTTAGGGCATGAGTACGATACCCCTACAACCCTATGCACATCACCGGAGGTATGATATAGAAACTCATCTCCAAGTGGTTCTGTAAATAAAAGTAATACTAATGATATGAATAGTGGATAAGGGAGTCCAACTAGTCAAAAAATTTTCCTTAGCATACCAGCAGTTAACATAATGGTTGGGACCGATATTAAGCATTCGATATTTAATGGAAATGGGTTAGAAGACCCAGAGAAACATTGGTTTCTCTATGAAGCTTTGTGTACCGTCCGACAGGTTTAAGATGAAGCAATAAAACAAGCACAATTAATTACAACCTTGATAGGTCACACGCTAGATTGCTATATGAAGTTTTCTATAGTTCTAGCAGGAGTTGCGCAGAAAACACTTGACCAAATTTGAGTCAGAATGATAGATGAGTTCAGAAAGCCGATCTGAGTCGCAATGCATCACATAAATTAAACAAATCAAGCACTCACCTATAGATATTGTTTGGGACTTTGACCAAGATTTAATACATTGATGGCCAAAGTAAGTTTTCATATGTCAGATGTACAACATAAGGAATGGTTCATTGTCGCGCTGTTGCTGCTCATCCGAATCCCATTAATGCAACATAAAATAGTGTCACAAACTGAAGATCTTGAGACAACCATGAAATCAGAGTCCTCACTGATTGGAGAAACTAGTGCAAGAATGATGCAGATTCAATCAGAGCTAGCTAACCTTACACTGCAACTCCAAGACATTAAAAAAGGAAAGAGATCCAGGAAGAATTATGGTGTACACAATGTAGAACAGAGTGGCACCATAAATATAATTTCCCAGCACTCATGTACTATGTCACAGTAGGAGCACCAAACTCAATAAATAACCAAGGGATGCCTTGTTGTAGAATATGTCAGACTCAAGGCCATCGGTCAGAAGAGTGCTTGTACTTACAGAAGATTGTAAGTACACCAACTAGTATGTATTGTAAATTTTGTAAATCTATAGGACATGATGAGAAACATTGGACACCTACTTAATGACGAGTGATGAGCACATACAAGCTGAATGAGTTCAAGATCAATTCCCACCTGCTCAATATCCACCGGCCCAATATCAGCAACCATAGTATCCTCAACTGTAATATCAACAAAATCAGTATCCGTTGCAGCAACAATACCCTCAACCTAGAGAGGGTGGAAATTTTTGGGACCGAGGACAACAAAAAGGGGGAGGATTTGATTGAGGAAGAGGCCAAGTCATATGTTATAACTATGGACAACCATGATACTTTACTCAAGATTATGCGAGTCTTGCGAAGACATGTTCATATTGTAAATCATTTGACCATACTGTCGAACAATGTCCACAATTGATTGCGAAGTGGTAGGACCGAATGGTGGGAAATCCCAATCCTATGCAAAACCCCAACTTGAATCCTAACCAGAACATCCAAATGATTTGTACTGAGCTAAGAAAACTAAACATTTCTATCATAACAAGAGGAGGTGCTGCGACTGGAGCAAACCAACATACCCAGCATGGAAAACCGCAGGTGCGATCGACGCGACAAAAGAAAGTACCATTCAATGTTTAGAAAGATAAGGAAGTATTCTTGGACGTGCAACCATAATTTGTCGAGAAGAATCAAGCGTCGACATCTGGAAGACCAACAGTGCAAATTCCTGAGAAATTTGACCATCTATTACGAAAGAAACCGACGGGAAAGGTTAGTAAGCTTAAATAATTTTTAAAAAGTTGCTTATCGCTAATCCAAAATAAAGATGTTGTCATAGAATTGACAGCGCTAAAAGAAGAAAATCAGGAAGAGATGTGACCAGATAGAAGAGTTAACCGTGTGGGAAAAGGTGAAAAACTAGTCGCGAATTGCGAATGACTGCGCAAATAGGTGATTACGATATGTATTATATCATTTTGTACCTGGGCTCTTATGTCAATATTTTGACAAGATAGACATGGGAAAGCATGGGAAAACTATGACTTGATTGGTCTCCCATTCAACTAAGGCTAGCAAAACATTCAGAGGTTCTATCTATTGGTCGACTGACTCAAGTACCTGTCGAGGTGCAAGGCTTGAGAACATATGCGGATTTCAAAGTGATCGACATTGTTGATGATACAAACCCATATCTCACACTTTTTGGAATTGACTGGGAAATAGACAATCAAACCATCATAAATTTTAAGCAAAGAATGTTATCATTTGAAGAATCAGAGATAAGGGTGGCCGCACCAATTGACTCGCTAGAAGGACAAAGATATGTTGAAGCAGTACATTGTGAAGGACGAGGTGATTACCTGGATCACATATATAACGTCATGTCTTTGAGAAGTGACTATATAAATCCAACAACTGACGAAAATATGAGTTGGTGGAGTGTTAGCTCCTGTACATCTGATTCGGGTGAAGCATTACAAAATTGGCAGAATCATATACATGTAGTATCTATGAGAAGATGTGCAAGAATTACACAATCTATGTGACGGGTAGGAGATGAGGCAAGTGAGCTACCTACATCCGAAGGTTTACCTAACCTTGCATATTTTCTAGCACAATTTGAAGAAAAAGTTACAGAATCACAATGATTGTCCACCTTGGAATTTCTACTAAAAGCTACACATGCCAAATGGTGGGCTACACGTAAAAAATCTATCTCTGAATGGACACAATGTAGAATATTTCTATAGATCATATTGGGAGAAGAGATAAATTATAATACTAAAAAATATACAAGATTGACAGATCTTGTCGAACATATTGAGTATTGTCATGCGACATGGCAGGCGTATCCGCGATAAGAATGGGTTCATCACTTTGTACATACACTAGATAAGATACCAAGAAATTGGTATAAAACAATGGAGTGGCGACGAGGAACTCTTGATTGGGAGGAATTAGTTACTAGCTTCACACATACATTTGAGTTTGTAGATGACCATCCTTCGATTGATGCTGCATTACAAGTGATGAAAAGAAAGATATTTGAAGAAATCCTTGTTGCACCAACCAAATTCCACCAATGTAGTGCAACAATCCATCATTGGATGGAATGTTACAATGTGAAGGGAGAACCATATGCTGATGGCATGCTCAATGTAAACATACATGTGTGGGAAGGTATACACGCAGTAGAAGGAATTGTTATTTCTAGTGACCAATTCCTGAGCCCACTCAAAATCAAGAAAGTTAATATTGGATCGACAAAAAATCCAAAGTTCGCTAATATTGGAGATTATTGGGATGAGATTGTAGGAAAGACCACTGATTTATTGCATGAGTTTCAAAATATGTTCCCTACCAAATTTTTAGAGATGAAGGGGATAGTTGGAGATATAGGAAAAATAAAAATTCCTTTGAGGCCCGAAGCAAAACCGGTCAAGCAACGATCGTACAGATTGAATCCACAATATAAACAAAAGGTCAAGGGTGAGTTGGACTGAATGCTGGATGATGGTATTATAGAATTTTTTGAGGAATAAGAATGGATTATATTGATAGTAGTATAATACAAAAAAGCTATGAGCGAAGTAAAGATTTGTTTCATCCTGAGAAAATTGAATGATGCTTGCTTACATGACCCATTTTTTACTCCATTTATAGATGAAGTACTAGAGAGTGTTGGAGGTAAAGAAATGTACTCATTCACTAATGGTTTTTTTGGTTACCATCAGATCAGAATCATGAAGGAAGACCGACAGAAGAATACATCTGCGACAGAGTGTGGACGTTTCCAACATAGGGTAATGCCCTTTAGACTTAAGAATCCTCCTGCGATTTTTTCTAGAATAATAGTTGTTGCTTTTAAAGATTTCATTAACAAATTTGTTGAAGTCTACTTTGACATTTGGATGGTATTTGGGCTCATAAAATAGCATATTGAGAGCCTTCGAATGACGTTGGAACACTGTCTCCAGTATCAAATTTCCTTAAACTTGAAGAAACGTGTCTTTTGTGCCCCATTTGAAGTCCTGTTGGGCCATGTGGTATTTTTGCAATGGAATTTTGGTCGACCCAGCTAAAATTGTGATCATTCTCGACCTACCACCACCTAATACAGTCAAGTAGTTGAGAGAAACACTGGGACACATAGGTTACTACAGAAAATTTATCAAAGGATATGCAGAGGTGACTACTCCGATGGAAAATTTGTTGAAGAAAGATGACAAGTTCTATTGGACAGAGAGCTGCTAAGTTCATTTGAAAATAATTTGATTTTGAAGTAACTGTTAAACTCGGTTGATTAAACTTGGGACCAGGCCATCTTTTGAGGATTGAAAGTGGTGAAGAACCTAGTAATATGGAGGATAATCTCTTTGATGCGTAATTGTTTGCGATAACCATGTTTGATGATCAGTACAAAGATATCATACAATTTTTAGTACGGGTTATGTGCCAACTGAATTCACCACTACATAGAAGAAGCAGTTAGTTGTGCGAGTTGTGGATTTCTAGTTGATCACTGGACAATTGTGTAAGATGGGTCTTGATGAGATTCTTCATCGCTATGTCTTGGAACACGAGCGACTGATTATATTAAAAGAAGCACATGCTGGTGTTGCAGGAGGCC
Source organism: Pseudotsuga menziesii (assembly GCA_001517045.1). NCBI lineage: Eukaryota > Viridiplantae > Streptophyta > Pinopsida > Pinales > Pinaceae > Pseudotsuga > Pseudotsuga menziesii. Next base: position 202,975 of record LPNX010480259.1, read on the forward strand.
ATTATGCTGGAAACGCTATAGTGTGCAATATTTTACAAGCAGGAGTGTGGTGGCCCACCATGCATGTAGATGCCCAAAATTATTGTCGTAGCTTTGATATATTCCAAAGAACTGGAAATTTCTCACGACGGGTTGAAAATCCATTGGTACCTCAAGTAACATTTCAGACATTTGATAAATAGGACATTGACTTTAAGGGCCCTATCAATTCGGCAAAAAAGTGCATAGGTGCACGCTATATTATTACTACGATCAATTACCTAACTAGATAGGCTGAAGAAGCGCTAGTAAAGGATTGTAATGATGAGACTGTTGCAAAGTTTTTGTTTGAAAATATTGTGACAAGATTCGGTTGACCAAATATTTTAATAAGTGATCAAGATACACACTTTGTTAACCAATTGATTGAAGAACTAACGAAAGAATTTCAGATTAAACATTGAAAAACAATGTGATATCACCCTCAAGCGAATAGTACCATCGAGGCCCATAACAAAATCTTGGAAAATGCATTGACAAATATTTGTAATGTTCAGAGAGATGATTGGGATCTGAAAATTTCTTTAGTGTTATGGGCATATCGCATGACTTGTAATAAATTGTTAGGCCACACTACATTTCGATTGGTGTATGGATATGAGGCTGTGATTACAATGGAGTATATTGTATCGAGCCTAAGAATTGTTGCGATCATAGAAATGACAGATGTTGACGTTGTCGAGGAGAGATTGTTACAACTTGTGCAACTAGAAGAAGAATATTTCGTCTCAGGGTATCACCAAAATGTTGAGAAAGAAGGACATAAGGTATGGCATGATCGACACATTAAGAACAAGTAGTTTAAGGTCAAAGGACTTCTTCTTATGTATGAGAGCAAAATTTTCAAGAATCCAGGCAAGTTAAAAACACATTGGTTAGGACCGTATATAGTCGAGGAAATCACTAACAGAGGTGCAATGAAATTGCAAAAGCTAGATGGAACACTAGTTAGAGGACTGATAAATGGAGGTTAGCTGAAGCTGTATCATGATACCAATGACTTGGTAGCATAAAAAAATAAAAGTGGTTTTTTCTTGCAGATTGCTAGTCTACCGCAAAAAGAGAACAACAACAAAAGAGGAAGACATGACAATTTGAGCCTTTTATGTAGTTGTTGGTTGCAGACTGCTAGCCTGCCACAATAAGAAGAGAAGTATCACAGACTTGGTATCTGTCGTAGATAGAAAAATTATGGTGAATACACTTAGCTTTTCGCAAGAAAGGAAATCTGTCGAAGGAGGAATACAGGTCGTCAGGAGTGCGGTGCTTTCGCAAGCAATACGTGAATCACAGAAACGATAGTTGGATGGCATTAAAATTGAAAAACCTGAGATATTTTGGCGGCATGATTTTAAGTCACTTCTGTCATGATTGCAATGATGTCACAACGGAAATTGGAAGGTTACATAGCAATTTCTGTATGATGATTCGCATAGCTGACCCACGTGATGGATTGTGTTGTCACAGTTCCAAACAATATTCACACATGTGAAGGTCAAACAGATCGAACGAGTAGGTATAAACTGCATTCACCCTTCACTTTCAATTCATTCTGATGCATTTGAATGAGGAATTGATCTCTATAACTCCCAGGGTCGAAGTAATTTATTTGTTTATAGAAGTATGGCTACTATGAATCCTAGTGACACTGCAGTCCAGACTTTATGGTTGAAGCTATGTTACCTACGATGATCCTGGAAGATGTGATTGGATGTTTTCCATTGCAGGCAGGGATGGGATTGGAAACTAAGAAAGTTTTAGTCATCCCTAAGATAAGGATATGAACCGACCTACCTGGTTTGTCAATGAAAAAGCGTTCTGGTTCCTGCTAGAGGAAAGTTGTCTCAGCACTACTGATGGACGATGAATAAGCAATAATTGAAATTCAGTTACCAGATAACATTCCACCTAAACCACAAGATATAATTGTGAAATGATTAAGTATAATGCATAATATCCATTGGTAAAACCCGTCGATCTGAACAAACAGTTAAGATAACGGAAAATAGAGACAAAGTTCTTCATCATCGCCATCATTTGTACAAGAAGCTCCAGATAAATTTGGCGATGGTGTTCAAACAAAGAAGATGAGATGGCTGATTTCCAAGAAGAAAAGATGGAAGATTTCATCGTTAAAGAAACATAGAAGATGATCAGATGATGGATTTCATTGCCGACGAAGAAGAATTTGATGAACATGGTCTTCATGTGAGAGGGAAGAAGTCAAAGAAAATAATTCCCATCCAAGCACTTGGGATTTCGTCTTCAACTTTCAGAATCAATGATGTCGATGAAATTTTCCATCTCTCTCGTCCTACCTCTTTAGAGAAATAAATTTACATTATAGAAGAGAAAAGAAAAGTAGAGGCAAAAGTTATGAAGAAAATCAAAGAAGCATAGTCATCATGTGCTAAAGCTATCGACCAAGTTTCTCAAACTTGGGAAGCCTTGATCGATGACGCAGAACTAGAGAAAGTCGCAAAAGAGCTGTGTACAACTGAGAAAAAAGTAACTCAGCTAAAGAAGGAGATGAAAAAGATACACCATCACGTATTGTTTGAGTTATAGACACAGAGTTATAGGTCGAAGCATAAAGGTTTACAGGAATTATTAACATGTACATTAGAGGGTGCAATGAGTAGTGGAAGCAACATGGCTCGTACTATCGGAACACCTCAATTCTGACCTTATGGAAAACTAGTAGAAATAATAAGAAGATGTGCGACGTGTGACAGAAGAGGTAATGAAAATCTTCAAATATTTTCAAGGTAAATTCATCCCAAATGCATAAGTGGAACAACAACATTCGGTGGCTTAGGATGAGCCACAAGTGAGTGTTGGGGGGCTGTTGGCCCTATGGAGAGTTAGGAAAAAATCAGTTATAATTCTACCCAAGTATGAAAAGAGTTAGGTCGCACAAGGGGAGAAAGGAAGCTGTGAAAAAAGTAGAAGAACAAGAAAGAAGAAGTTGTGACAGAAGCAACCAAGGAAGAAAGAGCTGCAACAGAAGCAACCAAGGAAGAAAGAGCTAACAGAATAAGAGTTCACGACATGAGAAGAGTGAAGAAGAGTTTGCGATAGAAGAAGAGTTTGCCACATGAGAAGAAGCTAGAATAGAACGAAAAGATGCGAAAATATGAGTTGTGATAGAATAAACCATGTCAGAAGGCGTGCAATAGTGCAACAGCTAGAAAGCAATAGTTTAGAAAGATCGTGGGTACGAGGTCAACTAGAGTCGGTGGAAGTCGCACATATGAAAGAATATTTGTAATTCAGGTCGTTAGTGCCTATTGACATGTGTTTCGAGAATAGGAATGGAATCCTGTTGGGTAGTTGAATGAAGTTGGATGAGAGTGACATGTAAGAGTATATACAAAGGAAAGACTCAGGATGTGTGCGAGTTAGCTTCACTAAACTTGGGTTACCTGGGTTGCTTAGTTATCTGTTGTTGTTGCTTATCTAATATGTCAGTAGAGAGTTATTTAGTTTTTTGTAAAGAGTCGAATAAGTATGAAAATGAGTTGTAGAGTGGTAGAGAAGATCAGGTTCATCCAGGATGTGTGCGGATCAACGGTAGAGTTGAAGAGTCGAGGAGTCAAGAGTCGTAGAGATATAGAAGAAGTTGAGTCGATCCAAGTTGTGTGTGAACCAACAGTAGATTCAAGTAGAGAAGAACCAACGATAAAGACCAGAGAGCATGAGAAGAAAAAGAAGTCTGTATAGATAAAAGAAGAGGATATAGAACATAGTCTGCAACATAGTTCGTAGACAAAAAGGTGCCATACATTTCTCATTCCAAATGAAGTGCGCCTTTGTGGTTTTTCCCGGATGGGTTTCCATGTTAGATATTGTGTCGGATGTGTACATGGGAAATGTGTTGTATCACATGTATGATTCTTGTGAAAAGTGTTTATGTATTTGCTTGCAAATGAGTTTATATGCATCTGTCACACTGTTGTAGTCAAAATATCTATACTCCATTTAATTTACTGTTATAGTATCTGGTGATGGTTGAATAGAGTTGCATCTTAGCCGTGCATAATTAGTATAGCTAATCCACCCCCTGGATATGATCGAACAACTTGGTAGGATACCGAAGTAAGAGAAATCTCCCACCCAACTGCAGAATCTTGGTTTTGGTAGTTACCCGGTAAAGAGATATCTCAAGTGAGACTGCATCTGTGTTGCAGGTGTTGCCAATTGAGCCTTTCTTTGTTGGGCCAATATCTTAGGCTTTGTTGTGTGCAAAGGAGGGACAAAATCCGGGCTGAAGACAAAATAACTCCAACACATTGCAATATTAATATAGAAATTAGAGACTACCTTCAAGTCCGGAAGAATATGTTAGCCTTTACGTTCACAAAAATAAATTTGAATAAGGTAAGATGTTTTCATGGTGTATTTATATGTATACATAAAACATAATATGAGTAATTTGGAAAATAATACACAATCATAAATTACTTCATAGACATAAACCATATTTCGCATCATATTGGTTGTTAACCAACTAGAATTGTTTAAACATTGGATCCAGTAATCAACTTTCCATTTCCACTGTCATAACATGAAAAATAAATAATATAATTAGATAATCAAAGATAACAGTAACAAAATGATATCTCAATTTGCAAAATGATGAAATAAAACATGTACATATCAATATTTGTTTCCATCACCCTCATTATCTTCCTCAGTTGGCATGATAGCACTATTGTTCTCAAAAACACATTTAGATCTAGGGTTGTGCCTTAATATGAACCACCAATCTCTATCCAACACATCCGGGTAAATGAACACTTGGTTGCAGTGTTTTGGGAAAACATAAGGCTCCTTAATTTCATCCCACATATTTCTAGAGTTGATACATATCAACCCACTATCACGATCTTCCTTTACATTATTCCTGTCGAATGTGTCCTACCACCTGCACATAAAAATAACACATTGGAAAGATGAGAAGTCCACTTGAATGATCTCTTGTATCTTTTTGACATAACCCAACATCCCTCCTATCAGGTTTTGATTTCAGTGGCTAGCACGACTAGATTGGTCGAACTTGACTTCCACTTACAAAAATCAAGTCCATAAGCCCACATAGATGGGAATGAATGCACATGTAAGAAAAGCTAACAAATGATGGTGTCAAATGTCTATTAACCCAAGCATTAATATATTAAACATAGATGTTATAATTCAAAGTTGCATTATAAAGTTAGAAATGTAGAAAAATATTTTATTACTGAGTTGCTGCACCTAATCCCAATGTTTAGTGCATCCTCCTCTTTAGGAGGGTAACGACTGGATGCACCATATTTCTCTCTGACTTGGTTTGCAACCCTATTATTGGGACATACCATTGGCATATTTTCTTTTAAATGATCTGGAAAAGGCATGCTTCTACCATGGAATTTCCTAAATTCTTTTCTAAGAATATCCCATTTCCTCCTCTTCTCTTCATACAATGCAACCCACGACTATGTTTCCTCCACGTTGTAAGGAAAGAATGATATTTCTGATAGCATCAATTCATGAATTTGTTTTTGTATTCATGGAAATAACAACACATTCAGTACTTATGGGATCAAACAAAAATTATGAAGTTTGTTTTGAATAATTACTATGTAGAAGTGAATTACTCTTTAACATGTGCCTTTTTCCATTCATTTCAGGTATATCCTCTTACCTTTTGTCCTCATTGCATTCATCATCCAAAATCATTGCACCTGGTGTGTAGTCGATTTTTTTGATGTACTCACTGTCATAATAGAATGAATCATATACTATGTACCCCTCTACCATCGGCCCCTCAGGTTTGGCCCTTCATCGGACAAATTCCTTCACTTTTTTCATGAACCTCTCCAAGAAGAACATCTAATGACATGAGACCACCCCGACTAATTTAACCTGATCGACTAGGTGAATTAGAAGATGAACCTAGAAATTCATGAAACTCGATGACTGTTCCTTCTCAAATATACAAACAATCTCATCTATCTCTTAATGCTAATGTGGAAGGCTAGTGATGGAAACGTTATTTTATGTGCTCCACCATACAAATGAAAATAGTTTAGATATGGCACAACACAGGTCTTCGAGAAAGTCGTGGTTCACTCACTCACACACAAACAATAGATAATGACACTACAAAGTAAACACAAAAAGTTAATTGCGTTTTAACTTGTGTGGTAAAAGATATAAATAAAAACTAAAAACAATTTTTTTACATATATAACGTACCCTTAGAAGGTTGAGATGGTCATGTGATTTCAAACCTGACAACATTTTGTCTCCAGTGAAGGAGCGTTGTAGAGTAGACCCATAAAAAGAAGGTTCATTCATGCCCAATATAACTTCATTTGAGAAATGAAGATAATGTTTCTTCAAAATCCATGTGGCAACACCTTTTTTAAATGAAAAAGATGGGCCAATCTCTCCTCTATTTTCTTGTCTTGGAAAATGCTTCTTTTTTGTATTTGAAGAAATAAGATCTTTCCTGACATCCATCTTATCACTTTTTTTCGGATGATATGTGACACCACAAAGAACATGCAACATTTTTAAAATATATGCATGGGATATAGTAAGTGGGAAATATTAAGATGCTCCCAATATGGGAGCTCATAAAATATTGATTTCCTTTCATCCCTTTTGACATTTTCTCAACATAGGTGTTGAGGAATTCAGTATCATCAATCACAGGTTGCACATTTGAATTGAACATCTTTGTGTATTCCTTTTCCTTCACTCTGTCATATGCCTTAATCCAGTTAACTGGTGTCATTATTTTAGGCCTTTGGTTTCTCCCTCATTTACCATTGAAAGTAGATCTTGCTCTTCTATAAGAGTGGTTTTCAGGGAGGAATACTCTAGAGAATATGTACATAGACTTTTGTAGGTATTTGGACCACCTAGATTTCATAGAAGGTCCACAAATTTTACATCCATAATAACCTTTTGTTACAAGACCTGCGATGCTATAATAAAGAGAGCATGCTAGTGTTGAATATGAAGATAGTTGCACCAATTTAAATATGCCAAAAATTATTGCTTCGAATATAAACAATCAAACAACATATCTACCTGAGAAAACTCCTAACCACGGATAATCATGTGTGGTGTACGTGCATATGCCATGTAATGTAAAAATCCTCTATGATTGGATGGGTCTCGAAACATCATATACCTATATCCCTTCCCATAATTCCTTGAAGCCATAGATCAATTGCTGTAGGTAAACATCCATATTCTTCACTTATCTTTTACCAAGGACTATAAGAACCAACATAAGATGTTCATTCTTCATAGAAAACCACAGGGGTTTATTGTTATTGGTCACTATTACGATCCAAACAATATAGATGATGTTTGGTTGGAAATATGGGTTGACACCATTAATGGCTATGCTCAATCGGAGGATATGTACTTCATCCTTGAATTTATTGCGCCATGTATCCTCTATATTCTTCATGGCTATTGAATCTGTTGGGATATGCATAACTCCTTCGTCGCTTCAGTGCAAAGCATGCCATCCATGTAGCATAACTAATTCTTTGCAACAAAATAGCCTTTTAATCCTTGGTATTATACACATGTGCCTTAACATCTTATGAGGAGGACCATGTGATTTAACCTTGTTATTTGATTCTTTGTACCTACCATGCCCACATTTTGGACATATCTTTTTGTTTGCAGATTCACCTCTATATATAATACGATCATTGGGACAGACATGATATGATATGTACTCAACACCCAACATTTTCAACATTTTATTTGCCTCTTCACAGCTTCCAGGCAAGACATTATCATTCAAAAGTACCTTATCTTTGAATAACCCATAGTTAGTGGGAAAAAAATGTACAATGTCATTTAATGTTCATAAAATAGACAATTTTCAATGATGATTGTGTCACAAGATTCCTCAAAATATAATGTAGTTGATGCTCATTTACCTCAACATTCCTGAGAAACATGCATATGACATTCCATACTATGCTTTCAAGTTGTACAGTAACATTGTTGTCCCCAACTGCATAGACTTTGATCAGTTAGGTTCTAAGAGAGGTGTAGTGTTTGCCGATTTAAGGATTTCAAAGAAAGATTCAATGATATGAGCATCATCCCCTAGTTCATTGTCCTAGAATATATGAAACAACGTTGCATCCATGGCACTCCTTTGTCATAATAAATCATCTATAGCAGTGTCTAATTCATTCCTCCATTGCCAACATGTGAAGAACTGTTATTACTGAAGTCATTCCTAATTGGTGAGGATGGACACAGTGGAAATTGAATAGGTGGTCGATTCAACCATTCTTGGTATGCTTCCTATCCAATTTGTGCTCTATTTTTAGCCTTCTCTCAATTTGACATTGTATTGGGGTGCAACAGAAGATGGTAGGAAGGTCGCTCATCATCATAATCCTAATTTCAAAAAACATTGAACATTACATCGATGATGTTAGTAAGCACAATGCAATTGGTTTGATATATTATTATACCACTACAACAAATTACCCCTTTAGGGGCAGTTTTTTCTTGAGGAGATCTTGGTAAAACCACCACCAAAAGTGTTTGGGGATTTAGAGGCATTTTTTAAAAACCGCCCCCAAAAGTCTTGAAATTTGACTTTTGAGGGCAGTTTTTTAAAGACCCCCTGCCCCTTGTTGGCTTTCTTCCCTCTCTATGTCCCTGGACCTAGGTTCAGTCCCTTCTTCTCACCACAACAAACCCAATATATCGTCACTACGGAGCAAAGCTCAGCCGACAACACTTGTCACACAAATGCCGTCTCACTCGAGATATCTCAGTTTTATGGGTAACTGCTAGAACCACGTTTCTGTAGTTTGTATGGGAGGGTGTTTTAGTACCTTGGCTTGCAAAGAAGATCAGGAAAGTGGGTTACTTTTATGCACAATGCTTCAACACCAAGATGTGATCCAACCCTTCTTTATGCGACTTAAGTAAACAAAAAATGAACATACAACATAATCATATTCATTAATATAATGTGACAGTCATACATTTAACCATTCATAACACAATAATCAACTAGTCATTCAACAAAACATTCACACATGTACCTAAGCTACTTCAACATTCACACATATACACAACATATAATGTGGAAACCCATCTAGACAAAAAGCACAAGGTGCTCTTCATTTGGCATGAGGAAATAGATGTAGCTTTTGTCTGTGCATAAAGCTGCAGGCTTTGTTCAAGATCTTCTCTTCTATATTTACAGACTTTTTCTCCCTCTCATGATCTCTAATCTTCTCTCTTTCTCTTCCGATTCTACTCCTACTAGCGATCTACACACAACCTAGATCGACTCAACCTTCTCTACTCGTTTGCGCACTCATGTGTAGAACCTCTACTCTAATGCACTCAGCGATACAGAGTCATTAACTAAAAACGCCTATCTCAAGTATATCTTGAGCATCTTTTCAAGAGTCTAGAGATTACTCCGATGCTATATCAGCTAATCAACTAATCGGCTACCCATCTACAACTTGGGTTCCTTCTTTTATAGCCCCATTACATACTCGATACAGATCCCATACATGCTTGTTACACACTCAATACCGACTCGATACAGACTCTAACAGACTCAATACAGACTCCTTTTCAGTCGCTATCTCAACCGACTTACTATATCCATCCAACAGGCACTATCAACTTGAGTTACAGATATGCATTCACATGTGTGGTATCCTCCAGCTCTAGCTGAGCTCATACCCATGATTGTTAAGGACTGTCGCTTTCTTAGCCTTATGCCTTACTTCCATTTTCAAGCCGTTACAAAATTTGCATGCCTACTTTTGCTGATATTCTCCCATGTCATCTCGTATCTTGTTTTGTCCTCCTATCATGGCTTACTCATCTATGTTGGGCCCAGGAATGGCCCTTTTTGACCATCCTTATTCACTCCTTTTTTCCCTATCCTACCCCATTGAGCATGCCAAATAAATGTTTTACCCTCACTCTACTCTTCAATCCACCAAGGTATGAATGGTTTTGTCTTATTTTATTAATACTTATGATTGTGGTAATTAAAGATTTATATCTCTCAATATGCTAACATATGATGGTTTATAATGGTATTTTGAGGTATATAGACTACAGGAAGATCAGGCTGAACATGCTACGAAAAGGATGGGCATTCATTTCTCAAGATGATCGCCATCCATCCTACCATTTCCCAAGGAATGCGGTCCCAATGTATTATCCCAGGCAAAGCTGTACAAAGATAGCTGCAACAAAATGCGTCAGATTTGGAGGTCAACAGTGTGTTGCTGATCGTGTATAGCTGTGATATGAAGATATCATTACTCTTGGGTCGATTAACAGTTTCCATATATTTCTTATCTTTCATCCTGCCACGTTTGTAACGGCTGTTGTAGTTTAGGGCGCCTGAAGATCAGAGATCTTCATGGCTGCCCAATAATAGGGATAGGATGTTATGATTTACGTTGTATAAATATGGAGAACTGTTCTGAGCCAGGGGTTGAACCCGTAACCAATTCATTGTATTAGCTGTGACTAAGAGTTGTGTAATCGATCTGCCTTTTTAATACAAGGAGTTACTTCAGATCTAAGGGTTTTTAACGCGTGTTCATCCAGCATCTTTGTGTGAAGGCTGGGCCCGCCTTCCCACAGGGATTGCTGAGTTAATTTAGGAATTTTTACTTATTCTTTTGTGTGATGTTATGTTAGTTTTATTTCTTTACAGGAAGCTGTAACAGTTGTGGATTTACAGTGTGTTATTAATTGCATTTCTTGGAAATCTGTGGTGGCATGGTGTGACAATCGACTGAGTAGGATTATTCTTTATGCAATTTGCGTGGTAGCTATAACAACTCTATTCATCCTTAGATCCTTTAGTTGTTGTTTCCATGAATCCTTGCAGTTTGTTCCTTACTTTTATGATTGCAGAATTTCATTCATGTACGTTGAATTCATAGGATAGCTGAACTCAATTTCTGTACTTTGAATCCCTAGATTAATATTCAATTCATGTCTTTGGATTTCTAGCATAATCAGATTCAGATAGTTGGGTTAATAATTACATGATTGGAACAGGATCTCCTTTTCTAAAAAAGTAATCTAGATGTGATTTCATCTTTCAATTTCTAGATTAAGAATAGCAGAAGGTAATTGTGACTGTATTCTTTAGAAGGTAACTAGATTAAAAGGATTCTTGGGATGAGCATAGCCGGACAGAGGATAGGATTTTTCATTTACAACAATTAAGTGTTTAAGCATATACTGTGCATGTTATCCTTGAAATACAAGACTTCCCTAGGTTGACAATAAATATTACACACTCTGTATATTAGCTATAATTCACTTGCATATTGGGTGCCCAACATTTTGGTGCCATTGCCGGGGAAGGATAAAAATTAAACACTATCATTAGCTGCATCCTGTAATTGTTTCTATACAATCTCTTTTAACTTTTCATTGGAATGATTTGGGTTGTATGAATACAAGAAGGGTAAAGTGTGATCATATTCCAACTCCCCAAACCCCACAAAATACTAACAATGCAGATGGTCGAGGTCGTGGTCGAGGTCCACAATTGGGCAGAAGAACATTCGTTGACGATCTTGTTGACATAACTGATTCTTCTACCAGGGCTTGCTGTTAGGAAACACATATCAAAAGAAGCCTTGCCGATCCTAGGGTGCCAGTGTCAGGATCCACAGTGGAGAACACACGAGCAGCCACAACATCCTCAAATACCCCTGTAGAGGAGGACAAGGTTGGTACAGCAGGATCTGTTGATCGAAGTCCAATCTATCACATTTACGGAAAGGTTGTAACTGAAGAGGAGTGGACACAGTTCCATCAGAAAATTGTTGATCAGTGGAAGAACGAAGAGAAGAATGAAGAGAAGAACGAAGAGAAGAGCGAAGAGAAGAGCGAAGAGAAGAACGGAGAGGAGAAAATAAAAGAAGGAATGAGTAACAGACATGAATCTGATGAGGAAGAGGTGATGGGAGAAAACCATCATCTTGAAGATCATTCCCTGCCTGAAGGAATAGTGGCTACACTTCAGTTCCCAATTCAATAGACGGAAGGGACAACCCCTATGAAAAATATATCGCCATCGGTGTTGCCTCGCTTTCATGGAAAAGCGGTAGAGGATCCAGATGAATTTCTTTTTGAGTTTGATATCCTCTATCGTAGCTATGACTACATTACTGATGCACAAAAGTTGAAGCTCTTCCCTGCCACTCTGAAGGACAATGCGTTACGCTGGTTCATGAGCCTAGGAGGTGGAACTATTACTAATTGGGACAGGATGAAACATGTGTTCCTGGAGAAATATCGGGAATATTGCAACACCAAGGACAAGAGAGAAGAATTTTTTAAAATGGTGTAGAAGGAGGATGAAAGTCTGGAATATTTTGTAGAGAGGCTTTTATATAATGTGCAAAGAGCTGGACAGACGAACATGGAGTTAGATGCGCTCAAGATAATCCTACTTTGCGGGATTAGGGATGACTACCTAGATATCTTAAACCTGTTAGGAAAGGGGGATATCTCCAAGGAGTCTTTCGAGAAGATTGTGGAATTATGTAAAAGATACTCCAGGGGATCTTCCAGGAATAACAGGCGGGACAAACGGGAAAAGCTAGAACGCGATGTCTTCGATAGAACTCAGAAGTCATCCAATGGAGGAGCCACCCGTGCAGAGATAGGAAACCTCCTTGAAAATTTCAAAATAGAAATGATGAGCTCTATCTCCTCATAAATCAACGTCTTGAGGGAAAAGCAAAAACAGGTAGTAGAGGATCTCACACTAGGTGTGTTCTTCCCTCGATGTAGAAAGAACCACCCTCTGAAGGAGTGCCCATTCGACAAGGTAGAAGTGTGTCAGCTGTGTGAGCTGAACCACGACACAAAAGAATTCCCGTCACTTCCCCAAGTGAAGGATGTTCTGCAGGCATCAACTCCAGAGGTGGAACCGGCCTACTTCATTGCACCAAGGAAGCCCTGGCAGCCACGAAGTCAAGGTATGACTCCAGACTCGTTTCCATTTTTGAATAACATGAATAATTGGAATAATATGCATAACAAGAATACACAATTCCCTTCATCTTATTCTCAATTGAACCCCTCTCAACCTTCCATGCAAAATTATAACTCCTGGAATCCCTGGGTTCAACCACCACAACCACCACACCAACCAACTTCTTGGTCTCTTGGATGGAGGAATTTCCATCCAGGGAACTAGTTTCCTCCACAACCTCCACATCAACAGAAACCATACCCTCCTCAATATCCTCAATATCATCATCAGCAGTTGTAGCTGCAGTTGCAGAACAATGCTGCCCCTAATATATCGATACGAACTCAACTGCCTACTCAACCTAATCCTAACCCAAACAATAAAATAGTCCATCGATTTGAGACTGTCAACATGCCTGCCTACTCCCTTTCTCCTGTGCCTTGTAACGATATTCGCTTATGATCAGGAAAAATAGTAGAGCATGTAATCATTGAAGATGTTCCATCCCCTGTACATGAAGAAGGGGTGAATCCACAACATCTATCTGATACGACCCCCATCATTGAAGATGCTGAGCATCCCACTAATGGGTTGGCTGAAATATAACATGATATATCTAGCGATACATAGCCTACCCAGCTGATTAAGAAACCACTGTATCCCAAGAGATTAATGCTACCAAGGGTAGGGGGACAACCTCAGTTTAACCTCTTAGGAGAGTTAAAGAATCTTTATGTTAAAATTCCCCTCCTTCAAGCTCTTCAAGATGTGCCTATCTATGCTAGAACTGTTCGGGATCTGCGCACAAAGAAACCAGGAAGGAAATCCAGAGATCCTCCCACTGTTCATGTCATCGGGAAATTATCTACATTGATAATGGGAAAAACCCTTTTGGCTAAATATGACGATCCTGGGAATCCCACTGTTACTGTGCAAATTGGGCATACATAGATACCTAACGTATTGGTAGATTTAGGAGCAGTGATTAATTTCATGACAATTGAAATTGTAAGAAAACTTGGGCTCACTAATCTTAGGCCAACTCCCACCATTTTAGAACTGGCAGATAGATCCACCATTAAACCTGAAGGAATTTTGGATGATCTTGTCATCTCATTTGATTCTTGGGAGTACCTTGCTAACTTCTTGGTTTTACAACCTAAGTCACAGCTAGGAGGACAACCACTGATCCTGGGAAGGCCTTGGTTAGCCATAGCTAATGCTTGCATCAGCTGTCGATCTGGGTCTATGACCATATCAGATGGCACTGAGACAAAGAACCTCACTCTCTATCCTCCAGCTTGCCTGAGCCTAGAAGTTGAAACTTCTTTATGGATGGAGCTAGAGGAAGAAGAGGGCGTTCAACCATTATTAACTATAGGGAAGGCCTTAAGTTTTAAAGATGAAATTGAAGACGATGCCATTAATAATTTCATTAGTGAACCCACCTCAATCAATAAAGAAGTTTATCAAATCCTGAACATTACTTTGGGTAAGGAAGAACAAGAAAATCTCATAGAATAAGCACTAGTCGGTGATACACACATAATCTCAGTATTGAAACATTTGAAAAGTATCCCCATTGAGGTAGAGTCTGGAAGAACCCTGAATATTAACCCCAACCTCTCCTTAGATGAACAGAAGTGCCTGATCAGTCTCTTGAAAGAACACAAGGGGGCATTTTCCTAGGAGTATACAGACATGAGGGGTATTCCCTCTAACCTGTGCACCCATCATATTTATATTAAAAGTGACTCCTAGCCTGTGTGCAAGCCTCAACGACGAATGAACCCCAATCTTGGGGACATAGTGAAGGAGGAAATTCAGAAACTCTTGGAAGTAGGATTTATATATCCTATTTTAGACAGCGAGTGGGTCTCCCCGCTCATAATTGTGCCCAATAAAAATGGTAAATGGAGAGTCTGTGTCGACTATAGGGAGCTGAACAAAGCCACACAAAAAGACCATTTTCCCTTTCCCTTTATCGATCAAGTACTCGACACCTTATTAGAGAAGAATTTCTTCTCCTTCCTGGATGGGTTTAGTGGGTACAATCAGATTCAAATTGCTCTTGAAGACCAAGATAAAACTACCTTCACTTGTCCCTAAGGAACGTTTGTTTACAGAGTGCTTCCCTTTGGTTTATGTAATGCACCAGCAACATTTCAAAGAGCTGTAATATACATATTTTCAGAATTATTTAATGATAGTATGGAAATTTTTATGGATGATTTCACTCCTTATGGAAAATATTTTGAAGAAGCACTGGAAAATTTGAAAAAGGTTTTAACTCACTGTGAACAGACCCAGCTCTCTTTAAACACTGAAAAGTGCCATACGATGATGAGTGAAGGAGTAGTATTGGGGCACTTCATCTCTGCTGATGGCATTCAGGTGGATCCCTCAAAAATCAAGGTAATAAAAAATATACCTACTGCTGCAACTCAAAAAGAGGTGTGAAGTTTCCTAGGACATGCTGGATACTACCAAAGATTTATAGAAAATTTTTCCAAACTTGCTTCTCCTTTGTTTTCACTGTTAATGAAGGATGTGCAGTTTGTTTGGAATGAAGCATGCCAGATAGTGTTTGTTAAGCCTAAGGAGAAGCTGTCCACAGCTCCTATCTTAAGAGGGCCCAATTGGACCCTACCTTTCCACATTTCTTTAGATGCTTCTGATGCCGCTATTGGAGTAGTTTTAGGACAGCAGGATGGTCAAGTACCTTATGAAATTTATTATATTAGTAAAAAATTAGCCCCTGCTGAACTTAATTATACTGTCACTAAGAAGGAGTTCTTAGTAATTGTCTACTCCATTAACAAATTTCGACACTACATTACTGGATATCCTACATTTGTGCACACTGACCACTCTGCCATTAAATATCTAAGGAATAAACCTGTCACTAATGCTAGAGTGACTAGATGGCTCTTATTATTATAGGAATTTGATATTACCATCATAGATAAACCTGGAAAAGAAAATGTTGACGCTGATTTTTTATCTCGTTTCACTAACAGTGATGATAATTTGCCTGTTGAGGACTCTTTTCCAGACGAACATTTATTTGCAGTTTCAGCTCATTCTCCTTGGTATGTAGATGTTGCTAATTACTTGGTTGCAGGAAAGCTTCCAGCACATATGTCCAAAAGAGAAAAGAGAAAAATCATCCAGCAAAGTGCCAGGTATTGTTGGGTAAACGGTCATCTCTTTTACATAGGCCCTGATCTTAAGATCAGAATATGTGTAAGAGAAGATTAAATCTTCCACATACTGAAGGCCTGCCATGATGAACCTTGTGGGGGACATTTTGCAAACAGAAGAACAGGACACAAAGCGCTGAGGATGGGCTATTGTTGGTCTCCTCTTTTCAGGGATGCAAAAATATATGTCCAGTCTTGTGATAATTGCCAAAGGATGGGTCAGACAAATAGATTAGATCAAATGCCTCTACAACCACAATCAGTAATTGAACCCTTTGATAGATGGGCTCTAGATTTTGTTGGTCCTATCAACCCTCATTCCAAACAGAAAGCCTACATCTTGGTATATACCGATTATATGAAAAAATGGGTAGAAGCTGTAGCTCTGGCGAAGGCTAATGACCAGGCTATGATTGACTTCCTGTATAGTGAAATATTTACCCATTTTGGGGTACCTAAGGAAGTAGTTACTGATGGAAGACCGCATTTTATGTCACATCAATTTGAAGCTTTGCTACGAAAGTATCATGTTCAACATCGGGTAGCTTCACCTTACCATCCCCAAGCCAATGGACAGGTGGAAAGCACTAACAAAGTCATTGAATCTATCCTCACCAAGATGGTCAAGAGCCATCGTAGAGATTGGGATGACAGACTTTCGGAAGCATTATGGGCATATCGCACCACTTGGCGTAACACCACAGGTTTCTCTCCTTACGACTTAGTGTATGGGAAAAGTGCCATATTCCCAATTGAATTCGAAATCAAGACCTTGAAGATGACCACAGAGGTAAACCTGGATGTAACTAAAGGCCAGAAAAGAAGATTGAACCAACTAAATGAACTGGACGAGAATCGGTTAGCTGCAGTGGACCAGGCAATGTTAATTCAACAACAGAGATCCAATTGGCATGACCGATTCATCAAAAAGAAGGTATTCTGTGAGGGAGACTGGGCACTATTATACGATTCCATATTCAAAAGAGATTTCAAGGGAAAATTACGCACAAGATGGCTGGGCCCATACCTAGTAGACATGGTATTTGATAATGGCACAGTCCACCTGGTAACTATCGATGAAAACTGCGCACCATTATTTGCCAATGGTCACAGGCTACAATTGTATCGTAAACCCATTTCAAAGGATGCATTTATCTCACAAATTGCCACTGATCTAGATTACCAACTAGCACAAGGGCAGGAATTTTTCTATGCCTCTGTCAATCCTTAATTGATCACCATAAATCGCATATGAATCATTGTACATAAATAAATGTTGTTTTTTGTTGTTGTTATGTTATCTTTTCTTTTGCACTTGATCTGTTTTTCTGTTTTTTTCTAAAATGTGCAGGAAAGCGCCCAAGAGTGGTGGTCATATCGGGCCTGTCAACCAAAGTCATTTTTCTGTGACTTCCTGCACCAATTTTTTTCCCCTTAAATAAATTTGTCGCAGTTGCGACACCCATTTTCCGGTAGCTGCGACACCCATTTTCTGGCAGCTGCGACACCCATTTTCCGGCAGTTGTGACACCCATTTTTCGGCAGCTGCAACACTTTTTTTTTGGCAGCTGCAACACCTTTTTTTCGGCAGCTGCAACACCTTTTTCTGGAAGCTTCAACACCGTTCCTGGCAGCTACAACACTGTTATCGGCAGCTGCAACACCGTTTCCGGCAGCTGCAGCACCATGCAACTTTGCTTTTTTCGTTTCCACAGCCGCGACCCTGTTTTACTTTTGCCCACACATTCCATTTGACGTAGCTGCAGCATAGTCACTTTCTGCTCGTTAACATTCTTTTATCTGTTTTCTAGCAGCTGCGACATCCTTTTTCCGGCAGCTGCGACATCTTTTCTGGCAGCTGCGACATCTTTTCCGGTAGCTATGACATCTTTTTCGGCAGCTGCAATTCTGCTACATTTAGCTGATTTTTCTATCATTAAATGCCGTGGCTTTGCTTTGATTTATTTATGGCCTGCGGTTGTGACTCCTGTGTTATTAACAGATCTTTTTACAAAATAGCAACCCCTCTAGATATGGCTCCAATTCTTGATGCCGACAATTTGACTCATAATGTAATATTCATCATATTTCCGACCATTTTAACACGGTGATTTTTGGTTCACTGGCGAAAGAGGTTATTACAAAACCCCTGTAATAATGATTACAATTAATTATTGCACAGTGCACGAGTTCAGCTTTCGCAACGACTGCAATCACATGCTCTATCATGCTCCAAAGGACATCCATCACGCATTTTCAAAGGTATGGATTTGATTAACTACTTGATTAAGTATGAATATGATTTGACAATATCAGTCATACCTCCCTTTTTATGCCCATTATTGCATCGATTAACTCTCTGCTCATGCGACGTAATGACCAATTATGCTACCTAATAACCGCCACCTTTCCCAATTTGGGATAAAATTTCAAATAATCCAGTGCGCTGAAACTTTCCGAATTCGCCTAACTCTCCTCTCAGCTGTCCATGCATACTCTATGCTGTAACCTCCATTGTCGGAATCTGTAATATAATTCTGAAGACAGAAACATGGGTATTCCTGCCCGTTATGAACCTTCAAACAAATGAGAACTCAGAAGAAATGCCACAGTCTTCACTATCTTTCAAGCCACCGATTGGACGGATTTTTTTTGAACACCTGAATGGATTTCACCGTGAATCAGCTTTACAATTCACTTTGAATCTTACAGAAACCCATTCATAGGTTTGGGTATTGTGTATTGAAGTTTCCGAAGCCATAATGGTTGAAGTCACTGGTCTTCCTCAGGTAGGAAGAACTTGGTTTGGACATCGAATCCCCGCTACTACAGCAGTACATGATTTTTTAATGGAAGGGGAGCAGATTCAAACAACATGAAGAGGGATAGTGCTACAATCATTGCCACAGCCATGGAATCAAGTCACTATTTTTCTCAAGAAATACATCACCTGCGAAGGTAGGTACCAAACAGTCTATTATTCTGAATTCCATTTTCTCTCTCATCTCCATCACAGGGTTCTGTTAAATATTCCATAGTATTTGCTTAATGATTTAAATCACATGGCGGGGTTTGTTTGAGTTACTAAACATCCACTCTCCTCACTGACCCACCATGGCCTCATTAAATTAATAATCTTAGGGACCCTTGCTCAACACAATATAGCCTAGGAGAAATTTACAGCCCAAGTTCAGGAACCCGTTCCTTTTCCCGGTATTCCAATAGAAGAAGAGTAAGTCCATCCACAGTTGGGGGAAAATGAAGAACAATAGAAGGCTCGGAGCCCCTCCAATGTAGTTGGGGAGGGAAGATGAGGCTATATCAGAGGATCAACAAGGGGTACAAGCAGAACAACTGAGAGAAGATGTACATGAAAACCCTGTGGAATAACTAAATAGTAGGGTAGCTCTGACAGTAGAGGGTGAAACTGGAGTAGCATTAGATGTTGCGATAATTGAACCCAAAAATGACAGAGCCATGGCAACAAAAGAAAATACTGGGTTGGTGACCATTGAATCCTCAACTGAATGGGGAGGAACCTTGATTGAGGAAGAACATCTCGAGGAACAAGAAAATGCTAGAACTGGGAATATTCGTTCTACTTCAGGTGTGAATCCAGAAACTCCAGCACCACAAAGAAAAACGAGGAGATCAAAGGATGAAAAAAAGGATGAAATTAAGGTATCTCCACCAATAAGAAGGAAAAGAACCAGGTCGGTTGTAGCAACAGAAGCAACAAGGGAAATATGGGCAACCTTAGAAGCACAAATTGAGATCCCCATTCTTAAACCCAGACCAATTGATGCCCCACAGGGGCCGGTTGAAGAAGAGCCCCAAATCGAAGGAATTCTATTAAAAAATAGGCTATTAAAAGAGGAAGTCCAAACACTCAGAAATGAATTGAAAAATTGGAAAGAAGCGTGTAGAAAACAGGGTGAAAGGAAGCTGCACACATTGGTTGAAGCTACAGATCAAGTGGAAGGATCAGATCCTACCGAGCTTGGCAATGAGGAAGAAAGAGTGGTCTGTCCCACATGTGGAGAAATCTTTAAGGAATCAGGCTACAAGATTGTAATTCATGCCTTTACAACACAACAGTCTGCACCTACAATTAAGGAAGGACATGGAAAACTTGAGTTGAGAGATGATGGGACTCCCAAAGAGAAGCTTCAGGAGAAGGAAGTTGCAGATGAACAAGATGCTGCTACACAAGAACCAACATCCTTGAATATTATTAATGGTGAGACTTCCAAAGAAGAACTGTAGGAGAAAGAATTTTCTGATGAACAGGTTGCTACCACACAAGAACCAGCATCCTTGAATACTATCAATTTGGGAGAGGGTGAAAATTCGCAAGGAAAACTTTAGGAGGAGGAAGATTCAGAGAAAGAAGATGCTGTCACACAAGAACCAACATCTTTAAATATTCTTGGCGAAATTGCCACTAACTCTGGGATAGAGGAACCAAGGGATGAAGTTATTCCCAATTTTATGGATGAATATTGCATTGTGACCCCATAATCCTCCCATGACACAGAAATCATAGAAGTGGAACCACAACAGTAAGGCAATGATGAGGTTAAACAAGATGCTATCACATAAGAACCAACATCTTTGAATGTTCTTGCTGACATGGCTACCCAAATGAGGGGAGGAGAACCAGGAATTGAAGGCACTCTAGAGTTTAATGAATAATTTTGTACTACAACTCCAGATTTGTCTCAGGACACAGAGATCCTAGAATTGGAATCACAACAACAGGGAGACGAAGAAGTGAATCAGGATGTTTTTACACAAGAATCAACATCCTTGAAAATTGCAGTAGAAATGCAAGAAGTGGATGTCATTCCTGATATGGATTGGGGTAAAAATGAACAAGTTCAATCACAACCCTCAAGTGATACTGAAATCCTTGAGGAACAACCATAGAGTGAAGAAGACATCCAATCTCAGCAGCATGAGGAAAAAGAAGAACAAGGCGCTGTCACATGAGAACTAACTTCCTCACTGTCAGCTTCCAAAATTGCCAAGGAAGAACTACAGAAAGAAGATGCTGTTACACAAGAACTAGCATCTCCAGGAGTGGTGGATGTTGTTACTGAAGAAAGTCCAAAAGAGGTTGCTGTCACACAAGAACTAGCACCACCAGAAATAGCTTCAGATGTGCAGGATGTCCAATGTGGCACATCAGGTGACAAAGGATGGACTGAACCCTTCCAAAATTTCATCAACCTAGATTCTGACAAGGAGGAGCATCATGAAGAAGAAGCCTTGAACCCTATAGTAGAAATTTCAATCCTGAGAATGGAGGTAAGCAAATGGAAGAGCCAGGTGGAGGAATACCAAGAAGGGATAGTTTCCCTTACTGAGCATAAAAATATTATTAGGATATTGGAGGAGAAATGGGCAGAAGAACGTATGACCCAGAGACTTCGAGAAGAAGAGCTATAGAGCAAATTAAGGGAGCTGAAAAAGTTCCAGTCTATCCAGAAGGAAAAAGAGTAGATGTATGCTCTTTCCCAAGAACTCCTGGGCACTAGGATACCTTCTTCTTCTTACCCTATATTTCTATTTGAGCAATTTGTTTGGTTTAAGTTGAGATCTATGAAAGAAGGGAAGTCATTTGAGATAACAACCTCAACAAAATTCTTGGAAATGTTTTTAAGAAGCAGTTTTGAAGATCAGAATTTGCTGTGTGAATTATATTTGCATGAGATGGCTTGTCCTCTGGACCGCCATTCAAATCCTGTTCCTTTTTTAGGAGATGTTCAGTTAAGGGCCTTTGCTTCTTTTGTGAGCAATCATGCTCAGTGGGAAAGGTATTTTCAAACCTTTTTTCACAATGAAGCTCACTCTAATATGTGGGTTCAAAGTGAGCCTCAAAATCCTGGTATTTTTCTTGCTTGACACAGGAGTTTGCTCTTATGCCCCATCCAGACTCGGCACATAATGGAACTGCAGGAGGAAGTTACTTCTACCTGTACCAACCATATTTTTATATACCAACAAGCAGCAGGTTGCCTCTCCTACTCTCAAGAGCAGAGACCCCTATTATTTTAGAAATTTTGAACAGGCACTTTCCAGGGTTGAGGGTTATGTTGGATGTATCAAGGAGTGTGGGGCTAATTGGATGGGCCTGAAATTTAAATTTCCCCTCATTTGGTGGCCAATAAAACCATATAGGATGGATTTCTCACTGACCAAGGCAAAGGAGAAGCAATGTTGGAGATATTGGGTTGCCCATAGAGGGTTCATAGAAAAATAAGGAACATCGAAGTTCCCCTACAACTTCTCTTCTCTCCATGAACAGAGCACAGTGCAAGATTCAGATTCAGAATAATGGAGGTTGTTGCATGAGGACATGCAATAGGACAGTTAGGGGGAGATGTTGGGCCTAGAAATGGCCCTTTTTGACCATCCTTATTCACTCCTTTTTTCCCTATCCTACCCCATTGAGCATGCCAAATAAATGTTTTACCCTCACTCTACTCTTCAATCCACCAAGGTATGAATGGCTATTGTCTTATTTTATTAATACTTATGATTGTGGTAATTAAAGCTTTATATCTCTCAATATGCTAACATATGATGGTTTATAAAGGTATTTTGAGGTATATAGACTGCAGGAAGATCGGGCTAAACATGCTACAAAAAGGATGGGCATTCATCACTCAAGCTGATCACCATCCATCCTACCATTGCCCAAGGAATGCGGTCCGAGTGTATTATCCCAGGCAAAGCTGTACAAATATAGCTGCAACAGAATGCGTCAGATTTGGAGGTCAACAGTGCGTTGCTGATCGTGTATAGATGTGATATGAAGATATCATTACTCCTAGGTCGATTAACAGTTTCCCTATATTTCTTATCTTTCATCCTGCCATGTTTGTAACAGCTGTTGTAATTTAGGGCACCTGAAGATCAGAGATCTTCATGGCTGCCCAATAATAGGGATAGGATGTTATGATTTACGTTGTGTAAATATTGAGAACTGTTCTGAGCCAGGGGTTGAACCCGTAACCAATTCATTGTATTAGCTGTGACTAAGAGTTGTGTAATCGGTCTACCTTTTTAATACAAGGAGTTACTTCAGATCTAAGGGTTTTTTATGTGTGTTCATCCAGCATATCTGTGTGAAGGCTGGGCCTGCCTTCCCATAGGGATTGCTGAGTTAATTTAGGCATTTTTTCTTATTCTGTTGTGTGATTTTGTGTTAATTTTATTTCTTCACAGGAAGCTGTAACAGTTGTGGATTTACAGTGTGTTATTAATTACATTTCTTGGAAATCTGTAGTGGCATGGTGTGACAGTCGACTGAGTAGGATTATTCTTTATGCAATTTGCGTGGTAGCTTTAACAGCTCTGTTCATCCTTAGATCCTTTAGTTGTTGTTTCCATGAATCCTTGCAGTTTGTTCCTTACTTTTATGATTGCAAAATTTCGTTCTTGTACGTTGAATTCATAGGATAGCTGAACTCAATTTCTGTACTTTGAATCCCTAGATTAATATTCAATTCATGTCTTTGGATTTCTAGAATAATCAGATTAAGATAATTGGGTTAATCATTACGTGATTGGAACAATATCTCCTTTTCTGCAAAATTAATCTAGATGTGATTTCATCTTTCAATTTCTAGATTAAGAATAGCAGAAGTTAATTGTGATTGTATTCTTTAGAAGGTAACTAGATTAAAAGGATTCTTGGGATGAGCATAGCCGGACAGAGGATAGGATTGTTCATTTACAACAATTAAGTGTTTAAGCATATACTGTGCATGTTATCCTTGAAATACAAGACTTCCCTGGGTTGACAATAAATATTGCACACTCTGTATGTTAGCTGTAATTCACTTGCATATTGGGTGCCCAACAATCTAGTGCATTTTCCT
Organism: Pseudotsuga menziesii; assembly: GCA_001517045.1. Taxonomy (NCBI): domain Eukaryota; kingdom Viridiplantae; phylum Streptophyta; class Pinopsida; order Pinales; family Pinaceae; genus Pseudotsuga; species Pseudotsuga menziesii. The sequence continues at coordinate 227,130 of LPNX010480259.1, forward strand.
CGTCTCACACCTTCTCTTTGTCTTCTTCTTCTCTTTCCTTCTTCAGTCGCATTATCCTTCCCTTTCCCTTGAATTTACTTCCTCTATCATAGCTCCTTCCTCTTATCCTTTATGTTCTCCTCCATAATTAGAAATAATTATACATGAATTCTTCCCTACTGTCCCGAGTCCCAACAGGCCCCCAACACTCACCTGTGGATCATCCCGAGCCACACCAAATAGTGCTCCATAAACTAACTTGCACTAATTTTGTTAAGAAAATCCTCCACAATTTTCACCAACTTCTCTATCTATGTGCACACTTCTTCCTTCGTTTTCTACATGTGCTCCACTAGGCTATAACTGACGTGTTCTAACATGACTCGTTCTACAGATGCCGCTACTTTGTGCACCTTTTGGTATACAAGATGAATTATGTTTGTTCCGTGTCTAACTGTATGTTCCTTCTGTGTTTGCTGCTTGCTTTAGTTTTTATACTTCTGGTACTACTGTCATTTTTCCTTCTTATTGGATGTTTTTACCGCCCAAAGGAGTAGGACACAAGGGATGAGGGAATTATCGGTAACACCGATGTTCCTTTCCAACATTTCTAGCTTCAACTTCCAACTCATCCCAAGTTTTTACTTCTTCCCTTTAGAATATTCCTCAGAATTATCCCTGAATGGCTATGCAACATCCAGGGAAGCCTCAGAGCTTGCGATAGTCACTTAGTCCAGCATCCGATCAGTGTTTCCTTCTTATTTTATGTTTTTATCTCTCAAAGGGGTAGGACACAGGGGATGAGTGACTTATCGGTAACACCGATGTTCCTTGTCAACATTTATAGCTTCAACTTCCAACTCATCCCAGGTTTTTCCATCTTCCCTTCAGAATCTTCCTCGGTATTATCCCTAAATGGGTATGCAACATCTAGGGAAGCCTTAGAGCTTGCGGCAATCACTCAGTCTAGCATCCAGTCAGTGTTTCTCTTTGCTATAGTGCTAGTGATATCATCTCCAATATGTAGTACCTCCCTCCATCAGGGTGTGGCAGTTCAACGCGGTTTTGGAATTGTCATCACTTCTCGTATATTTAACAATTTACAGTGCTTATGGCGATGATGTTGGCCTTTGTTTCTTCTTCTCTCAGACTGAATATCCATTCAGACCGGTAGTTCCTAGCAATGGATACTATACACTGTGGCAATTGATTCCACAGTCTTGTATGGAGGCTTCGACGAGATGTCCTATGGTATTTGAATTTTTTCCATTGCTTCTACATTCATTCTTAACTCCTTCAAGACAACATTGCTCTCACCGATATCATAAGGTCTTCTCATTGAAATCTTTACCAAGATGGTTGGAGACGTTTTTGCATGGAGGAATGAAATTTGCTTAATCTCCAAGTAGATCTCGGCCTCCAGTGGAACATATCCAATAACATTTCCCTTACTCAGAACAATCATTACAGTTTCCTTAACAGGCCCCCCAAGGCTAGCAGCATTGTAACACTTACTAGTCATACTTCTCCACAAGTTTTTGGTCACTCTATGTCTTACAAACTATTATGGTTGTGGTATTATAAGGATGCGAGCTGGTAATTGACCACCAGTAGTGGGTTCATTCCATCAATCGGTCTGTTGAATCCTCATGCGCGCTATCATTAAGTAGCATAATGACAACACAGACTATCACGTGGGTTCTTAGTCCAACTTCTTATGTGGAGTTGCCAAGTACGTCGCCCCTTTTCGTTGTGACATCATGATAGTAATGGAAGAAGTGACCCTCAACTTCCCTTGATATTTGCTTGAGTTTCCTTGTTATCTACGGATTTAATATTTGTCACCTCAACAATCCTTTCACATAAATGTGCCAACGTGACATTGTTTTAAGTGCCACACTTCCCTCGCCATGCCTCGAGTGAAAGTCTCTCTTTTCTCTTCTCCTAGCCGTCCTTACTATTATATATATATATATATATATCTTTTGTGCAACCTAGTTGCAGTTATCAAAATAAGGATTCAATGGGCTCCCATTGATGAGCCCCCTGACTTCCATGCCATCTAATTTTTCCAATTTCATTGCTCCTCCATCAGTGATTTCCTTAACCACATGAGGACCTAACCAATGTGTCTTCAACTTGCCTGGATGCTTGATAAATTGGCTATCATACATAAGAAAAAGGCCTCTGACTGAAAATTGCTTGTTCTTAATGTGTCCATTGTGCCATATCTTCTGCCTTTGTTTTTCTACATTTTGATGAAATCCTACAATGAAGCTTTCTTCTTCCAAATGGATTAACTGAAGTAATCTTTCTTCGACATCATCAACATATGTCATTTCTATGAGTGTTGCCACTCTTAAACTTGGTACAATATATTCCATAGGCATGACAACTTCTTGTTCATATACTAAATTGAATGGTGTCTGGCCTGTTAACTTCTTGCATGTTGTGCGATATGCCCATAATACTACGGAAATTTTATGGTCCTAATCATCCCTTCGTGTATTGCAGACTTTGGTTACCACATTTTCCAGAAGCTTGTTAAATACTTTGACGGCTCCATTTGCTTGTGGTTGATATGGAGTTGTTCTTCTATGCTATATCTGAAATTCATCAGTTAGTTCTTCAATCAATTGATTAAAAAAATGCGTACCTTGATCACTAATCAATATCTTTGGGCACCCGAACCTTGTTACAACATTTTTGAATAAAAACTTTGCTGTTGTCGTAGTAGTACAATCCTTGACGGGCGTAGCTTCTTCCCATCAAGTTAGGTAATCTGTTGCAGTGATAATATACCTAGCTTATGTGTGTTTCCCTCCTGGACTAATAGGTCCCACAAAGTCAACAACCCATTTATCAAATTCCTGTCATGTGAGTTGTGGTACTAGTGGCATTTCATCTCTTCTAGATGGATTTCTTGTTCTTTAGAAGACATCACAACTGCGATAGTAATCTCAAGCGTCTGCATGCATGGTGGGCCACCATAACCATGCCTATAATATCTTGCACATGGGCTCCTTTCCTGCATAGTGTCCTCCTGCAATACCAACATGTGCTTCACTTAAAATAATAGGTCGCTCATGTTCGAGAACATAATGTAGAAGTATCTCATTCGGGCCTAGTTTATACAAGTGGCCATCAATCAATTAGAAATATGTAGCTCGTGTTACTAATTGTTTCTTTTGTGTTGTTGTGAACTCGACGGTGTAAAACCCATATTTAGCAACTGTATGATATCTTCATATTGATGATCAAAGGAGGTCATCGCAAACATTTGTGCATCAGGTAGATTATCTTCCAGACTAGTAGGTTCTTCTCACTCTCTATTCTTGATAGGTGGTATGGTCCCAAGTTTAATTGGCCCGGTTTAACAATTATTTCAAATTCAAATTCTTGGAAAAGGAGAAGCCACTGACAGATATTCCCCCCCAACACTGGCTTATTGACCAAATATTTCAATGTAGAATGGTCAGTGTACATTTTAAAATGCCCCCCTAGCAAGTAACGCTTGAATTTTTGCAATGCATAGACCATCACAAGTCCTTCTCTCTATGTTATAGTGTAATTCTTTTCTGCAATTGATAACTTTTTGCTAGCAAAAGCAATGGGGTGATCAATCTCTCCTTCTCTTGGTTGTGTTAGTACCACTCTAAGCGCAACAGAGGATGCGTCAACATGAACATGGAATTGTTTTTTCCAATATGGAAATATGAGTATGGGTGTAATGACCATTTTGATTTTCAACTTATCCAGACTCTCCTGGCATTCCTCCATCCACTGAAAATTAGTTTACTTTTTCAATAATGTCTCTATTGGGGTAGTCACTTCTGCATATCCTTTGATGAACTTTCTATAATATCCCATATGTCCTAACATTTCTCTCAACTCTTTAACTATGGTAGGTGGTGGTAAGTATAGGATGATGGCGATGTTAGCTGGATCAACCAAAATCCCATCATGATAGGCCACGTGGCCTAACAGAGCCCCAAAAGGCGCACAAAAAATACACTTTCTCAAATTGAGAGCAATTTGGTATTGACAACATCGTTTGACCATCATTCTAAGACTTTATATGTGATCTTTTATAAGACCAAATATTGTCCAGTCATCAAAGTAGACTTCAAGAAATTTATGTATAAAATATTTAAACAAAGCAACGCTAATTCTAGAAAAGATTACAGGTGCATTCTTGAGTCCGAAGGGCATTACCGTGTACTAGTAGAATCCCCACTCCGTTTCAAAGGTAGTCTTGCAGTGATCTTCTTTTGCAATTCAGACCTGATGGTATCCCAAGAATCTATCTATAAATGAATACATTTCTTGTCCTCCAACATTCTCTAATACTTCATCTGTAAATGGAGTTGGAAAATAATCACGCAAGCAAGCATAATTTAATTTCCCTAGAACAACACAAATCCTGATTTCTCCTAAGATTTTCTTGTATTGTACTATGATCAGGCTAATCCATTCCGATTCTTCAACTAGTTTATTACACCTACCTCTAGCATTCGATCAAGTTCAGCTTTAACTTTCTCTTTGTAGCATGGTTTTAATATATATGGCCTCTGTTTGACTAGTTTTGCATCAGGCCTCAGGGGTATCTTTGTTTCACCAAGGTCTCCAACTATGCCTTTCATTTCAAAGAACTTTGTGGGGAACATATCCTGAATGTAATAGATTAGTGATCTTTCACACAGTCTGTTCATCCCAGTAATCTCCAATATTAGCAAACTTCAAGTTTTCACCCGACCCAATATTTACTTTCTTAATTTTGATTGGTTTTAGAAACTGGTCAGTAGTTATAGCAACTCGCTCTACTATACGTATACCTTCTGACTCAAGTATATTTATCTCAAGTGGGTCATCGTCATCTGGTTCTCCTGTGAGATTATAACATTGCATCCACTTATGTGTAGTCATACTGCATTGATGGAAGTTAGTGTATGCAACCAGTATTTCTTCAAAAATATTCTCCTTTATTACTTGTAACGTAGCATCCATTGTTGGGTGTTCGCTTACAAATTCAAATGTCTGGGTAAATCTTACAACTAATGTTTCCCATTCAATGGTTCCTCATTGCAACTCTTCTAATTTATACCAACTTATCGGTACCATTTCCAAAGTGTGGAAGAATAGATGAACCCATTCTTGTCACATATATTCTTTCCAAATCGCTCGACAGTGCTCAATCTGTTTCCCAGGATCTGTTAGTCCTGTATATTTATGATCAGGGAAGTTGATCTCTTTGCAAATATGATCTCCATTAATATCCTACATTGTGGCCATTCAGAGATAGATTGTTTGTGTGTACCCCACCATTTAACGGGTGTAGCTTTTAGCACATAGTCCAAAGCAGACAATCACTGTGATTCTGTAACTTTTTCTTTAATTTATACCAAAAAATATGTAAGGTTAGGTAATCCTTCATATGTAGGCAACGCGCTTGCTTCGGCTCCTACCCTGCGGGAAGCTCTTGTAATTCTTGCACATCTGCGCATGGAGACTTCATGTAGCATGTTCTACCAATTTTCCAGAGTATCGCCTGAGTCGAACATGCACGAGATTACACTTCGCCAACTAAGGTTTCCATTAGCTGTTGGGTTAACATAGTCTTCCTTTGAAGACATGATGTTGTACAACTGGTCTAGATAATTGTCTTTCTGTTCACTATGTACATGATCGACATATCACTTTCCTTCAAGCAGATCAATTGGCGCAACCACTCTTATTTCAGAATATTCAAATGACGAGACCCTTTTCTTGAAGTTTATAATAGTTTGGTTGTCTATTTCCCAATCAATTCCTAGAATGAGGGATATGGGTTTGTGTCATTGACAATCTCAATAACTTAGAAGTCGACATATGTTCTTAAGCCTTCGACTTCCATAGGTACTTGGGTTAGTCTATCGATTAGTAGAACCTTCGACTGGTTCACAATCCTGAGCTAAATAGGAAACCAGTCCAATCGCGGCTTATTCATGCTCTCCCATGTTTCTCTTGTCAATATATTGATATCCGAGCCCAAATATAATATTATATAGTCCATATCATAATCTCCTATATGCGTAGCTATTCGCTGTTCTCAGACTCTCTTCAGGTTTCTCCCAATATGATTAACTCTTTTTTAAGGTCGTATGTCTTCTATGGTGTCTTCTATGAGTGCTGTCAGTTCTGTGACAACATATTTAACATGGATTAGTGCTAGACAACTTTAGAAAATTTCTTTAATCTTACTAACCATTTCATCAGGGGCTTCCTGATTAGTTGTTCAAATTGTTTGGGAATAACTCTAACTTGTCCAGATGTCGACGACTGATTGGTATCAACAAATTCTTGTCACACCTTCAAGAAGGATTCTTTCTCCTGTCAGACATCTAGAGAATCTTTCTTTTGTGCTGCAGGTCTTACATGTGGTTGTCCTTGCTGTGTATTTTGGTCTACTCCCATCGCAACACCTCCTCTTGTGACTACAACAATGTGGGGTTGTCTTGGTTCAGCATAAATCATCTGAATATTCTGACTAGGGTTCGGATTCAGATTCTACATCGGGTTGGGGTTAACGACAGTTCTAGCCTGCCATTTCACAATAAGTTGCAGGAACTGTTCGACAGTGTGATCAAATTCTTTATAATATGTATAATTTTTAGCAGGACTTTGAAAATCTCGGGAAAAATGTCTTGGTTTCCCACAATTATAACATATGATTTTGCCTCTTCCTTGACCAAATCCTCCTCCTTGTTGCTGTCCTTGACCTCTAAAATTCCCACCCCCCTTTGCAGAGGGTATTGTTGTTGTTTAGGATACTGATTCTACTAGTTTTGTAGTTGAGGCTATTGCTATTGTTGATATTGCACAGGATGATACTAAGGATGATCTCATTGATCTTGCATTTGCTCATCATTTTTCATTAAGTAGGTATCCATCATTTTTTCTTGTAGTAGCTGAAGTGCTCTGCAGTCTTTCTCATCATGACCTACTGATTTACAAAATTTATAATAGAGACTAGCAGGTACACTCACAATCTTCTGTAAGTACAAACATTCCTCGGACTTGTGACCTCTAGTTTGGCATATTCTACACCAAGGCATTCGTTAGGTGTTTAATGGGTTCGATGCACCTATTGTGACATAGTTCATGAGCGCCGGAAAATTATATTTATGGTGTCCATCTATTCTACATCTTGTACACCATAGTTCCTCCTGAACGTTCTTTCATCTTTTAATCTCTTGGAGCTGCACCATAAGATTGGTTAGCTGCAACTGAATTTGCATCATTGCCGATCTAGTGTCTCCAATCGGCGAGGCTTCTAATTAATTTATATTTTAAGAGCCTTTTCCTACGACACGAGTTTCTGTTGCATCAACAGGGTTCAGATATGTGGTAGTAAGGCATAAATAAACCATTCCTTATGTTTCACATCCGACATTTGGAAACTCACTTTGGCCATTAATGTCTTAAATCTTTGGTCAAAGTCCCAAACATATTATGTTGGTGGCTACTTAATCTCCTTGATCTTGGTGATGCTTTATGATTCAGAATTTAGGTTTTTGAATTCATTTATCAAACCCAGTCGAAACTCGTTGAGTGTTTTCAGGACAACTCCTGCTGGTACTATGGAAAATTTCATATACTAGTCCAACAAATGACCTCATAGAGTCGTGATCATCTGTGATCTCTTGATATTCTCATCATGGATTTGTTGTACAGTCTAAATATCATCACAAAGAAACCAACGCTGATCTGGGTCTTCCAATCCATTTCAATTAAATATTGGGAGCTTAATGTCATCTCCAGCCATTGTATATGCTCTGGTACTATAGGCAAGTTGTACGCACATTTTTATTCTGGAGCTTCAGTCGACTCTTCAGACTCTTCGTCGCCTTCTGAGATTGGTTGATATTCCTCTTCTTCATCACAATATCCTTCATCTAAGTATGATTCAAACTCATAGCCTTCTTATTCTCGATCTGTGCTGCAACTCCCTCGTTCTAACTGAGTTTTTCGTCTTTTGCCGGACCAAAATCTTCTTCTGCTTCTTAAAACTCCTGGCTCTATTTTAGTTCCAATATCTCCTGGGAACATCTCACTCTAGGGTTGTGCTGAGACATAGCCACCCTTTTCTATTCAGTCTTGCATTCAAAAAATTCCTTTTTCACATAAAAGCATTTTTATCGACGTCTTTAAATATGACAGGTATCTGCTACGTGGTACTTGAAATTTTTTCGCTTTGCCTCACTGTATGAGGTTATTGTTTCAATAAAAAAATCGATAAAATATCCCTCTAAGATACTGTTTACCCAAAAATCCATAGTCCTTGATATAGGGTTGTTTACTCTTTTCAGCCACTCAATCAAGTGAGGACTCCACTCTCTCGGTTCTCCTCCTTGAAAATTCCTTTGTTGGGTTCTCAACTTAGACAACCACTCATGCAACACGATGGGAAACTTCGAAAATAAAGTATCGTAAATGTCTAAACAAATGTACCGGCCCAACCACTCTGTTGGGTTCCACCGATATCCTTCACTTTCTTTTCGTGTAAACTCTAGCTCTTTGATCTACCCAGTCTTGTATCTTCGGTTTCGTAGGATGCCACAACATATTCCTCACCACGACACTTTGAGGTATCTACAATAGAACCATTTGTTGGCTTTCTTCCCTCTCTATCCCGGAACCCAGGTTCAGTCTCTTTTTCTCAGCACAACAAATCCCAATATATTGACCCGACAGAGTGGAGCTCAGTCGGTAGCACCTGCAACACAGATGCCATCTCACCTAAGATATCTCAGTTTTATGGGTAACTGCCAGAATCATGTTTCCACTGTTTGTGTGGGAGGGTGTTTTAGTACCTTGGATCTACACAAGGATTCTAATGAAGACCGAGAAGGTGGGTTACTTGTATGCACAGTACTTCAACACCAAGCTGTGATCCAACCCTTCTTTATGCAACTTAAGTAAACAAACAATGAACATACAAAATCATCATATTCATTAATATAATGCATCAATCATATATTTATCCATTCATAACACAATAATCAACCAGTCATTCAACACAACATTCACACATGTACCTAAGATACTTCAACATTCAAACATATACACAACATATAATGTGGAAACCCATCCAGGCAAAAACCACAAGGTGCTCTTCATTTGGCATGAGGAAATAGATGCACCTTTTGTTTGCGGACAAAGCTACAAACTATGTTCAAGATATTCTCTTCTATATTTACAAACTTTTACTCCCTCTGATGCTCTCTAATCTTCCCTCTTTCTCTTCCTATTCTACTCCTACTAGCGATCCGCACACAACCTGGATCGACTCATCCTTCTCTACTCGTTTGTGCACTTAGTTGTAGAACCTCTACTCTTATGCACTCAGTAATACAGAGTCATTAACCAAAAAAATCTATCTCAATTCTAGCTTGAGCATCTTTTCAATAGTATTTATATTACTCAGATGCTATATCAGCTAATCAGCTAACCGACTAACCCATCCACAGCTTGGGTTCCTTCTTTTATAGCCCCATTACAGACTCGATACAGATACCATACATGCTTGTTACATACTCAATACTGACTTGATACAGACTCTAACAGACTCATTACAGACTCCTTTTCAGTCGCTATCTCAATTGACTTACTATATCCAACCAACAAGTTGCCTTTCCTATTCTAGTAACACATAATGAGAGGCACTATCGGCATGAATTACAAAGATGCCTCTACACATGTGGTATCCGTCGGTTGCAACTAAGTAGGTACCCACGATCGTTAAGGATTGTCACTTTCTCAGCATTATGCCTTACTGTCATTTTCTGGCCGTTACACTATTTACACGTCTACTTCTGTTGATATGCTGCCATGTCATTTCATATCTCATTCTGTCCCCCTGCCATGAATTAATCATCTGGTGGAGCTTCCTCTTCTCGTGCCTTCTCTTTGTCTTATTCTTCTCTTTCCTTCTTCTGTCGCAACATCCTTCCCTTTCCCTTGATGCTGCTTCCTTTTTCATAGATCCTTCCTCTTCTCCTTTATTTTCTTCTCCATACTTAGGCAGAATTCTACATGAATTCTTCCCTACTGTCTCGAGGCCCAACACCCCCCACAAAAAGTAAAATTCTCAAGATTTTTAGGGGTGGGTTTTAAAACACTCCCCCCCCCCCCCCCCCCCCCCAACAAAAAAAAGGTGTTTTTGAAGGTGGGTGTTTAAAATCTCCACCCCCCAAATAAAAAGTCTAAATCTCAAGATTTTTGGGGTGGTTCTAAAAAGAACCCCCCCTTAAAGATGCTTTTGAAGGCCAGTTATGTGAACCCCCCCTGAAAAAAAAGTCATGAGAATTGTCATGACTTTTTTTTTGTTCGGTGGGGGTGGGGGAAGGGGGGATCACACTACCATGGAAAGGGGAGAGTGGAATGGCAAAGCCTAAAAATTCTAAGAGAGGTAAAGAGGAATAAAGGAGAAGGTATTAAGTCTACTAGGTTAATAATGATTTTGCGTGCATTTATTATTTATGTGACTAAATGTAGCAAACTAAATAACATTAAATTACCGGTGTCATTTAGTGAGTTAATTAATATAATGATTGAAGATGAAAAATAGGAGAAAAGAAAGGATTTTGCATACAATATCAGCCTTGGACACAACACCAATCTTACCTCACTCTTGAGTTATAGATGCTAACATGGTTTCCTAATTTCAAAGAGTTTCCAAACGCTAGTCACATTTCATTATAGAAGTACATGGTAAGAAAACTCTAGAGTTAGGTTCTAATCATACATGTCCATTATAGGGTATGAATTCTCCAACTCCATGTTTTCAACTCTTGCACCATAATTAGCATCAAGACCATCATGGAACATCAAAGATACAATAACCAATTTCTGTTCTGACCAAGGCACCATAGCAAGCTCAATACTCATCAATCTCATTTCTCTATGATCATACTCTAGATTTATATCCCATAAGATTAAGGCTCTAATAGCATAGAAGGTGTTAGATCCATCTGCATGCAGTCATCTAGTAGGGTATAAAACCCTATTCCTACACCAATGTCCATCATAATTATCATTTTCTTAAATGTAATATTGTTTTCATAGACACTTAGAAAGATATAGTAGAATAAAGGTTATGATTACATAATATCTCTCCTCCCTTACATATTCAAATATGCAAGGTAATAATTAAGAACATTTTCTCATATAAGCAACCAACAAGGGAACAACCTCACATGGAGCACTCTAAAATACAATGACGAACAAATGAAATAGAAGCTAGGGTTCATCCAACACCCAAAATGAAACACCCTCCAAGCATGATATTCCTTGGGGTCAATGATCCTCCTCTAACATGGTGTACTCTCCAAGATGTTGTAGTCCAATGCTCCAACTTTCATAATGGTTCATTATCAAAGTGTTTTATACAAGCCACTACTTCATGTGCTCAATTATACTCATGAACCCTAATGTTTCCAATACAAGTACAAAAATACAATACAATAATGATTACAAGTGGTATCTCCTCCAATATATTATATCTGATAGGTGAGGGATGCTATAACAAAACAAGGACATATTTCCATATAAGTAACCACTAAAGATACCTCACATGCTCAAACTGATCACTAACCCATAGGAACATGTGTTTAAAAACACCACTGATGTGTTAACTTGTGTTTGTAGGTTACATCCATGGGTTAGGTTCATCGATTATATTTGTGGGTCTATGCATGCATGGGATAGGTGCATGTTATATTATCCACATGTGTTATACATGTGGGTAGAATGGATGGCTTAAATGCAACTCCCTTGGATTAATATTTGTTCACTTCATTAAATATCAACCAAGAAATTAACAATGAGGACAATGTGATTTTGATAATCTCCCAATGTTTGAAAGATGATTATTTTGAAGATAATTTTGTTAAGCTCCTCCAATAGTGTCTCCATCATTTACATTTTCAATATTCACAAAGAGTATTGTAACCATTATGCAGTACTTAAATCACCATTTTCAGTTGCTTCAGGATCCTTATATTAATTACAAGAAGACCTATAATAAACTAGTTAGTATGAATTGCCATATATAAAGTTCATCAGCTGGCTACTTTAGTAGGCTAGCTATTATCCCAATACAAAACATTGCCACCACAATAGAATAAACTTCAAATATTTATATAACTTTTTGATTTTTATAGTTTTTTAATTGTTGTAGTTTATTAAAAACATATAAAGTCTTAAGTTACAAAGTCTAAATTTTATTCCTAGCTAGCATACCCTATACATATATCCATATAATTTAACAATATAACATAGTAAGAAGTAACATAACCTACCAATGAAATAACATAATGTAACCATGGTAAGAAGTAATACAAATGCTCATGAAATCGTACAGCTAATGGTATGATTGGGGTTGTTAGTATACTGGAGAAAAAAACAACTAAATTATGCATGACACTTGTTGATTGGTAGAATCAATGATTATCATGTGGAGCATGACACGAAGCTCTTACCTTGACTGGTTCACCTAATGTTTAATGATACAATCATGAAACGAGGCTCTTACCTTGCAGACTGCATCTATTATGTCAAATGAATGAATCCCTATGATGTTTCTATGTTTCCTTAAAAGCATCATTGACCATATTTTAGAATGATGAAATTAATACACCATGTTTTTTGTTGATGCATAAAAAATATATGGTACCATTTATGATCTGAACAATCATTACCCCCATGATCGTTATTATCTGCACTCTCCTACATCTGAATTATATCTTTTCTGCCACCCCATAAACTCTATGTCAATTGGAACTTAAACTCATAATAGTCCATTCATGAAGACTCTCCAACTATCTTCATCATTATATATTATTTCGAATCTCTTGGATGATTTGAAATAAGCCCTAAACTAATCTATTTCAAAATTGTGAATTCCTTATATACCCTGTGGTGATGGAAATAAATTCTTCAAAATAGAGTGTTTTCTATATTTCCTCACATACTTGGACTAAAAACGTCATGGAGAATTTTGGTGTAGTCAGGAAAGAGCCATGGTGTTTGAAAATATTGGAAGCATACCCTGAGTACAATGCTAATAAATCCATACCCAGGGATGCAGGGTGGCTTCCATTCCTTAAGAAATTTAATGGTTTCAATGCCTCTATCACGAAATCATTTTCAAAAGGGTTGATGGTCATGTTGTGCATGTGGGTGATTTGGTAATGGAAGTATTGGGGGAGTCAATAGATCAAGCCACTGGAATACCTCAAATAGGGGAGAGGTGGTTTAAAAATAAGCAAGTTGAAAAGGGGGCGTGGACTTAGTTTTTATGCTCAATAGACCATAGCCCGAATTTGAAGAAGGGTGTATCTACAACTTGGACCATGGAGAAATGGAGGAACCTATGGTTTGTATTGCAAAAGGTTGTTACATGTGAGGGATGGTATTTGTTACTTTCCTTTATCACATTCACCTTCTCTTTCATTTTGAAGCCAATGAACTTTTGAATTTCCCATTTTTTATGGCAAAGTTTGATCCGAATGAAAAAACACATTAAATCGAATTCTAAAAATGTTAGTCATAGATCATATCATCATGGTCTGGTTAAAATGTTGATCGTGGAGAAATTGAATAAGAGAGGTGATAATTGGGATACTTGCCTGGCATGTAATGGATTTGTTTATGGTGCTATTTCACTCGAGGAGATATCACAAGCAGTGAACATTGTTCCTATGCATGATTATGGAAATAATAGGGATGACCCTAGTCTCTAGGAAGTTGAATACTTCACTATTTGTGGAGAGAGTTCTAGAGTTAAACATGTAGAGGAGAGACATGGATATATTGCTCGTATGAGCACTAGAAGAATTACCAGGTGTATGACTAAGAAGAAACATAGGAAACCTAATGTTAAGCATAGTAAACAAAATGTTAAGCCAAAAAAATAGAATGTTGAGCCTGGAAAACATAGTGTTGAGCCTAAAAAACAGAATGTGGAGCCTAAGACACATAGTGATGAGCCTAAAAAGAAAAATGTTGAGCCAACATGGACATGGCATAGTAATTTTCAAGATAATGAGCTAGTAGGGACAAGGCATAGTAATGTTCAAGATAATGAAACTTCAGCACCTGGTCCCATTAAGATCAGAAGAAAATATGATGGTTTTAAGATACCCGATCGTAAACATAATTTGACTATGATGAACCATCATGACCATTCTTTAATAATTTTGAAGACAACACAAGGTTTGCTGAACCTTTGAAGAAAACATTATACTCCAAGGTCTCAAGCAATTTAGGATCATTAAAATCAAGGAAGAAAAATAAGAAAATTGAATAGCTAAAGGCATAAATTGAATAATTTCAAATCTTGGATAGGCATTTGAAGAATGAAAACAAGGTTCTTAAGAAAAGGAGCTTTGAGTTATAAGAGGAACTTGATAAATTAATGGAAAAGAACAAGAAATTAAGGAAGCTTAACAAGACATGGTACAGACGAATTCAATGTTTAGCCTTGCATAATAGGACATTAAAAAGAAACTTAGGGTATAAAAGAAAAGAAAGGGATCCAATGTAAACATAACTATTGGTGTTGGCACTTGACACAATTGCAACATTAATTAAGTTTTGTCAATTTTGGAACTTTTCATATGAGAACATCAGCTACACATATTTTGTTTGCATGAGGGAAGTAAAAATATCAGGCTTGGTGTTGGGCTTTCTATTTGATGCTATTATCAGTTCCATTTGTCCTCTCAGCTTATATTAACATCTCCTTTTTTGAACATTATCACTCCTTTTTCCATAGTTTCCATGAAGCTAAAAAGGTAACTATTTGTTAATTTAACAAATTTTAGTTTGTTTACAATGAATTAGGGATATTATTGTTTTTTGATCATTTTATTACTAACGGCGGTTTAATCATTAGAGGTATTTAACTTACAAAGGGATCTTGTAACCCAACTCATCGGTTGGCATATACCTAAGCTTCTAGAACAAGATTAGTGGCATGGGTTTTTGTCATAGATGCTTCAAGATGATTCCACATTCATCAGATTAGTTCCAAGTTAATAGGGTGGGTGCTCTTCTTCAACCAAACTAGCATTCAAATTATGCCAAGAACAACGCATTCAGTGAATAATGTGATCATGTAGGCAACACTTGAGGATATGGTCATGCATTCACATGTCATTAGATTATCATTGGATCCAATTTATGCATTATCTTTGTCAACATAAATGTAAACTATATTTATTGTTATCATGTGTGTTGTATGATAAGATAAACTTAACATAGATAGAAAGGAAAGATTGAATCTTGATAGACCTAATGAATACTCTATTTTTTAAACTCTTTTAAATATCTGATTTATTAATATAAAAGAAACCGAGCTTATATCCTATGATAATTTATGTGTGCACAAGAGTATTTTTTACTGATGTAGCTTTCTTAGCAGCATGAAGCTAATTGGGAGGGCCCCTCGATTTGGCCAACTATGCATTCAATCACTTATATTAGATAACCATATTTTGTTTTGTATGAACTTCTCTAGTTTATAGTTAATTGTATTTTATTTATTATTAATTGGTTTATGAGTTTGAATAATCTATAGATTACAACTCAAATATTGTTCATAATCATTTCTTCAAACAACGAATCATATGTTACCATACCTAGTGTGTGAATTTCCTATTTTCTCCATGCAACTTTGGCAATTCCTAAAATGCATATTTACCTTTGTTTGTGATTTGATTTATTATGTGTCTGCATTTTTTCAACCCTAGGACCTATTGTATTGTTGTTCTTAAAGTGATTTTCTGTAATGACTTGAAGGATTTGAAAATGATCAAGAACATTGTCATGCTTATTAACTTTCATGATACTTATATTGATTGCAAAGCTTGGATCATTATATATGTGATTGTTAGTTAATGGACCAAGTGAAATTTTTTTATCATGTAAATAAAACTAGTGTAAACTCTGTGCGATGTTGATCATTTTATAGAGGTGGAAGAGATTGAGTGAAAAAAACCACAAACGAGGAATGGATTCCAAAAAGGAAAAAGAAAAAAAACATACAAGGAGAATAAAGAGAGAAAGGTGGGTGATCATGTTGATATACTGGCTTTGCATCATTACTGAGTACTGTGATGCTTTTAGACTACAATAAGAATGGCCCAAATAGTTTTTCAGACATTACTTTATGTTATTAGGAATTATTGGACGACATTCAAAAATTATACAATGGAATATCCAAAACCAGTAGAACATTTCCTTTGGTTTGAACCTAGCAGTCAACTCGAATTCAATGGCTGGTCCAATAGATCAAATAAATTGCTGAGGGCATGAAAAAATTAAATTTGAATGCATCTTCTCGTCTTTCCACTTTCCTATTCCACAACACTCTTATGATTTCAATAATGGAGTTGTTGAATTTAGAATTAAATTCAATTATTGAATACAAAGTTTCTCACTTGGTTACCTAAAACACTGCTAGAAGGCCTTTGGAAAACTTTGACATCTTCTAAGCCGATTGTGAAGACATGATTCTGATTCTTTTATATGTTTTATATCACATCTACAAAACCTGAGTTTTGTCAAATTGTTGTAGTGAATCACAACCAAAACTGGACCATCTAAGAAGTATTGGATGCTATGTCTTGAGGCCTCTAATTTATCCCTTTTGTTGAAGAGAAGTATGCATGGATTGCCAAACTCTCTCACCTTATTATAGTGGATGATGCATGTTTTGTTATAGGTTCCCAAAACTTTTATCCCCTTTAGTAGTAAGATGGGAAATAGGGATACCATGACCTTATTTATGGATTTATAAATCAAAGAAGCAAGAGAGAATAACCTTTCTCTCAATATCGAGGATGGGAAAGTATCTGACTAATAATTGATTGATAATGTCATTATTGGATTGAGAAGGCATGTAGTGGGCTCAAAGCTTAGGGATTGGTTCAACCCTTTTCATAAAGAAGCAAGAGAGAATAACCTTTCTCACAATATTGAGGATGGGAAAGTATCTAACTACACATCGATTGATAATATCATTATTGGATGGGAAGGCATGGAGTGGGCTCAAACCTAAGGATTGGATCAACCCTTTTCATTCATCAAGATTGACTTTTAAAAGGCTCATGGCTATGTACTGATAATGTAAAATTCCCCTCTATACAGTTTTGTTACCATATAGAAATAAATACTTTGTTTGGTATTGGTTTATGGTGTGTATTTTAAACATAGATACTCTTTGTTACGATGTCTGACTTCATTATTTGGTAAATGTTGTATGTATAAGAGAAAAAATATTTTTGTATTCTTGATATGTATATAAATATTTTAGATGTGTTTTTCATTGCTAGAATCGTATATTCAATGTATTAGAAATTGTGCCCATATTGTTTATCATTGTATTTGTAGCAGGGTTTTCACCCTTGCTACATGCAAAAGCACCTCCCTTCTTTCAATGGGACAAAAGGGTAGAGTTCGTGAAGGAAAGATACTACAAAAACAATATTAGTAAAACAGAATCTATGAGAAAATACGATTAAACTAAAGAAACAAAAAACATAACAAGTATACCTTCTTTTTTTCTTGAAAATGGGCCACCGTGCCCAAACTTGGAAATGGATCGCCTCTCCACAGGCTGGTTAGTACGAAGGATGCCTCAACGTACCAGATGGGAGATGGTGGGGATATGGAATGATTGGAAAAATGATGTGAGTGCTTTGAGAATAATGGTTTCTCACCGTACTCATGAAATAGAATAATGGAAGAAGGAATAACTGAATCTTGTGATGGAGACCTTATTAATCTTGCACATTGATCTAGGAACTAAGAATCAATCTCATCAAAGAATAATAAACAAATACTCATGAAATGGTGTTAATTGGAACCGGAATTGGTTTCCTCTCTGTATATTTAATAAACAATGAATGGTTACAATACCAATGTCAAGCAATAGCTTGAATCCATGAGGAATTCGAATACCTAAGGAGACAATTCGAATTCAATGAGTGAGTCTAGCTTAACTGACTCTTAGCCATTCAATCACACTCAGTTAACCACTTAACCAAAACCCTAATTGACTCACCAAACCCTAACTAAAGTTGGAGTGCAATAAATGACTGAATCTCAATTGAAGGAGATCAAACACATGTCATAGCAAGCCAACCATCAAGTGCTAGTGCTCCATGACTTCAATGAACCCCGATCAGGTTAACTGAAGCTGAACTGACGATCAGAAGTTGGTGGAGGCGCCCTGTTGACTGCAGATCATTAAATAATAATAAATAATCATTAAATAATATATTTAATGAGAGGAGGCACCTTAACTGACTGGTTGAACTGATTGTAACCACCAGTTAGCAATTAGGTGCATTAATATCACTCAGATCACCCCCGGAGTGCTCCAGTTAGCCTCCTTGACTGTAGGAGAAGGCTAAGTTAGCCTCCTTGACTGTAGGTAGGCGTGGGTGTGACTGGATGATGGCAATTAATGCTCCACTGATGTCAATTAATGTCAATTATACTTAGGATAGTGGTTTAACTAGACCAATTTGACCAAAAAGAGTGTGTATGATGGTAAATGTCTCCAACACCCCCCCTTAAGCTATAATCAGGAAGAGTTAGAAAACATAGATGCATAAAAATGCTAGGGCCCCAGCAACTAAGGCCATAGTTCACCCTGTACAATGCTAAAACTGAAACAATGCTCAAAACAAACTAAGTGAGGAAAAGAGGGAAAACCCAGTGGGAAACCCCCCCCTCAAGCTGAAAACTGAAAGTAGTATGGATCACCCTGATGAACTCACCCCCAATAGTGAACGGAGGTAAGTGAACTTATTTTTTGAAAATCTCTTGGTGAATATGTCTGCAATCTGCTCATCAGTCGGGCATTATTGCAGAATGATGGTTCTGTCATGCACTAGCTCCCTGATGTAGTGCATGTGAATCTCTACATGCTTGGTCCTCTGCCTGGTAACTGGATCCATGGATATCTTGATAGCACTTTGGTTGTCACAAAAGAGGACAGTGGAAAAAGTACTACCAAGATCAAACTCTGAAAGAATGCCTTGCAACCAAACAGCTTGGATGTAAGCATTCACCACTCCTCGATACTCAGCCTCTGCTGAAGATAGTGCTATGGCAGCCTGCTTTTTGCTTGACCAGAAAATAGGGCCACCACCAAACATGAATACATATCTGAAAGTTGACTTCTGATCAATAGAATCACCCACCCAATCAGAATCTATGTATCTAACCAGCTCTAGCTTGGAGTCTGCAGCATAGTGAATGTTGTAGGTCCTGGTTCCCTGAATATACTGGAGGATCCTCTTGGCTGCCTTCCAATGAAGATCATGAGGCTGCTGCATGTATCTTGATACAAAATTCATGGCATAAAAAATATCAGGCCTAGAATGTGTCAAGTACAACAAGCTACCAATCAGCTGTCGATAGATAATGCAGTCCATGGGAGGTGTGTGTTTTCCTTCTTCAAGGCTGATCCCTGAAAGGAAAGGGAATGGTGCAGGCCTATATTCAGCCATGTTAAAATTGAATAAAAGGTCTGAAATGTATTTGTACTGAGTGACCATAATCCCATCAGAATTTTACTCGATTTCGAGCCCCAAAAATTGTTTTAGAAGCCCCAAATCACTCATTTCAAAGGCATTGTGGAGAGTAGTTTTGATGGCTGAAATGGAGGCAATTGTGCTACCTGTGATCAGTAAGTCATAAACATATAAAAAAATTATAATTATATGACCAACATGCTACTGTATATACACATTTGGATCTGATCTACATCTCTGAAAGTTTTGCGAGAGAAGGAAGGCATCCATCTTGGAATACCACTCTCTTGGGGCCTATTTTAACTCGTATAGTGACTTCTTTAGCTTGCAAACCAAAGATGGATCAGTGATGTAGCCCTAAAGATGATTCATGTATATCTCCTCATGAAGATCTCCATGTAGAAAGGCTGACTTAACATCCATGTGATGCACCTCCCAGTGCTTGGATGCTGAAATAGCCAAAACAAGGCGGATGGAGTCCATTTTTGCAACCGGTGCAAAGGTCTCATGGTAGTCCACTACTTGGACCTGAGAGAAACATTTTTATACCAGCCTTGCCTTATATTTGTAGGTGCTTCCATCAGTAGCAACCTTTGTCTGAAACACCCACTTGCATTGAACCAATTTCCTTTCCGGAGGAAGAGAAACTAGCTCCCAAGTAGTGTTTTTCTGAAGAGAATTCATCTCTTCATCCATGGCAACTTGCCATCTTGGATCATTTCGAGCATGGTAGTAGGATTTTGGATCTGAAATAATCATAAAACAGAAATTTTCATACAGCAAATTATCAAAACAAGAGAGCGCAATACTTGCTCGTTGGAAATCAGACTGAGTTCTCCTTGGATCATCTGGATTTCCAATGTTGTCTCCTGTGGAGGAGAGTGTCTGTTGGGCCCATGTAGGAAGATGATTTTGAATTTCAGGTTCTGATTCAGCATCTAATGATTGATGCACACTTATATCAGAAATCATAGGATCCAAATCAGGGTCATCACCCCCAATTTCATCATCCAAATATTCAGTGGAATAGGAAGGAAATTTAACAGTTTTCTCCTTCACTAGTTCCACCTCCTGAAGAGGCTCATAGAACTTGACACTTCTCTCAATGATGATCTGTTTGGTATTGATATATAGTAGCTTGAATCAATTAGATTCATTAGGATACCCAATAAACAGACATTCTATGCTCTGCGGTTGCAAAGCCCTTCTTTTATTAAGCGGAATCCGGGCCCATGTAGTGGACCCAAACACCCGTAGGTTCGACACATCTGACTTGTGTCCGAAGTATGCTTCAAAATGAGTCTTTCCTTTCATATATTAATGTGGCACCCTGTTCTGAATGTATGCTGCAGCATGCATGGCTTCATCCCACAAATTTGCAGCAAGCTTCTTTGACTCCAACATACAGGTGGTCATCTCTTTGAGAGACCGGTTCTTCCTTTCCGCTACTCCGTTCTGCTGGGGAGTGTAGGGAATTGAATGCTGGACCTGAATACCAATTTGGGAGCATATGTACAGAAAATCATTACTGACATACTCCCCTTTATTATCAGATCTCAAGATCTTGATCTTAAGCCCAGAGGCATTTTCGATCAAGGCCTTCAATTCAGAAATTTTTTCACATACTTCTGATTTCTTTTTGAGAAAGAAAACCCATGTATACCTTGAAAAATCATCAATAAAAGAAAGGAGGTACCTTGATCCATTCATGTATGTGATAGGAATTGGACTACTGATATCAGAATGTATCAGCCCCAATATGCTTGTAGCTCGGTTTTCCTTCCCCCGATCGAACTTGTGCTTAGGGTGTTTTCCAATCACACAGCCCTTGCAGACTCCCGTGGTTGCCTTGATGACCGGGAGGCATTCAACCATGGATTTTTTCTGTAATTGCTGAAAATATTTGAAATTAAGATGGCCAAACCTCTCATGCCACAGCCTACTAACCTCATTTCCATGAGTTAGCAGAGTGGTGGGCTTTGCATCCACAACAAAGTGAGAGAACTCATAGGCTTTTGCATGATGATTTGCAAGGCCTTTTGCAATGAGTTTCCCTGATGCAATTTCTGTTATCTCAACATCATTTGGGCTGAAAGAGACTCTCTTAGGCATTCCTATATGTGTCATATGATAGACACTAAGGATATTTGCTGCTAGAGACGGTACATACAAAACATTAGAAAAAAAACCATTTTCTAGATCTACAGTACCTTGTCCTTCGAAAATGATGGTGGAGTCATCTCCCATGTGGATGGGGATGGATTTTCCAGTCTCCAAGGATGAAAAGGAGTATTTTTTAGCGATCATGTGATTTGAAGCTCCACTTTCAATCAGCAGTGCTTTGGACTTCGAAGTGCTTGCCATGAGGGCATGACCTTTCTCATGCTGTGGTTCTCGATCTTGGTGATCTCTCCTCCGAAAGCTCTCTGGAAGATTGATGTGATTCCTCTCAAGGAGAGAGGTTGATTCATCAATATTTTTCTTCATGCAGGCATGTTTAGGGTGAAAACCCTTCCCGCATTAAGAACACCTGACTTTTTCTTTCCCATTGTGCCCTTGTCCTTTGTTCTTCCTTGATCCGGAAGATTCATCATGCTGTTGATTTTCAACTCTAGGCTTGGGAGCATCAAATTTAGTTTTCTAATTTTTATGCTGCTTTCCTTTACCCTTCATATCTTTGGGACCTAAGACATGGAGGGCTTGATCATGGGAAGATCAAATGATCCCCATCTGGACAAGCTTGTCATGTTCATTAGTTAGGGACTCAATGAAGGCATTGAGTGTACGCATCTTCCATCCGGGGGTTGTGAGATTTCTTGCACGGAATGTAGAAACAAAAACTGAATAATCAACCCCAAGTTTGGAGAGGATGGCAAAGATGAGCTGATCATCCTCCTTCTCCACTTTGCATTGCTTCAAGAGTAAAACAGTATGCTTGAAATTTGTAAAGAAATCATTCAGAGTCTCGAAATTGGAAGGTTGGAGAGACATGAGTTCATTTTCGAGTTGGTAAACTCTCAAGTCATCATGCTTTCCATATAGAGATTTCAATTTGTCCCATATTTCTTTCGATGTCTTCAGATCCGTAAGATGGAAGAGAAGGTCTTTGGAAATAGAGAGGCACAAGAAACTGAAGGCTTCATCCTTCTTGTTCAAGAATCTTGATTTTTCTATGGCGGATCCAGGCTCAACTTCAGTGTCCATGGCAACTCTATGGAGTCCTTTGGAGCACAATTGAATCTCCATTTTATTGTTCCATGTGTGGAAATTGTATGGAGTCAAGAGAGGTACTGAGGAGGCCATCTGGATATGCTGTAGCAAATGCTTCACTTGTAGAGACCTGAAAATCAAAATAGAAAGGGAAAAATAAGGTCAGACAGCCTGCACATTCTAGGCTTTCATCACACCTAGCATAGTCAATCAAGCAAGCTTGATCAACAAGTTCTTTACTTGGGATATTGAGTGGTAATCCTTGGCTTCTGGTGCAGTGCTGGAATTTTGAGCTATTGCTCACTTTTCATGGAGAAATCTGTCAAAAAGCTTGTTTTTGAGAGATAGATCTTTGTCCTGCCATATGCTCTGATACCATATTAATCTTGCACATTGATCTAGGAACTAAGAATCAATCTCATCAAAGAATAATCAACAAATACTCATGAAATGGTGTTAATCGGAACCGGAATTGGTTTCCTCTCTGTATATTTAATAAACAATGAATGGTTACAATACCAATGTCAAGCAATAGCTTGAATCCATGAGGAATTTGAATACCTAAGGAGACAATTCGAATTCAATGAGTGAGTCTGGCTTAACTGACTCTTAGCCATTTAATCACACTCAGTTAACCACTTGACCAAAACCCTAATTGACTCACCAAACCCTAACTGAAGTCGAAGTGCAATAAATGACTGAATCTCAACTGAAGGAGATCAAACACATGTCATAGCAAGCCAACCATCAAGTGCTAGTGCTCCATGACTTCAATTAACCCCGATGAGGTTAACTAAAGCTAAACTGACCATCAGAAGTTGGTGGAGGCGCCCTGTTGGCTCCAGATCATTAAATAATAATAAATAATCATTAAATAATATATTTAATGAGAGGAGGCACCTTAACTGATTGGTTGAACTGATTGTAACCACCAGTTAGCAATTAGGTGCATTAATATCACTCAGATCACCCTTGGAGTGCTCTAGTTAGCCTCCTTGACTATAGGAGAAGGCTAAGTTAGCCTCCTTGACTATAGGTAGGCGTGGGTGTGACTGGATGATGGCAATTAATGCTCCACTGATGTCAATTAATGTCAATTATACTTAGGATAGTGGTTTAACTAGGCCAATTTGACCAAAAAGAGTGTGTATGATGGCAAATGTCTCCAACAGACCTCCACACTATTTTATAGGTTTTTTTTGTGATTTTCTCTTTTTTAGGGTTTTGGAACCCTATTTAGGATTTTAATCCCTATTTAGGGTTTTAAGCCCTTTTGTGGTTTTTTAAGCCTTTTTTTTGTGTTTTTGGCCCTTTTTTGGGGTTTTAGCATTTTGTGAGCGTTTTAGCTCTTTTGTAAGTTTTTTGGCCTTTTTGTGGGGTTTTTAGGCCTTTTTTGAGAGAGAATGAAGGTAAACCATAGTCGTGAAGGTCACAGGTAAGGAAAAATGGTAGGGAAATGATGTATGTATGTGGTTTAGACCATATAGAGCTAGGTAAGAATTTTTTTGCGTGAGCAGATTTCCCCCTGATGTGTGCACGGGGACTTCACATAGCACGTGCGATCGTGGGATATTAAAGAATACCCTTAATTTCCAGAGATATTGACCCAAACTCTTTTTGTTGAAACCCCCTCCCAGTACTTAAAACCTCCTCCCCACCCCTTTTTATACCTCAATCCTTATAAACCACCCTACCCACCCCCACCTTAAACCCCTCATCCCCCCAATACCTGCAATATATTGGTTCCTTTTTTAATAATTTTAAAATCCACAATATGAACTAACATGATAGGATATTGGTCAACAAGTGAAGCCCCCATGGATGTGTGAGGGCAGGAGCTCATCGTATGGCCGAAAAACATCATAGGATGATGGGGATAGTGGAGAGACTAGAGAGACCTGTGAAGAAGCGATGCTTCCTCATTCGAACCATGGTGGATTTTGTTTTTTGTATTAATATTGGTTCCCAACAATGGGTGAGATACAAAGAATGTGTGGCATGTATATGGATGAGGCATGCATACCCATGCTCGTAATAATGTCAAAAGAATAAATAATGGGACCAAGGCTCAAAAATATGGGAGCCGATCAATACATATACAACTGATGTTACATAATGGTGGCCTCAATGAGAGGCTAAATATCCTGCTGATTTGAAGAACTGATACATATGAACAATGACATTCTCTTGGAATGCGATATCTTCATAACTGATGCTCTTCCAAATCTCGAAGTGTACATAGCTGGAGGGATTCCATGATTGTGGAGTCAGAATCTCTATGGTACAACATGCCACATCAATACTGGAGCTATATAGAAGCACTACTATAGGGCTTCTGAACACGGTTTCCAACGTAACCCAGAAATCACAAGGGACATGAACCTGTCTGGGTCCCATAGTAGACTCACCAATGTGCTAGAGTTAGGTGAAAACTGAGGTCATCAATAAAATAATGCATGGACCATACCCTTTACGAATCTCAATGGTGTGATGATGCAGTTGAAGTCGAGCACGTGAGACATAACCATCTCGAGAGGCACTAATGAATCCTCTCAAGTGGTCCAAGGAACTCATCAATAAGGTGAATGAAACTAGGATACAAGGACCTCTGTGTCTATCCTCTAGAATAGATGTGTTGATGTCGACAGAGGGAGACTTGCAACTTATCAAGGCAATAATGTTTCCTTGATGAGAAGAACGAGGGGGATAACCAAATATGTGGGACAATCTGGGGACTGGCAGACTGAATGGGGGAACAGGGGTAGGGGAGTATGGGGGAATCAAAATTCCTTTGTTCAGAGTATGACGGTAGGGATGACTTGGCAGCAAATGAAATTGACTCATGGGATAGGGATCATAGCTGTAATACCAGGAATGTAACTGTAAATGGAAAATACTGAGGAAGGTAATCAAAATATGAATACTCAGGGGATCCAAGGAAGACTCATTGTAGAATACTTTGAACAAAGGTGACCCAATTGGTGGAAGCTTCCAAACTGTAATATAGGTTGGCGTCGAAAGACACTGTTATGACACGATCTCTTGGATTTTTTGCAAGTCTGAGAAAGTAAGTGCTTGATGGTGTTTTCATTTTTAGAGAGTCTGAAAACAAGAAGAAGACTCCAGTGTGGTCTCTTTTTCGTATGTAGTTTCCTGAGTCCGAAAAAGGATAAAGTATGCGTAGGAGAGCTCTCCCAACCTTTGGGGAAGGAAGACTTCTTTACCGTTTGTAGTCCAATCAGGCCGGAAAAGTTAAACTTATGCTGATAGGACGATCATTCGAATACTTTTACAAGCATGAACGAAACCAAGTTTGCTCGGCAATATTTTCTTGATGAGAAGGCTAGAAAAGAACTTAAAAGACAACCTATGATGAGATTTTGTAAAGTTCGGTCCCAATTCCTGAGAAAGCATAAAAGGATGCAAAGGGAAATGTTCCTGGCTTGAGTGCTCCCTTTCAAATACTTTAACGAGCGTGAAAGGAAGCAAGTTTGCTCGTCGATCTTTTGATTCTTTTAAGAGTTAGAAAAGAGCTTAACAAAAAATCCATAATGGTCAATCAAGCAAGCAAGGGGGAAGTGGTCTCATCAAAAGACATAGGACAAAAAACCAAACCCAATGGTGTGAACAATGGCTCAAATGGACTCCGAATGACTCTGACTAGCAGCTAGTGATGCTGCCCCTGGTGCAGTGGTGCACGGGGAAAGACTAGACCAAATGGAGGCCTATGGGTATGGAGCTATCCCAACATACAAGGTGTGATTTACATGGTGGCATGCAAATTTACGTGACTCCAGGAAATGTCCCAAAGAATCAATAGGGAGGGAGGAAGTCTAGAAGATTGTTTCTCGACTCGGGAGATTTTTGCACCATCGTGGAAACTTCCTATCCTTATAGAGGATGATCCATACATGGGCATGGAATAGCGGGGAGATATGGAGATGCCTCGACCTCTAGGGAAAGTCTTGGGACTTGAAAATATGATAGAATAGTGGTATCTAGATCATACGTGCAACATACTATGTGAATGTGCAGATGTGGGACCGCACCCTCCAGTGGGATACCAGTGGTGCAGGGGCATGGTGGATGGGTTAGATCCACTCGCTCATGTGCAAATGGTGCAACAGAGTTCTACACTGGACTCACTGCAACTAGACATTGAGAAACTATTGGAGGGGGTCATCGAATCATAGTAAAAATGATGTAAAACAAAAAATAAAAACTATGCCACAAGTGATGCATGGTGAGTGATTCATGCATAGGACCTCCGCGCGAAGGAAATTGGACTTGCATTAGAGACTCTGCAGTTGACACAAAGTACGTGGGGGAGGAATATGGAATTCAATGGGAAGAATCGACTCCACCTCGTGGGCTAAGTGAAATTGGGTAAAATCGGTGGTGGTTTTGACGATCTCTCTGTTGTCACAAAAGTGGTGTTGGGATAGATCAAGTGGATCTTCCATGACCGAGGACACGGAAGTAGTACTAGAACTAGAGATCATGTAGATGGTGTTGGTTGTGTCTGAGGAAGAAACTAGAGTGTGAATTTCCTCAAGGATGGTGGTTTCATACTCATGAGAGTGTTTTTGAAGGTTGCGAAGGACGACCCGATAATCGACCAAGTATGGCCCAATGGTGAGAATAGTGGCCATACAAGCCACAAATTGCACACACATGGTTTGTACTCAATGACTTGTTTTTGAATGTTGGCGGAGCTGGGATGATGACTACTGGAGTCCCATAGGCTGTATCCATAGCGTCTATGTGTGTGTGAAGGATAGGTATCTCTGGACAATTTTGCGTTGCATGAACTTGGACGTCCCACAAAGCGCAAGGTGGAGTTGGATGAGGGTCGACTGTAATTTTGGTGGACTTGCCCCCAGTCTTCTTTGGAAGAGAAGGGGTTGGCTTGGGAACGAATGGCATGTTTAAAAGGCCAAGGGGAGGGCGTGAATCTACCACAATAGGTTGGATGGGAGTTAGCACAACCTGAGGCATTGTAGGTGGGGTAGGTGGTTCAAGGTAGCACACATGAATCCCCAATGTAAAATTAGGTAAATTTAGAGGAACCATGACAGGATTTCTCGCAATGCCAGATGGTGGGTATAGGAAGGGAATCATGTGGATTGGGAATGAAACCCAATAATTCCCAGGTGATAGAAGTTGGAATTGTGGCTGATTTTGTGGTGTGGTCATGATGGTACTAGATGAGATAGTACACAAATATGCTATGTCAGTCGGTGTGGACAGAGGTGGTAAAGATGGGAAGGTGGCCTTGATAGGTGTTTCGACGAACAATCTTGGGCCCACAATAGATAATGAAGGGATGGATATGCTGTTAATGGTTGTATTGATGGTAGGAATGACATGTTCCAGTGTGGCCAGCCCCTGTGGATTGTAGTAAGTCAATTGGTCGACTGTCATGATATTTTCGTCATGAGGAAACATCAAGAGTCAAAATATGGTGGAGGCCATAGCTCTCATGGCATACATATAGCTATGTCCAAGGAGGAGGTTATAATCAAGTTGGGTGTTAATAACCTCGATGTCGATCAAAACCATTTTACCAGCTAATGAAATAGGAACATTCGGAAGAATTCCCTTGACCTTTGTAGAGCATCCATCGTAGGCGCGGAGTGCGGTGGTGGATGGTTGGAGGGTAGGGGACCCGATTTTCTGCCAGATAAAAGTTGACATGACACATGTAGATGTCCCTTCATCAACGACACATCAATGTATGACCAAATTATGAATTGAGACTGGAATTTGGAAGGTGATGGAAGATGGCATTCTGGGTTCTCCTTGATCCAGATCAAACGTGATCAACTTGGAGTTAGAGGGATCCACGACACCAAGTGCGGATAACAACGCTTTCCATTGAGTCAGGAAAGTTTTGAGCACTTTTAAAGTGGACATGGTTGTAGGTGATTGGGCCAAGTCATCAATGATGCTATAAGTTAAGGTAGCTCGTGCAGTTGCGTTGTTGGCGATACGCCGCCCCATCAGTGGGGGTTGTAGGTAAGTGGAGGGGCAAGTTGGAAGTGTTCGAGGTGGATGCTGTTGATGGGTTAATGGTTTCTATGGTGGAGCCATAATTGGTTACACCTAGTCTGGAGGTTGACTTCTTGAGTTGACAATGTCATCAGGTGATGGACTCTGGTTTCTGCGGGTGGGGTTGCAGCGGGAGCAAGTGGGGTCAAGGGTGTGGTTGAAACTAGTCCTTAGTGTGGGAGAGGGTTTTGGAGCACCATCGGTGGAGGACCTGGTGGTGCTGGGTTGGGTTGAGCTTGGGCCACCGCAGTGGTGTCACGTTGAGCTTCATCCTAAAGAAGCCGTCGGACATAAGCCATATGAGGGCACAGATGGGTGTAATGATCGTAAGTTTGACATAAAGTGCACAGATTATTAGTCTGTAACTGAGGATTATTTCTTGGTCGATCAGGATTTTGAGGGTTCTGTGCGGATGGGTTAGCATAGTTTTTGTTGGGAGGGTTAGGCTGTTGACTGCTTCCTTGTGGCTGGTTATTACCTCGGTTCCTTCCTCTATTTTTCTTTCCCTGTCCTTGTTGGTTGTTGGGGGTGAGTTGGATGGGAAGGTTCTGCTGAGCGAAAACCTGTCCCGTGGAAACCAGAGGGGACGGGGTCGGAGCTGGAGCTTGTTGCACTGGTGGTGCATAGTAGACCGAAGGAGCAGGAGGGGCTGCAAATTTGTCCACTTGGCCTAAATACGACTATGTCGGCTAAGTCAACCCATTGGCATGTTGATTTGGCACGGGATGTGCATAGGTGGCTATGGCTCCGAATTGAGCCATCATCTGTGAGTAATCCGGGATATTGTTTGGTTGCGCAACATTATGAGCGTTTCCTAGGTGTGGTGGAATCATAGGGGGTGCTACGTAGTACTGCAGGTGTTGTGAGATAGAGCTGATGACACCATCCGCAACATGGGATGCCCTTAGCGTATCGCGACGAGAGGTGTTGGCAGAGGGAGCATCTGGTATGATGGTATATAAATACCCAGATTGGGAGTAGATAAAATCAAATTTTTGATCCTTTAAGATGGCCTCCTCTTCGATTTGGGGCCGCTTAGAGGCGACGTCCTTGGCTATGGGTGGGAGAAAGGTTTTTAGAAACCAGTCAAGGAAGATCCTGTCATCTAGTTGGATCTTGCACAGGCTACAACACCGTCACCACTCATGGATGTGGTCGATGATGTGAGTAGCTGTGTTCTGACGACATGATAGAATGATCTCCACTCCCTCATCATATCGAACATGTAGTTGAAAGTACTAGAGGAACATGGAGGCAAGTGAAAAGAAATCGCGGTAAGAGGTAGGTGGCAGCTCGATGTACCATATGCAGCAACACCCGTAAGTGTGTGTTGTAATAGCCTCATTTTGACAGAGTCATCCACAATGTTGTTTGATGAACACCATAAATGGAAAAACATGCTAGGTTTTGGGGGTCCTTACCCGCCTTTCGCTTGAACTTTGGGATGTCTGAAGGAAGTTTGGTTAGCATGGGAGGCCAATGAGGTTGATGAATGATGGGGTCATTCGTTAACCTAGCCAAATTGGGCAAGTTAAGATGAGCCATAAATGGTAGGTTAGACCAGAGGTTGCCTCGGGATAGACCGAAAATGGTGTTGGAGTTTGTAGGAGTGTGAACTCCATGCATGACTGGGGGTATATGAGGTTGACTTCTCAGAGCAGGGATAGTCGGAATGGTGGTGGAAGGGCCACTGCCCCTAGGTATATAAGGTGGTATGTGTGCACTTGTGTATGAAACTTTTACTTTTACTTTCAAATATGAAATAAATAAATAACAATGGATTTCCTACAAGAAACAAGCAAAGGGCTATACCAAAGCAGGTCTGAAAGGTAAAAGCAAATCATAACAAAGTGCAAGATAGACAAGGGTATGAAAATAGGTGACTAACTGCTATGTTTGCAAACCATCAGTGTGGCTACCCCAAATTCATATCCTTCAAATCAAAGAGGGATTGCTAGGCTCTCAACAAAGCGGAAACAAGTCCACCCGTATATCCACAGGTTAAACCCTAAGTGCCCGGTGCTCAACAAGGAGGATGCTAACACCTTGAGACCTCCAACGGTCTACCACTTCCTGTAGCATCCAAATTAACTTGTTTTTAATTGAAGAGAACAATAGTAAAGTGGATTCGTATTTCTAAACTTACTCAACCCCCCATCATATCTCAGAATATCCCGGAGGGCGATGACCGAGTAGAGGAGGAGGGGCCAAATAAGTGGGTTAATTTCCAACTTTTAAAATGAAATACAGAATGTAAATCACATAAATCAACTTAGAAACAAACAGGTCATGCTTAACAGGTGAAAATCCACGACTGGGTCGCTCAAACAGGAAAAACAGAGGCGACTGGGTCGCTCAAAAAGCAAAAACAAGCGCGACTGATCCCCTAGGAGGCAAGTTGCAGTTAATAGGAAAAAAGGTGGGACTGGGTTGCACTTTTCAACAAAAAGGTGTGACATGGGTCACACTTAATGGGAAAAAAGGTGTAACTTGGGCCGAAATTGGAAAATTTTCAAAAACTGAGCTGACTAGGGCTAGGGGGGCAGGCATTGGTGCCGTGAAGGTTCAGATCGACAGCGTGGGGGTCCGATCAGTGGCGATTGTGAGTAAAAACAAAAGAGATACTTGCAAAACAAGGGATACAAGAGGATCGACCCAGTATGGTTGCCAAAACTGTAGTAGGGTTTTCACCTTTGCTACATGCAAACGCACCTCCCTTCTGTTAATGGGACAAAAGGGTAGAGTTCGTGAAGGAAATCTACATAAAAAAATATTAATAAAACACAATCTATGATCAAATACGATTAAACTAAACAAATAAAAAACATAACAAGTATACCTTCTTTTTTCTTGAAAATGGGCCACTGTGCCCAAACTTAGAAATGGACCGCCTCTCCACAGGCTGTTTAGTACAGAGGATGCCTCAACGTATAGGATGGGAGATGGTGGGGCTATGGAATGATTGGAAAAATGATTTGAGTACTTTGAGAATAATGGTTTCTCACCATACTCACAGAATAGAATAATGGAAGAAGGAATAAGTGAATCTTGTGATGGAGACCTCCACACTATTTTATAGGTTTTTTTGTCCTTTTCTCTCATTTAGGGTTTTGGAAACCTATTTAGGGGTTTAAGCCCTATTTAGGGTTTTAAGCCATTTTGTGGGGTTTTAAGCCCTTTTTTGTGTTTTAAGCCCTTTTTTGTGTTTTAAGCCCTTTTGTGAGCTTTTTAGCTCTTTTGTGAGCTTTTTTGGCCTTTTTTGAGAGAGAATGAAGGTAAACCATAGTCATGAGGGTCAAAGGTAAGGAAAAATGGTAGGGAAATGATGTATGTATGTGATTTAGACTATATAGATCTAGGTGAGCAATTTTTTGCATTAACAATATTCAACCTCTAAATAGTTGTGCAACATTGAAAGGTGTATGTAATTACCATCAAAACTTGTAGAATCCATTGGTAAATGTTCCTAGCCTAGAGAACGAAATCCAAATTGCATAATGCAATTGCTAGTGTCAACCTATAGATGGTGTTGAATGCATACACATTTATGTAAATATGTATATGGTGTTTAATGGATCCATCGAATTAGAGAACACCTTGTATTTAAACCCAACCTGTATA
Source organism: Pseudotsuga menziesii (assembly GCA_001517045.1). NCBI lineage: Eukaryota > Viridiplantae > Streptophyta > Pinopsida > Pinales > Pinaceae > Pseudotsuga > Pseudotsuga menziesii. Next base: position 259,580 of record LPNX010480259.1, read on the forward strand.
ACACATTGGGGATTGTGTCCAACATGTCCATGGTGGTTTTATGAAGTGAATTTTTTATCTACATAGTCAACTTATTATCCTTATGTATATTATCACTCTGTATTTTTCGCAGTTGTAAAAGAAAACTCGCAAGGAAACCCTGAATCAATCTTTAGGACTAAAAACTAGCCTTTTCAATCCAAAAGGGGCTCCCTTTATGGTTCTACTATACAAAGGTCACTATGAAAACAACTCATATATTTAAAATAGTGACCAGATCATTTGATAACTAATTCTCTTTTGGTCTTTGGTAGGGAAGAGAGAAACACCTCATTGGGCATTGAGTCAAAATCAAAGAAATTAGCAACTTGTTTGTGAAGAGATCAAGGTTCAAAGGCAAGATGGTCAAAATTCACACAGATAATTAAATTTTAATTAGCTGAAAGATGAATCAAGAATACAGTCCACCAATTTAGGCATCTATCATGGATGAACCCTAAATTGATTTTAGAAGAGAAAATGGAATATATGAATGTTTATATGAAATTCGAGCATCTGAAAGAGGATGAATTCTTTAACTTTTACTCAATTCAAATATTAGAAGAAAAACATAAAATGGAAAACATGAAAGGGAACATAATCAGAGAGAAACAAATTGAGAAATTTCAACCCAAGAATCTCATATGAAAACTTCAAGTACTTATGCACTAAGAATATTTATTAATCTCAAAATTTACACAACACAACAAATTTCTCTCTTGAAAAACCAGAACCCCTATTACATTGTAGAATTTAAAATATATACAAATGCTTCCCGAGAATATCTTTAACTAACTAGTATAAAAATAGAATATATGAGATTTCTATACCTAAGGATCTAGAATTGTGCCCATTCTTCGCTACTAGTTGTCCTTGTCATGCTTTGATTTACTAGAAAGATCGATCCAACAGACCTCTTTGTGAGTTGCAACATGTTGATTGGATGAGTCATCAGGATAATAATGATTGCCAAAAACTACCACCATTAATTCAATCTATATTTCATTTTACCAAATTTCTCGACTTCTTGCCATTGTGTTTGGGAAGAAATCCTATAATCAACCATTTCCTTGATTAGGAATTCCAGTTCTACATATTATGCATATGATATAAGAGGCAAATCTTACTGAACCAATCTAAATTGATTAAGAATTTCAAATTCATCTATCAATTTTTCAATAATTATTTCTCCTCTTAGCCCTTGGTTTACGTCTTCAAACTTGGAGTGGTCCATATGAGATTGGATTAAAAAACTATGATATTTATCCTGAGGGATTAACTTTTCACCCTCATCCCAAAAGGTGGGAAGTCATTTTTGAAAATCTAATGAAGCTTATTTTTGAAACTTCATACATTTTGAATCATCTATTGTGCTTTCCTTTGTACATTCCTTACATGATTATGTTTTCCAATGATCTTTTTGGCCCAACTAATATGATTTTTTTATATCTTTACTCCTAAAGTCTCTAGATCTATGTTTACTAATCTATTAGAAAATTAGATGCATTTTGAGTTGTCTCTATAGGTCTCTTATCTAGATTTTAATTTTGGACCTTACATCTATGAAGAGTTGTGTTTGCTAGAACATTTCTATCATCAATGGAGTTTAAATATGATCTGAAATTTGTAATATCTCCTACTAATGAATCCTAGATAAGATGTTTTTCTTCTTGTAGAGGTAGAATACCCTTCAATCTTGCTTTGAGTTTTCTATTCTTTTCCTGCAGTAGCTTATTTTCACTTTGAAACTGTTTTTATCTTCAACTTTCTAGACCATTTCTTGTTTAAGATTTTGATTTTCTTCTTTCAGCTCTTTAATATATACACCCTTTATTAAACTATGACATAGACTTTATTAAGTCCTCTTTAGATGGTATATTCTATTGACTTGAATTTGGAGTCACGACTTTTGATAATAACTCAATTTTTTCCTTTTGCCCTCTTGCATCTCATTCTCCAGTTGCAAAATTTTACCTTTATAATTCATCATTAGATAGAATCTCATTCTTGCTGCAAAGCTATCAATTATGGAGCTTGTACATGTTGAGTGCCTGGGATCTTCAACTTCTTCTTAAGTGCTTGAATAATATTCTCTTTTTCACTAAGGATATTTTTAATTGGTTGCATATTATTGGGTTATGCCCCTAAAGCAAGAATATATGATTGAAGTTCTTTTATTTGTGTTTTCCATTCCTTATTTTTTGCTTTCTCCCGCTTCAACTGATTTTCTAATTTCTCCGACTTTGATTTCAAGTTTGAAATATTTAAATTGGAATTTAAGAGATAATCATGAATCATATCACTTGCTTGCTTATGGAAATGAATCTTATCAGGCACATCATTATGATCCAGTATAACTTTCATCTCTGACACCTTATCCTTAGTTGTAATTGCAATCTTTATAATGTTGTTTTCTTGGTCTTTGACAATGTCAAGTAAAACCTCATATTTTGATAGTTGTTGCACCTCTGGAAACAATTTCTGCATTTCTTTATGAACCTGCTCTTCCCTCTCTATGTACTGTGAAATCAAGTCAGTCTTGGATATGCATTGAGAACTCGATTCAACATTTTGGACTTCTAAATATGAGTACTATTGAATTTGCACAATAGGTTGTTGGGTTAGAGCACTTTCCTTTGGATTTATCAAACTTTGATATTCTAGGAAAACAACATCCTTCTCTTGATTAAGCTCGATCCTTTTGCTTGAGTATTCCTCATCCATATCCATATTTTCTATTTATAAAACAACTCTTTTATTTAATTTTTTTGACTTATCTAAAGTTTGAATCGGTAGATAAAGAGAACTTGTTTGATCTATACTCGACTCTTATGATATTTGTTGGTATTGATCAAAGCTCTGTGAATTCGTAATCTTATCCATCCTGTTGTGGCCCCAAAATTTGCAGGCGACAACAGTAAGGGATTCTCCCCAATCAACATTCCCAACTAGCCCATTGACTGTTTGGTTTAGGGAATCCGTCCGGTTTGCGGTCCGGCTACCGTAGGTCAAAGTAACAAAACAAGGTTTTACCGATTGCGGCCCGGTCCACCGTGTATTTTTGGTATTTTTGACTTAATGTATGATATGCAAGTGCCTAATTAACCATGCAGGGGGATAATATGTGAGGAGCAGTCACAATGTGATGCACAGGTTCTTACCTCTCGTCTTAGACTCACTAGCGTCTAAATCACAGACAACAAAAAAAATAAACTGACTACCTAAACTATCCCTAGGGAGCAGGATTATCATTTATTAGTGAGTAATACATTGTGTACATGCATTATGAAGAGCTACAGTTAGCTGACACTTCTTTCAAGACACGAACAATTACAGATATTTAAACAACCAGATAGCCGATTACTTTATGGACAACATTTATTACTCACAGTGGAAAACATCCCATAAGATACTGAAGAACATTCAACAAGAACATAGGTTCAGAAAGTTAAATACTCTCACAGTAAATGAAACACAGCTGAAAAATGAAATAGTTCCTCTTCAACATTATTCATTTAGTCGCATTGATACATTCCACATTTCGCTCTCTCCAGCAGGCAAAAGTTGCCGTCTCTGATTGTAAAACGAAGTAGTTCCTCTTACAAGCAAAAATGGTTTACAAATTTTTCCATGGGAAAAAAGCCCCCGTAACTTCTCCCTTTCAAGTATTTAAACAAAATAGTAAATCATTTGGGTTTCCCCCAACGCATGACCTTTCGGTCTCCCCAGCGTTTCGTATTTTTATTGAGTTGTCTGTGTGCACTCATGATTCTTTTAGTAACGGACCAGCAGTCAGGTTCGTGCTTTTAGCGTTATTGACTTTGTCTTCCGCTTCGAGGGCCCTTTCAGTGATCTAGTCGGTGTCGTTGCGATTTTTTCTAAACTGTTCTTCTACGTCTTCACACATCAGCTCCTTACGCACACCTGCAATTAACCCACGTGTATTATCCGTTTGGGACTGTGCTATGAAACAGAGCGGCAGATTATATAACGGAAACAACTTCTCCACAAAACAAATGGCCTGGTGCACCACGGTGGAAGTCGGAAGGATACTGACATCGAAAGTCAAAGGCTTGGCTCAGCCGCAACGACGGGAAGGAAAAGAAGACTAAGACGCGCGATTCAAAGCTGTGGGCGAGAAAACTCCATCGGAGATCAGGTGACTTTGACGTCGGACGCCAAAAGGACTTCCCAGCCGTAATGGCGGAAAGGAAAGCGCTAAATGATGCGAAACACGGGCGGGAGAGGGCTTAATCAGACGTCGGAAGACATTCAAATCGGAAGCTCAGTAGCTTTCCCAGCCGCAACGGTGGAAGGGTAAAAGCTATGGGCAAGCGATTGAAGACAAAAAACGAATCGGACGTTGGAGCGATTTGGGCTTCGGACGCTAAACTGCTTTGGGAGCCGCAACGGCGGAGGGAAAAAGAACAAAAGTAGCCGATAAAAGAAAAATTAAGTGCTCCAAAGCCTTTAAAAATCAACAACAGTCAAGGACCACTTCATTTTCAAAACGATAGCTTATCAAAGACAGTTGGCAAAACTAAACCCAACTATGCGACCCGCCGCAAGAATTCAAGCACAAACAAATTCTGGGAACAGACTGTATATAAATCATTCAAACATCCAAACTTAAAGCATGACCGACAAAACATCAAGGATGAAATAACCTGAAGCGATATTGAGTTATGAGGAGGGGCCCAAAATTTAAGGGATTTGGGGAGAAAAGTTGCAGCAGCAACAATTGGCGATTACCTGGTGAACCTAGATCTTTGGTCAATTAATCTTTGAGTGACAGACTGTTTAACAACAAATGCATCCTTTTGAATTCTTCCAGCTATTTGGATTTCTTGAATGCCGGCAGTGTGTACCTTCCATCATTGATAATAGTCCAATTTGGGAAAGTGGAAACCAATATTTTCAAATCCAGATAACTCTGTCGAGGCCAGAAGATGAGTTTCATTGTTACCTTTGTCTTCAGGTGGCTGATAGCTTTGGACACCGCAGGATTGTAGCATAGGGTAAAAATAAATATTCGTTTGTTCCTCATTCCCATGCCATTTTAGCACTTTTGTACTTTTGGGCTTTTGTCCCTTTTCTTATGAGTCCTCCTGAATGCCCTGTCTTACTGAATTTATTTCAGGATCCTCTATCCCATAGTGTCCTTTTGTGTGAGTGGTATACTTTGAGTTTCAGCTCACAGACGGAGAGGATCTTTAGGCAACTTAGTATTCATGATTCAGCACCTGCTTTGATTTATGATGTCTTCCTAGGAGTTTTTTGACTCTTTATTTTCCTATTGGCATTCGTTTCTTGGCATGGGATCATTTATATTTAATATACTGTTCACCTTGCTCCTTTCCATGGGTCCTCGACTGTCACTCCTTAGGACACTTTAAGTGTGACGTGGATGGAGCCCCAACATAGCATTCTAGAATCTCTGAATCTAGTTTATTACACAGGGAATAAGCAGGACTTCAATGCACGCAGAATTATTCGAGAAAATGACTAAGCTGGAAGAAAATCTTTAATATAAACAGCAACCCACAGTCTGATCACTAAATTGTTTATCACTCCCAAAAATTCTGATGTTCCCCATGCAACCGCAGGTTCGTCCCCTTTATTGAAAACAAGAAAAATCAAACTAAAGCAAATTGAAAAACCTGACTCAAAGACTACCAGACGGATTATTTATACATAAGACAGAAGAAATCAAACAATTCAGGAAAAATAAGGTTTTAGAACCAAACCATTCACCGGTAGGTTCTCCTCCCACCCCTGCAGATCTTGCAACTTGTAAGTAGAAGGACCAAGCCTGGCTGCAATCTGAAAGGGGCCTACCCACAACTGCTGGAATTTGGTATGCTTTCCCTTGTCATCATGGGGGTAGTCCCATTTGAGGGATAAGTCTCCTACTTCAAATTCTTTTGTCCCAACTTTGTGCTTATCAAACCATCTCTTAACTGACTCTTGTTGTTTTTTAAAGCGTTCTTTGGCTTTAGATCTAGCTTCTTCTACTTTCAGGAGATTATATATTCTTATTTGTAAAACTTCATCGTCTGACCCCTTAGACTCTTGAGATAGCATGGAAGATGGTAGCATGATATTGGGAGGAAGGATGGCTTCTTTACCATAGACAAGGGTATATGGAGACACTCCAATTGAAGACTTGGGGGTGACTCTATCGGCCCAAAGGGCATTTGGTAATGCTGAGTGCCAACTCCTCTGGTTTTCTACCATGTCTTCTTCAAAATTCTAATCAGATTTTTGTTAGAGGATTCAGCCAGGCCATTCCCTTGTGGATAGTAGTTAGCAGAATAATGCAATTTTATCCCTTTATCATGAGCAAAAGTAGTTAATTTAACTGATGAAAAGTATTTAGCATTATAAAAAACAACGAAATTGGAACCCCAAACCTGGTCATGATATGATCTTGCAGAAAGCTGATGACTTCGTCTTCGTTTATCTTGGGCAACGGGACAGCTTCGACCCAGCGAGTGAAATAATCAGTCGTAGTCAGAATGTATTTGTGTTGGAGAGAAGAATTTGGTTTTATTTCTCCAATAATATCGAACCCCCATTGCTCGAATGGTTCCGTGATCATCATAGGCTTTAGGGGTGCTGCTGCTTTAGGTTGTCTTCCACCACACCTTTGGCAAATATCACATTTCCTGACATGCGCATGTGCATCCTTGAAGAGTGTAGGCCAATAGTAACCGGCTCTGAGGATTTTGTGGGCTATAGTGTCTCCTGAATAATGTCCCCCAGCAGGACCGTCATGTAATTCTGACATTACTTTCTTTGCATCTTCTTTTTCTAAGCATCTGATGAGAACCCTGTCATAATTCCTTCTGAATAATACTCCTTCAACAAGCTGATAGGAAGCCGATTTAAGACGCAGCACTCTTCTTTGCTTGGAATTCCAATGTTTTGGCAACAACCCTGACTGTAAGTAATGCACAAGGTCTCTACACCAAGACTCGAGAGCTGTAAACAAAGGACATACATCCATTACATGTAATTTGGCCTCATCCTCCCATGCTTGCTCTTCATTGTTCCCACTTTCAGTCATCAGCTTGCACAATCCTTGTCCTTTAACTATAGAGGCTGGTTTGAATTCAAGATCGTATTCTTGAAGAGCTGTTACCCAGTTTCCCCTTCTTTCTCCTAACTCTTTTTGTATGAGAAGGGATCTTACAACTAGGTAGGGGACTATTACCTTGGTTCGATTTTTTAATATATAAGGCCTGAATTGCTTCACTGCCTTAAATACTGCGTAAGCTTGCTTATCAATGGTTGGGTAGTTTAATTCAGCCCCTTGTAGACCAATACTCATAAAGGAGATTGGGAATTCATCCCCCCCTTCTTTCTTTTGGGTGAGCACAGCTGCCAGTGAATCATCGGATGCAAATGTATACAGAATAAAGTCTTTATCAAAGTCTGGTCTTTTCAGAGAGGGCGCATGTGCAACGACAGTCTTGATTTTACTGAAAGCATTCTTTTCAATTTCAGTCCACTTAAATAGTGCATTTTGTTTCACCATCTGCTGCAGTGGCTTAACCATCTGAGCAAAATCAGGGACAAATCTTCGTACGAAGTTTATAGTTCCCATAAAAGACTGCATCCCTTTCTTATTGTGGGGCAAGGGGATTTGTTCAATGGCCTTGATTCTTTCTGGATCAATAGAGATCCCTTGCTTTGAAACTATGTGGCCCAACAACTTTCCTTTCGTGACAAAGAAAACACACTTTTTAGGATTGAGTGAAATGCCATACTTACGACAGCGTTCAAAAATTTGCCTTAAGTGGAATGCGTGTTCTCCCCTTCTCTTTGAGAATATTATAATATCATCAAGGTATACTACAGCGCTTTGGTCAATCAGCTCGCGGAAAGCTATGTCCATAGCCCTCTGAAATGTTGCCCCAACATTTATAAGCCCAAAGGGCATCCTTCTGTAGGCAAAGGTTCCCCACTTGGTTCTGAACGTTGTCTTTAATTTGTCTTCTTCGGATACCAGTACTTGATTGTAGCCAGAGAAACCATCTAATAACGAAAAAAATTCAGAACCAGAGATCATTTGTAGCAGTTGCTCCATGGGTGGCACAGGGTAGTTATCTTTATCAGAAGCGCGGTTTAGATTTTCGAAATCCACGCATAATCTGATTTCTCCTGAATTTTTTCTAACTGGTACCAGATTTGACACCCACTTAGAGTGTCTGACTTTAAAAATGATTCTAGCATCCAATAATTTCTTCACTTCGCTCTGAATCAGCGGTTCTAAATTTGGATGCATTTTTCTCAACGATTGCTGGTATGGCTTGACGCCTGCTCTAATGGGGATGACGTGTTTGATGATACTAGTATCATACGTTTTCAAGTCTTCGTACGTCCATGCGAAAACATATTTATATTGTTTAAATAGACTGATGAATTTGTCTCTCTCTGTTGGCGAACAACACTTTCCGAGATTCACGAACTTAGGAGCCACTTCAGTCCCCAAATTTATCAGCTCGAATTGTAGCGATGAGTTGTGGGTCTTTATGTTGGCTGGTCTTCTAAACTTTTCATTTAAATCAAACATTTTTTCCAACGTTCTGACTCCTTTAGGAATGAAATTGTCATATTTCATCTCGGCCTGATGTTCTTCATAGTCTATGATCGCTCCTTTAAACACCTCATCATTCGTTAAACATTCTATGATCTGCTAGTCATCATCGAACACTCATAGGTTCGTAATCATATCAGGTACAGAGGGCCTAAAAAGAAGTTCGACAGAACATCAATTATTAGTGGGTACGAGTCTAGCGGCTGATGTGGCCAATAGATCAGCAACTGCATTTTTTATTCTTGGAATTGACATAATGTTAAATGCATTAAAATATTTCAGCAAATCCCATACCTCATTCTGGTAAGCTTTTAGGTGGGGAGAAATACAATGTATCTGATTCTAGATTTGTTTCACAATAATTTCAGAATCCCCAAAAACTTTTAGATTACTTACCTTTAATTCAATTGCCTTCTTTAGTCCCTGCACCAGTGCTTCGTACTCAGCTGTATTATTAGTACACTTAAACTCTAATCTACATGAAAGGAAATGTTTATTCTTCTATGGGTCAATCAGGACACAGCCAACCCCTGACCCTTCTAATGTCTTAGAGCCATCGAAAAATAAAGTCCAAAAATCATTAACTACTAAAAATGAATCTACTTCTACTACTAAGTCTACTATTTTACAGTCAATCTCATCAGCCCGTGAGAAACGAAGGAGATCAGGCTAGGCATCAGATGTGTTGCTGGCTTCTTCTACTTGGTAATTACCTGGTTCCAACTCAATAAAATAGTTTCCCAATACAGAATCCACAGGTTCATTCTTATCTTCAAGTCAGGTAACATTGTACTTCATGTGAGGCTCCCTCAAAACCTTAACCTGGTTCGGACTTCCTTTGTATGGCAACCACATATGTGACCAATCAGAAGTGAAATATCCATTAAGTTTGGCTGACCAATCTCTGCTCAGGATAAGGCTGTATGCATATGGTATATCAGCCACCACAATATTAATGACCTGGCATAATTTATCATTTGAAGCCAGACGGACGAGGACATCTTCCATCTAACCAATTACCTTCACATCTGTCTTGTCCAACTGAACTACTCTCCATGGGGATGGCTTAGGCTGCCCATTGATTCTTTTACAGACAGATATCAACATGACATTAACAGTTGCCCATGAATCTACCTAGCAATTATGTGCATTGTAGTTAAAGATTTCAAAAGTAAGGAGGAAAGGTGGATGCTTGTGCTTGGACTTACCTCCACTGCTGTTCTCTCCAATCTCTTCTTCTTCTTCTGGTTGATTGTTAGTGGGTGTCTTCTCATCTGATGTTTCAAGGGCCCTCAACAGCCTTTCTTTTTGCTGCGGCACTTTTCACATCTCGAATAGTGGAACATTCGCCTTTATCTTCTTTAAATCCTCCACAATGTCATAATCCATCTGCTGTTCTGTGGGATGAGGCCTATCAGCATTCTCCTTACCTTCATTTTCCTTGGCCGTTGTATCATTCAGTCTAGGACTTTGGCTGGTAATAGTGAATTCTGGAATTTTGTCAGCCAAGGAGTTATTTTGAAATTTCTTCTTAATATTTCTCTGTAACCTCTTAATCTTTGGGAGTATAAGACTGTCTTCTTTAACCGTCCCCTGGATCCTTGTGGCTACGTTGGTTTCCACAATGTCCTTGTACCCCTGATTCTTTTCTTCTTCAGCGTCAAATAACGAGACAGAATTCTATAAAGCCATGGTTTCTTCTTCCTGCTCTTTAGTGGAAGTAGAAGTAGAAGTATCTTTTCTTTCTTCTTCTCCCTCTTCTGTTAATCTAGAATCTAACAGTTGATTCATGACCAATGTCATCGAATTAATCCATTGAGGACAATTCTTTTCAGAGTGTGGCTGTTGGTGGAAAGTGCAAAAATTGTCCAAGCCTACCTCTGCTAAATTCATAGATGCAGCATTGTGAGGAGGAGGTTGAGACTGATGGTTATCCTCTCTTTTCTTATAATATGGCTTATAAAATTTTTGTGTTTCATTTTCTTTCTCCATATCTATGATTTTGTTGGAAATTTTTTGCATTATTTTGGCCATATTTTCCAAATCTGGCGACTTTTCTTCCTTAGGCTTAGTAAACAATAAGGCTTTTCTTCCCGTACCCTTTTCTCCTGACTGCTCTGGATAGTCTTCAATACTCTCTCTTTCAGCTTCCACTATTTCAACCTCTTCATAGGTTTCCGTCAATGTAGGCTTGGCCCTGCCTTTGGAAAACATGGCCAGATCAGGGCCTAAAGCTGAAGTATAATATTCAATCAGAACTTTGTCTGAAGGTCTATCCGTTTCAGAGAAATTCTTGAGATAGGCTGCAAACCTTTGTGTGAAACTGTGCACCTTTTCTTTTCTTTCTTTCTTCAACGCGCACAACCCTTTCATGAGGGCCGCATGAGTTTTCTGAGTTGCATACTTACTTCTGAAGATTCTTTCGAAGGTATCCCAATCAGGGATAGAGTTAGCAGGCAATCCAAAGTACCATGATGCTGCAGCTCCTTTAAGGGTATGCAGGAACAGTCTGCAGACTACATCTTCATGCTCCCCAGCCCTCAATCCTTCTATTTCCAAGTAAAAACTCTGTAGATGATCATCTACTAGTATCTTCTCATTGGGGTCAAATTTAGGCAGCAATTTTTCAAAGGATTGAGGCAAATCGTGTAACGGAGGGGTCAGGTTTAAAGGTGATCTGGCTCTCCATGCAGGTGGTGGATTTGGTGGGTTAGGTGGTTGGTTTGCGTTTACGCCAACCATGAGCCTGGGTGGAGAGTGAGGAGGTGAACAAACTGGAGTGTGAGCAGGTGAAATATGAGGGGTCTCTGGGCCTTCTTGATTCAAAGGTAGCACAACTTATTGTAAGGCTGTTTCTACAAGATCTTCCCAGTCTCCAACCAACACTGCGCCTTCCGCTTCAAGACGATCCTTCTTTTTATACTCTCTTCTGGGCAGTTCAGGGATAATCGGAAATCCTCCAATCTCTTTACATATGCCCTGGTGTGTCTTCTCAGATCATTTACAATTTCATTGCCAGCAGAATATAGATGTTCTCTTTCTTCCGGGATTGGATTATGAAACCCACTGCTTTCAGACTTGTTACCGGTGGAATATTCTCGGGAAAACGGGTTTCCTTGGCCAGCCATACACTGGCGGCCCTCCTTCTAGCACCAAAAATGTTGTGGCCCCGAAATTCGCAGGCGACAACAGTAAGGGATTCTCCCCAATCAACGTTCCCAACTAGCTCATTGATTGTTTGGTTTAGGGAATCCATCCGGTTTGCGGTCCGGCTACCGTAGGTCAAAGTAACAAAACAAGGTTTTACCGGTTGCGGCCCGGTCCACCGTGTATTTTTGGTATTTTTGACTTAATGTATGATATGCAAGTGCCTAATTGACCATGTAGGGCGATAAGATGCGAGGAGCAGTCACAATGTGATGCGCAGGTTCTTACCTCTCGTCTTAGACTCACTAGCATCTAAATCACAGACAACAAAAAAAATAAACTGACTACCTAAACTATCCCTAGGGAGCAGGATTATCATTTATAAGTGAGTAATACATTGTGTACATGCATTACAAAGAGCTACAGTTAGCTGACACTTCTTTCAAGACACATGAACAATTACAGATATTTAAACAACCAGATACCCGATTATTTTATGGACAACATTTATTACTCACAGTGGAAAACATCCCATAAGATATTGAAGAACATTCAACAAGAACATAGGTTCAGAAAGTTAAATACTCTCACAGTAAATGAAACACATCTGAAAACGAAATAGTTCCTCTTCAACATTATTCATTTAGTCGCATTGATACATTCCACATTTCGCTCTCTCCAACAGGCAAAATTTGCCGTCTCTGATTCTAAAACGAAGTAGTTCCTCTTACAAGCAAAAATGGTTTACAAATTTTTCCACGGGAAAAAAGCCCCCGTAACTTCTCCCTTTCAAGTATTTAAACAAAACAGTAAATCGTTTGGGTTTCCCCCAACGCATGACCTTTCGGTCTCCCCAGCGTTTCGTATTTTTCTGAGTTGTCTGTATGCACTCATGATTCTTTTAGTAACGGACCAACAGTCAGGTTCGTGCTTTTAGCGTTATTGACTTTGTCTTCCGCTTTGAGGGCCCTTTCAGTGATCTGGTCGGTGTCGTTGCGATTTTTTCTAAACTGTTCTTCTACGTCTTCACGCATCAGCTCCTTACGCACACCTGCAATTAACCCACGTGTATTATCCATTTGGGACTGTGCTATGAAACAGAGCGGTAGATTATATAACGGAAACGACTTCTCCACAAAACAAATGGCCTGGTGCACCACGGCGGAAGTCGGAAGGATACTGACATCAGAAGTCAAAGGCTTGTCTCAGCCACAACGACAGCAAGGAAAAGAAGACTAAGAGGCGCGATTCAAAGCTATGGGTGAGAAAACTCCATCGAATATTGGGTGGCTTTGACGTCGGACACCAAAAGGACTTCCCAGCCGTAACGGCGTAAAGGAAAGCGCTAAAATGATGCGAAACACGGGCGGGAGAGGGATTAATCGGACGTCGAAAGACATTCGAATCGAAAGCTCAGTAGTTTTCCCAGCCGCAACGGCGGAAGGGTAAAAGCTACGGGCAAGCGATTGAAGACAAAAAACGAATCAGACGTCGGAGCGATTTGGGATTCAGACGCTAAACCGCTTTGGGATCCGCAACGGCGGAGGGAAAAAGAACAAAAGTAGCCGATAAAAGAAAAATTAAGTGCTCGAAAGCCTTTTAAAAATCAACAACAGTCAAGGACCACTTCATTTTCAAAACGATGGCTGATCAAAGACAATTGGAAAAACTAAACCCAACTATGCGACCCACTGCAAGAATTCAAGCACAAACAAATTCTGGGAATAGACTGTATATAAATCGTTCAAACATCCAGACTTAAAGCATGACCGATGAAACATCAAGGATGAAATAACCTGAAGCGATATTCAGTTATGAGGAGGGGCCCAAAATTTAAGGGATTTGGGGAGAAAAGTTGCAGCAGCAACACATCCGTTCTACCATTTGATGTTCAAAAGGTGCATTCTTGTTTTGTTGCCTCCTTAGTTATATGGTATGATGAGGATCATATCTCATGCTATATGCTTTCTGAACGTTCAAAGCTTTCAATAATTCCTCCACTATAGCAGAGATGATTTTCCTTTGATGATAAATGGCCCAACCGTAAATGGAAGCTCGATATTATATGACTTTTGAAATCAAGGAAATGATTCTTCTTTGAGTGAAGTCTTTGTTTAGCAAACTCAAGAGAAAACATTCTAGGAGTTAAAAATGCTGAAAAAAAATATGGAGTATCAGTGAATCCATAAACTCTCATAATAGTACGATCCGTGTATAAAAACTAGTCTCCTATGCTGGCTTCTGGAGTAAATTGTAGCATCGTTTTCATTTCCTCTAAAACTCTTGGAAATTTAGCATTGAAGATCATTTTGTAAACCCCGAAGATAAACTAGTTGATAAAATCAAACATGCTAATCTTTTTTGCCTCAAAAGTAAGTATTGAATGATATGATAAGAATGCTGAATCCAAAACATTTCAATTCTGCTTGATTAGAATACGTGAACATATTCTACATATAAGTGGATCATTGCATTTGGGTCAGTATTATGTATTGTTTCCATTAAAATTATAATTCAAGTGTTTAATGCAAGGAGATAACACTTTTTCCTTCCGATGTTAATTGGGAAGATGGTGTCAACTCATTAGTATTCTCTTGATCCTGCCAATAAATGAGACAAAGTAAGACGGATTGAAATAAAAAGTATTAGTTATTCAATATTAAAGTTACAAAACTTACTAAGCTTGAGGATTTCATTTTGTCAATTTGAAGCCTACGTGGAGGTGTTGGATTTTTCTGCAGCAACTGTTGATCATATTTCGATCCATGACTTTGCACACAATAGAAATTGAACTAATATACAACACTTACCAAGGACGCATCATTATGCATTGTAGTTTTTTATTTTTATTTTCATTTTTGATATGATTCGCCTTCTTCACAACTTCTAATATTTTCATGAGTTTAGACATTGTTTCTTTTGGAGATGAGATTTCTTGTGCTTTGGGTTTGATTGTAGCTTTTCTTGCAGCTAGTGCCCCATTGCATGGATTTTTGCTAAACAAATTAGTTGGCGTAACTCTTAGGCTAACCCCACAAACATCGTCCCCTCACATCGACCCCTAATACCCTAGCAAGGGCATCATTCCTAGATGAAAAATATTCATATGCAACTTGTACTTGTGCTTCTTGAATTTTTTGTTGGCATTGTCAAGTGATTAAAGAAAATCATTTTAATAAACATTTCGAACATGTAAAATGGAATTTTACTCAATATCTAAATTAAAATGTTGACAACATACTATAGTATTTAGTGTGATTGGAGTGCCATCTTTCTTTTGATGGCACTTCTTCCATAGGTCTGCCCTAGTAATGAGTGAAACTGTATCATCAGAGGATCTAGAATTTTTCTAGTTTACAACAAGTAAAACAATATGGTTAATATGTGGCTACAATTAATCCTAGCTATGCCAATATTTATCATATAAATAAAATACAAATCATCACAAGTACTTACCATATCATCTTCAACTCTTTGATAACCTTGACATCTAGAGGTATGAAAGTCTCACTCGTCGTCTCTCTTTTCTTCATTTGATCTCCGTACTTCCTAGAATACAATTGAAACATTAAAATTATAAGCCAACATTACAAGGCAATAGATATTACAAATAACTTGATTATATAATATGTGAAAATTTGGATTACATCGAATTGATTGGTGCTATTTTAGTACAAACTCTCTCCAAACTATCTCAGCTATCCTAATTGGAGGAACATTCTTTAATATTTCCTCAATTGATTCATAAGGATCACAATATTTTTTAGTCAAGCAATATCTATGAGTGTTTTCCTTATGGCCTATAAATTGCAGACATCAATCCTTAAGAATGTGAGGGACTATGAATTTTTACTGTAAGACACAATAAATGCATTATTAGATATCATACATTGTTTGAAAATAAACATTAAATTCATAGAAAAATGCAAATGTTGAGAAAAAATACACATAATGCATAATAATTACATTGATTACATTCCAGAAGTCTTCCTTTAGCTGATGTGAAACCTTCCTCCAATTAAAAAATGTGATGGGAACCATTTCCCTATCAAGCACACCTAGTAATGAATCTAGCTTCATAGAGTTTAGACCAATGGGTTGGTTCCTTTCATTAATATGAATTTTGAGCCTTTCCTCCAAGTTATTAATTTATGCGCGGTCCTCTATACTTCTTCTTGACTTTCTTTGTTGATGCTTGTGTAGAAGGATCATCCACTTCTACACTAAAATATTGATTGCATGGTTGTTCTTATACATCCTCTGTAGAAGAAAGGAACACAAAAGTGTTATGGATTTCTTAATATTAAAGTTTATAGTTACCAAGAAGTTAAAATCTATGAATTAATTGGCATACTATGTTATTCATGTTGCACCTATTTCACAAAAGAAGGAGACCCGTGTTCTTCATGTTGCACCTCTTTCAGAAAAGAAGGAAATGTCTATTTTCCATTTATTTAATTGTTAGGACTAACCGAGTCATTCAAAGGCACATAAGAGGTAGTCTTGACTGCTCTTGTTTCATTTTTCCTCTTCTCAGGCAATATATACAAGAACGTTAGTAGACATATGTATAACATCATCATACGAAAAAAAAAAAAAACATATATAACATAAGGAAATAAATTGTTGTGTTTCTCAATCTTTACCAGTTAAGATGCATGCTCATGTATTCCCCATTTTATCCTTTTGATGTGTTCTTCTTGAAATTTGCGCAAACAAATTTATTTAATTTCATGTCATAATTTTCTTTCTATGTGTTTTCTTGAATGGATTACAGTGTTTCTTAGACATAGCCTACTATATTGTTAATAAAGTACAAAATAATATGCTCTAACCATGAAATGTTATAAATATAATGATATATATCAATTTCAAACAACAACTTACCTCCATATTTATAGTTGTACAAATATTGCATAGCCAAAAAAAGAATCTATCATCATATCGGTGGTAGAATCATGTTGATCTATTCATATTCTTAGTCTAGACTTGTGTGTTAACATCATTATGAAGTATGAACTCATATACTTGGTTATTGCATTCAAAAATATCAAAGAATTGTATCTCGTCAAAAGCAATATGTTCTTTTCCTAAAATCACAATAGTAAATTTTCCATACAAAAGAATTATGTTTATCACAAATTAGCAGTAGTATGTGCTCATTACAATCAATTTCCATATCCCCCCCAAAAAATATAATTTTAAGAAACCCCAACTCCCTCATTACATGGATACTTGGAAACACATGCAATGAACTAAGGTATATTATATCACTGATTAACATACATTCATGTTGGTTTATCCTCATGCATCCATGTGTTGTTGTCATCTTTTTTAGTTTTTTTAGGCCTAAGTTGAGGTGTGCCTTAGGTGTTGAAATTAATGTATTGATACAACCACGTGCATCATCAAAGTAATCATATACTATTTAAGGTGTTAAATTTATCCTCATTTAGCGTTAAAATTATCCTCACACAAGTGTCGTAGCCAAGTTTCTTTGGGGCATGCTAATCCTTATGTCAAGTGCCCTAAACATACTTTGAATTCATGCAAGGAACCAACATATTAGGCTCTGCATCGAGGCTCTCTATAAGCATTTATGAGGTTTTTTTTGTGGAGACAAAAGTTGAGAATTTAGTGGGAGTCCCCTTATGCTACAGACTTTGACTTGTATCCCATTTTATTTGATTATGTTGCACTCATTTACACAACATTGAAGTAAATGACATAATCATCAACACCAACTATAATTTGGAACTTAGTGGTTTAAACACTCAGGAAATACATGAAGCCTTTCAACTCACGTACAAGAGTAATTGATGTGAGTCTCAATTGGTGTACATATGTCAACCTTTTGAGGTCCTATAACCCACCTCATCCTTTGGTATATACCTGATCTTCTAAAAGATTATTGAAAACATGGATTTCTCTCCTAGATGCTTCAAAGATGGTTCCACGTTCATTAGATCATTTCCAGGGAAAACTAGGTGGATGATATGATTTTATATGTGATTGGTTATGAGTCTACAAAGTGATGAATATATTTGATTCTACAGAGTGAGTTTACAGGGGATTTGTTATCAGTTTCATTCTGATTGTAACTTCATAGATGATTTGGAAGGAAAAAATGCAATGTAAAGCAATTCGCTCACATGATACAATCCAGACAAAAATGCAACTTCAGAGATGATTTGGATGGTTAAAATGCACTGAAAATCAATTCACTCACATGATACACTCCAGAAAAAATGAACTGCAAAAGGACAGTATTAAAGGCAACCCTACATCGGGAAGACTGACATGAACATTATTGAACTAGAAATCCTTCCAATGACACGAGAGCTAGGGATCCAGTATGTGTTTTCCTAAGCCTAGAAATGAGCCACAGCGAGGAAGAGGTTCATATAAAATCCAACCTTCAACAATATTGACCCAAACCAATAGGAAAAACCTTCCACACTAGTAGCAAATATCAAAAATCATTCCATAATGGGGAATGGAAAGGTATGGCGAGAAGTTTGGTGAAAATAAAATTTTCCCATGACTTTGAATTTGGAAGTTGGAATCATGATGTCTAGGTTTAAGGTAATTTGTTGTTGGTGCTAAAATATTATTTACTAGAACAGGAAAATGTCCATGAATGATAGAACACTTATTCTTCTAGGTTCATGTGTCTAGGTGGATTTCATTGTTTAGGTTTTATAATCTAGATGATTTTTTTTTCATATACTTGATCTCAAATTAATCCTATCATATATTCCATGGTAATGAACCAAGATATATATGAACACATTTCACATGAGAGATCCCATCAATATCATTTATCTAAACACATAAAATTATGACGAATCCTAGATGAACCATTGGTAGACATAAAATGGCTAGGGTAAAACGCCCTTCATTTCCCTAGGCATGAGATCTGCAAGGAATACTCCCTAATGCTAATATATGTTATGTATAACCAAATTAAAATGCATAAACCACTATAAATATTCAAGCTAGATATTCTAGATGGAAGGTCTAGATATGAAATTATCCCTTGGAGCCAAAATGCTATGAATTACTCATGTGTTAGGGATTAAAGTGGAATGGTGGAAGTTGATATTTGTTCACAGCTACTATTTGAGACACATGAAATGACGAATAATCCTATACAAACCATTGGTATACATAGAATGACTTGGGTAAGTGGCCCTATACATGAAGGTCTAGATGGAAGGTCATGGATCGTTTTCCAAGAAGCAGGGTTATATGCTATGTCCTTAATAACCCTCATGACCCTTGGTGAAATTACCCCTTAAATAATTGTAACCCTTTTTCAACTCCTGTTACCTATGATGTATCATCTCCTTGATACATTATGACTCACAAAACTAACCCCCTTAATACACATTAACCATGAATATTCTAAGCCTAATATAGCATGACCCCACACTCTAACAACTTGAAATGCAATAACTCCCTAAAACACTATTCTTGAACAATCTAAATCCTTGATATACGCTATGAATCTTGTTGATGAATTTGTAACTTCGAAATGTATTCACTTGAATCTCTTATGTATTGTACACCGATGTTTGTTTCGGGAAGTATCTATAATGTAATTGAGTCATGTCATGCCCCGATGTTCCGATTGGGATATTCAATAATGTAAACAAGTCATGTAAAGTCATTGACGTTAACCCTCCATTGTAAGTCGGGGAAATAGTCCCCACATTTGTGTCAAGGTTAACCCTCCTTGTTGATCGGAGGGCAAAGTCCCCACAGTTGTGGGGCACTAGGGTTATTAGACTCTCCTAGAGATGTCGGCTCTAGTAAGTAATTTTTAAGTGGGGCCGACATGTTAAAGTGGACATTAAGTGAACATAAGAATATAAATAGAGAGTGAGCCTCTCTATTTATCACACACACACTCACTCATTGGGGCGCATGAGTGAGAGAGAAGTAGTTCTCTCAAGTGAGAGAGAGAGAGAAGCTGTGGAGATCATCTTTATGTTTTTGAGTTTTACTGCTGCCATTGGTGCTCATTCTATCTCTGAGGAAGTTGTGAGGTTTTCTCCTTTATGGTTCCCCGAGGAAAATTCTTTGTGTCTCTTGTCTCTTGTGTTTATTGCTGTGCATGTTATTATCTTAGATAAGATCCTAAGATAATGCTAGCTTGAATGATAAAAATCTAACATGGTATCAGAGCTAACCTAAGAAGAAGACATTGTGCAGCTGCAGAAGCTAGGGCTTCTTATTTATTTTGGGTCTCTCTCCAGAATCCATTAGAAAAAGTATGTTAGGCTAACTCTCCATTGAAGGGCGCATCTTTCTGTCGAAGTGGAATTCAATTCCGAACATTTTCAGTTTTTGGTGCGGGATATTAGGGCTTCTTATAGAAGAGGAATTTTTGAGTGAGCCCAGCATAGGATTTATCTCCTCATCAAAATCGAATTTTAGAGACCTGGCTCAAGATTTTTGGTTGGGTATAACTACAGGAAAGTGAAACCCTAGTTTGACCGCGGGCCGAAAAAACCCTAAAATAGTAAAACTGATAAGTGTTTGTACATTTGCTATATCTTGAGACTGGAGAAGGCTAAGGAGCTAAAAATTTCACAAGCCAAAGATAAAATCCTAATTTACACTGTCCAAAGTTCTTCCTCATATTCACTATATTCTAGGAGATATGATCCCTCCAAGTTAGGGTTCCAGCCTCTTCCAGTGTTCATCCCTAAATACGACACCTGAGGAGAATTTCTATATCTCGGGATACAAAGGTTCAAATCCAATTTATGAAGATGTTCTAGAAAGGGCATGGACTGTACTTTCAGTGGTCCAAGTTTTAGACCCAGAAGAGGAAACAGGGACACGTGGCAGTATGTACAACTTCGCTATGCCGAATAGTCCTGAAACAGGTCACCTTGGGAACACGATCATAAGTCCCAATTGGTTAAACCAATTATGATGAAACCTATGGTGTTGGAATAGGGACAGGCGATGCTACATTAGTACGAAGTTTTAGACACAAGGGAGTAGTAATTGTGGAGATACCGCAGAAACAGTATCATGAATTTCTGCAGAAGAAATTGGAAAACTAGGGCTTCCTGTTCCAGGAGGTTCCCTCCACTATTTTTAGAAAAGGAGTACATTGGAAAACTCAAATTGAAGAGGTCTATCTATCTATCCAATCAGATCTGAAATATTCCAAGTTTTTAAAATTAGGGTTTCTCTAACAAACCCTACAACATCCAGCTCCGGAACTAGGACGGACACCTCAAATCGGTAAGATCTAATCCTTTGCTATTTTCATTTGAGGTTCTCATTTCAAAGTGATCTATCACATCATCTTGATGACAAGCTTAGTGAAGTTGACAACTTCCAAGCATGGAAGCATATGATCTTTCTGAAGAAAATGAATTGAACACCTACATAAGAAGAGAGGTTTTAGTTCCAGAGGGAGATGAGGCTAAAAGTCTTACACCACAAGAACTTGGTCAAGGCTAAGAAGATCATTGCTGATTCAATCACGTATCACCTTATACCACAAGTGTATTCCCTAAATACACTGAAAGAGATGTTTGATTCCTTAACCAAGCTATTTGAAGGGAAGAACATAAATCAGAATATGACTTTGAGAAAATAGTTGAAGAATGTGAAGATCCAGAATGCAGAGACCATACAATCATACTTTACGGAGGTCTCTCAAATAAAAGAACAACTTGTAGCTGACGAAGAAGAAGAAGCTCAACTCATAATAAGAGAATATAATATGGGAGCAACTAAAGATCAAGCTCTCACCATCCAAAGAAGACCCCTCAAGCGATGAGGAATAAGAAGGACTCGAATCTTGAAGAACCTCTTATCCATCTTAGCATTTGGATAAGAAATGATGCTATTATGAATGAAGAAGATGATGAATTTGAAGGCTCAAGAAGGAGACTACCCATGAAACAAATAAAGATAAGTATTCAATTGTCATTTCATGATATTGTTTTTGTTATGCATTTCTTTATATTCAGTTGATGTATTATGCATGATAGAATGTTTTCATTAATGATAGTATACTACGAATATGCATGTGATGGGTAAGTAGCTCATGGTGCTATACAAATCTCCATTGCTACTTATCTATAATGAAACCTCTTTGCTGACATATTGGATTAGTGCACAATCTCAATGTTGTCCTGGTATGTTAGATTTTTAACTTTAAGCTAGCATTATTAGGATCTTTTAACTAAGAGAATAACAAGCACAACAATCAAACACAAGAGACAATGAACACAATGTTTTTCCTCGGGGAAACCATAAATGGAGAAAACCCTGCAACTTCCTCAGAGATAGAATCAACACCAAATAGAAAAGCCCAAAACAGTAAGATGATCTCTTGACAACAGTAACCTCTTTCTTCCTAGCCCCAGTGTCTTCTTCTTCCTCAGCTATGCGCTACAACCGAGTGTGAGTGAGTGTGTGTTAAATAAAGAGGTCACCTCTCTATTTATACTAATTCTCAACATGAATAAAACCCTACTAGGGCCGACTTGAACAGGTGAGTCTAATAACCCTAGTGCCCCAGAACTGCGTGGACTTTAACCCTAGACAATAGGAGGGTTACCCACAATGACTTGACATGACTTGTTTACATTATAGATCCTCCCGATTGGAACATCGGGGCATGAAATCATGACTCAATTATATTACATACACATCCCGGAATAAACATCGGGGTACAAGACATAAGATACATAGGTGAATACATTCCAAAGTTACAAATACATCAACACTCCCTCTTAACTAGGAAGGTATTCTTTTGACACAATTTTCAGCACTGGTCTTCTTCTCTGTATCGACTGGGTCATCTCGTTGTCTTCATCTTCAAGTCTTCTTCTTCATCTTCTTCATCTTCTTCGTCTTCAAGTCATCTTCTAAGTCATCTTCTTTTTCAAGTCTTCTTCATCACGAAATCTACATCATCATGACTACTGGATCATCACTACTGGATCATCATCACATTTGGATCATCACTTGATCTGGATCATCATCAAGTCTGGATCATCATCACATCTAGATCATCACTTAATCTGGATCATCATCAAGTCTGGATCATCATCACATGCTATCTCAGAATGGTGCTATCTCGATTCTTCTCATCACAGGAAGTTCTACAGAGTCAGCCCTGTAGGCCTACCCTTCATGTAGGTATTCATCAACACTTATATTTGACACTTAAGTCAGAATGTCCCGCCCAGCTCTTACATCTAACCTCATCTTGTCAGAAAGGCATGCCCAGCACTCACATCTGACCTCATCTTGTCAGAAAGGCCCAGCACTCACATCTGACCATGTGTAAACACATTGTGCCAGAATGGCTCAACACTAATACTTGACCTCATCCTGTCAGAAAGGCTTTGCACTTACATTCAACCATGTGTAAACACATCGCATCGAAAGGGCTCTCAATCCCAGACTAAGGATTCCTGGTAGTTGACCAAGTGCCTCCATTCTCTCGGAGAATGGCAGTTGCCCTTACATTTGACCTACTCGTGAGAATGGCCAGCACTCACATCTGACATGGGAGGGACCTAATCCTTTAACCATGACATAATGGATTAGCCATTACATCTGATCAAGTGGGAACACATCCCTCTATCACATTAGAATGGCTCTCAGCCCTAGACTAATTTTTCCTGGTAACTGACCAGGCACCTCCATTCCAAGAATGGCAATAGCCCTTATATATGATCATGTAGGAACCAATCTTACAGTCATATCAGAATGGCTCAGCACTCATATCTGACATGGAAGGAACCTAAATCCTCTCACCATGATATAATGGCTCAGCCCTTACATCTGACCATGGAAGGAACTTAATCCTCTCCCATGTCAGAATGGCTCATGGACTCATCACTTCCCTTTGGAGGGAACCTCGATCTGGAGAACACCAAGCTTCTCCTTGAAGTACTCAAACTTCACCCTAGCCAATGGCTTCATCAACACATCAACTATCTGATTTTCCATCGCAACATACTGGAGCTTCACTGCTCCCCTCTGCACCATATCCCTGATATAGTGATACTTGATCTCGATATGCTTCGACTTGTCATGGAGCACCGGGTTCTCCGACAACTTCACACAACTCTGGTTGTCGTAATATATACAAGTAGCATCCAACTGGAGACCAACTAAATCAGATAGTAGCTTCCTTAGCCATATTGCCTCACAACTAGCTGAACAAGCTATGACATACTCTGCTTTAGCTGTACTCAGTGCCACACAGGATTGCTTCCTACTAAACCAAGAGATCACACCTGATCCCATACTGAAGAAACACCCTGAAGTGCTCTTCCTATCGATGGAAATGCCTGCCCAATATGAATCAACACAAACCTCCAGGTTAATCTTCTGATTCGAATCATACTTGAGCCCATAATCAACTGTACCCCTCAGGTACCTTAGAATATGCTTTGCAGCAATCAAGTGAACATTTCTTGGATCTGTCAAGAACTCGCTCAAGGTGTTCACAGCAAAGCAAATGTTTGGTCTCGTGTTTGTTAGGTACATCAAGGACCCAATCATTTGACGATACATTGTAGCATCAACCGACTCTGATGAATCATCGCTCAATAGCTTTAGGTTTGATGCCATAGGTGTGGCCATAGCCTTGCAATCCATCATCCCAAACCTCTTCAGGATCTCTACTGCATACTTCCCTTGTCCGAGGGAGATTCCATCTGTATTCTGCCACACCTCCATGCCTAAAAAATAATGCATCATATCCAAGTCCTTCATTTCGAATTCAACAACAAGCTTTCTCTTCATATCAGTAGTCAACCCATCCATACCTATTACAAATAGATCATCTACATATAGTAGAAGCATCACTGGGTTTCCATCTTCAACCTTGTAGTAAAGGTTGGAATTTGCTTTACTCTTGGTAAAGCCCAAACTGGATAGAAAGATGTCAATTCTGACGTACCATGTCTTGGGTGCCTGTTTCAAAATGTACACGGATTTCTTCAATCTGCACACATGAGATTCCCTGTCATGTGTCTCAAAACCGAGTGGTTGTTCTACATACACTTCCTCTTCCACTACACCATTCAAGAAATTAGTCTTGACATCCATTTGGTGTATCTTCCATTTCATTATTGCAGCCAAGGAAAGTACTGATCTGATGGAAGTGTATCTGGATACAGGTGCAAAGGTTTCTTCATAATCTATTCCTTCTTTCTGGGAGAAACCACGAGCCACAAATCTTTCCTTATATTTTTCAATGCTACCGTCTACAACATGCTTGATCTTGTAGATCCATTTGGAAGTTACAACTGACTTCCCTTCTGGTCTTGGGACAATATCCCAAACATCATTCTTCTTGATCGATTGATACTCTTCAATCATAGCAACCTTCCATTTTGCCGCTTCTTCATAATTGGAAGGTTCTTTATCAATGAAATCACATAGCAATGCTACATACCCGGAGCAGGATCTGGTCCTCTTTCTTTCTCTGTGATTCTCTTCTGGAGCCCCATATCTCTCCGCACCTTGGATAATTTCATGTACCCAAGCAGGTTTGCTCTTATGAGGATTCTTCTCCAGAGATGGATGTATAGGTCTTTGTGGTTTTTCAAATTGTCGATCTTCTCCTTGAGTTTCTTCGTTCATGGTTGTATCATGAATTCTGGGTGCTTCTGCTTCTTCAAGTTCTTCAGCAGGTTTCTTTTTGGATTTTTTGTAAGCCGTGTCTTCATCAAATGTCACATCCCTGCTGATGTCAATCTTCTTGTATCCTGGGAAATAGATTCCGTAAGCCTTCGAGCTTTCAGAGTATCCCACAAATATGCCCTTCTTTCTTGAATGATCTAATTTTGTCCTCTTCTCTTTTGGAATGTGTATGTATACAAGACAACTAAATATTCTGAGATGGCTGACTTCTGGTTTCTTTCCGAAGAAGACTTCTTCAGGATTCTTGTTCTCGAGTACTCTGTGTGGAGTACAGTTCTATACATACACCGCTGTTCTGGAAGCTTCTTCCCAAATATGCATAGGAAGATCTTGATCATGAAGCATAGCTCTTACAGCTTCCATGATAGTTCTGTTGTTCCGTTCTGCAATCCCATTCTGTTGTGGATTATAAGGAGTGGACAACTCCCTATTAATCCCTGAGTCTTTGCATAACTCTTTGAATTCATTTGACATGAATTCTCCGCCATTATCTGATCGAAAGGTCTTAATCTTCTTTTCAGTGTGATTCTCGATCAAGGCTTTGAATTCCTTGAATTTGCTGAATACTTCATCTTTGTTCTTCATGAAGTAGATCCATGTCTTCCTAGAAAAGTCATCAATGAAAGAAACATAGTATACATACCTGCTTAGTGAACTTGATGACATTGGACCGCATACATCGGAGTTAATGATTTCCAAGATTCCTTTTGCTTTGCTCTCGCTACTTGCAAATGTCTTCTTTGTGTTCTTTCCATTCACACATCCTTTGCAGACCCCATCATGTTTTGCTTGTATTTCTGGAAGACCTTGAACAAATTTGCTTGCAAGAGGTAGTGCTCTGTAATGCACATGTGCAAGCCTTCTATGCCAAAGTTCATTTGGCTCTATTGTGTCATGGACCAAGGCTTGTTCTGGATGGCCCTTCAATTTGTACAAACCTCCTTCTTGTTCCCCAATCACTATTGCATCATCAATAGTCTTTCCTTTTGGCCACATGATGACTTGACCATCTATGAATTCAACCCTCATTCCTTTTGCATCTAATCCAGATATGGAGAGAAGGTTCTTCTTGAGTCCTGGTACAAACAATACTTCCTTCATTGTCATAGACTTTCCAGAGTCTAGCTTATAGGAGGATTCCCCACTACCTTTTATTGGATAGTGGTAGTCATCTCCTAGTTTCACCTTGTGAGGTGATTCATGTTCTGAAAGTTTCACAAAAGGATTCCTTGAATCTAGTCATGTGCTTGGAAGCACCACTATCTATGAGACAATGATTGCTTCCATGAGTAATGTTTCCCATGAGAGCGGAAATCAAAACATATTCTTGCTCGCTTGAAGAATCTTCACTTTCATATCTGGTTCTCTTTGATGAAGGTTCATCATCCTCTGCAACATGAGCATGATGTCTTCTCTTGTTTCCCTTCTTCTTGTGAGAGCTACTTTTGTTCTTAGGACAACCTCTAGCAAAGTGTCCTCTCTCATCACATGTATAGCAAATAAACTTAGACTTATCTCTAGGCTTTCTGAAGTTATTCCTTTGATTAGAATACTTACTTATGTGATGGATGGATCTGGGTTTCTTGGATTGTACTGTGAGAGCTTGATCTTCACTTCGCATCTTCTCTTCTTGAGTTGCTATCCGAGCTTCTTCTTAAGAACATTCTTCCCACAGTCTACCGAACTTGAATAACTTCTTCCTGGCACAAATCCCTTGAATGAAGGAGTCCCATGTCCTAGGGAGACCATTCAAGGTGGTCATCACAATCTCTGCATTCTCCACTTCTTCATCTACTACTTCCAATTGTTCCTTGATCTGAGAAACCCTTGTGAAGTAAGAATGGATGGTTTCTACATTTTGGATCTTCACATTCTTCAATTGGTTCCTCAAGGTCATCTTCTGTTTTATGTTCTTTCCTTCAAACAACTTGGTTAGGGAATCAAACATAGCTTTAGGTGTCTTGAGGGAGGACACCTGTGGTATAAGGTGATCCTTGATAGAATCAGCAATGATCCTCTTTGCCATAACCAACTTCTTCTTATGTAAGGCCTTAGCCTCATCATCCTCTGGAATTGGAACCTACTCATTGATGTAGGAGTCCAACTCATTCTCTTCTAGAACCAGGGAGATCCTATACTTCCAGGATCGAAAGTTATAAGGTCCCTCAAGCTTTTCATCAAGATTGGTATGATGAGACATCTTAATTGAGAACCTCAAATAGAAATACAAAAGATTTAGATCTTACTAGGTCAAGATGTCGGATCTGGATTTGGAGCTGAAATCCTGCAGTGCTGGTTTAGGAGCAGATTAGGGTTTTGCTTTTTCAGAGTTCTGTCCAACCAAATGCTTTGAAATTGATCCCTAACTTCAATTTTGGGGAGGAGATCAATCTAGGCCTGGGATTACTGAAAAATTCATCTTCTGTGAAAAGCCCTAATTTTTGTTACTAGTGTCGGGTCCAAAACTGAAAAACCTCAGAATTGGATTCTGCTTCGATAGAAAGATGCGCCCTAAGGAGGAGAGTTAATCCAACCTTCTTTTGCTGAAAATATGTGGAGGAATATCCACAAAGTAGGAATCCCTAGTTCCCGTAGCTGCACAGTGTCTTCTTCTCGGGTTAGCTCTGATACCATGTTAGATTTTTAACTTTAAGCTAGCATTATTAGGATATTTTAACTGAGAGAATAACAAGCACAACAATAAAACACAAGAGACAATGAACACAATGTTTTTCCTCGGGGAAACCATAAATGGAGAAAACCCCACAACTTCCTCAGAGATAGAATCAACACCAAATAGAAAAGCCCAAAATAGTAAGATGATCTCCCGATAGCAGTAACCTCTTTCTTCCTAGCCCCAGTGTCTTCTTCTTCCTCAGCTATGCGCTACAACTGAGTGTGAGTGAGTGTGTTTTAAATAGAGAGGTCACCTCTCTATTTATACTGATTCTCGACATGACTAAAACCCTACTAGGGATGACTTCACTAGGTGAGTCTAATAACCCTAGTGCCCTGAAACTGCGGGGACTTTAACCCTTAGACAATAGGAGGGTTACCCACAATGACTTGACATGACTTGTTTACATTATAGATCCTCCCGATTGAAACATTGGGGCATGACATCATGACTCAATTACATTACAGACACATCTCGGAATAAACATCGGGGTACAAGACATAAGATACATAGGTGAATACATTCTGAAGTTACAAATACATCAACATGGTAGAGATGGAAGGCATATAGAAAGTTTTCGTGAGATATGGATGAATGTTGTATTGGCTAAAATATTTGCATAATCATATATCTTGATGCAAAAGAATTTTTGATTATGAATATACCCTATGAAATGTTTCTAACCATACAACTAATGCATTTGACTTGTAGGAAATATCGTGTAAAATCACCTACAAGCAAAGAAGGATGAGACTTGTTCCAAAGAACAAGTAACAACAGTTCAAGATGAAGAATAATATGACAAATGCAATGACATCATTGATGCAGAAATTTCCAGCCATGAAGAAGTAACGAAGAAGAAAGGGAAGACCAGTTCAAGAGGAATGATGTCTAGGATGCAGTATTGATACATGAATAGAATTTCGTAGTTCCATCATGCAGTAGATGGAAAAATCATGGGATACAAGGAAAGATTCATAGCACGAGGCATAGACTACAGAGAGACATTTGCAGCCACTAGAAATACACATGACAGGAAGAATCATGTGTGCAAATGAAAGAAGGCCTTGTACTACACCCATGGGATAACACATACATGAGGAGCTTTATGAAGACCAGAACCTTTGCTACAAGGTTGAAGATGAAATTCTATAGAGGATGACAAGCTCATAGATGGGTGCGAGAAGAACTTTTGAAAAAGTTCAAGATAGAGGATCTTGGTATCCAATGATCCTAGATGGATACATAGAATATTAGTAGCAGAGAAAGCTACTTGTCACTCCGGTACAGAATGTTTTAGTGCATAGAGTACGGAAGACAGAGGGAGTATGATGCTTCATAGGGAGTGTATACTGCAGAAGATCCTGAGGTTCAACATGGTACGATAGGATGGATAGATTACTTATGACTCTAGGCTTTACTAAGAGTAAAGAGGATTCCAACCTTTGCTTCAAGGTTGAAGGCAGGAGACCAGTGATGCCCCTGTTATATGTCGATGATTTGTTCCTGATAGAAAAGAGGAAATCATTAAATTTGCAAGAAGAAGACTTTCTACGGACTTCGAGATAAAGGACTTGGGGATGATGCAGGATGATGCACTACGTTCTAGGCATGGAGGTGTGGACAAGGGAAGTATGCAGAAGAGATCCTGAAGAGGTTTAGGATGATGGAATGCAAGGCCATGACCACACCTATGGCATCAAACCTGAAGCTATTGAGTATTGCTTCATTAGAGTCGGTTGATGCCACGATGTATCGTCAGATGATTTATTCCTTGATGTACCTAACAAATACGAGACCATATTTTTTTTTTACTGTGAACACATTGAGACATGTTCACCTGATGGTTTCAAAGCATGCAGTGAGGTACCTGAAGGGTACAGTTGATTATGGGATCAAGTATGAGACAAATCAGAAGATCAACCTAGAGGGTTATGTGGATTCGTATTGGGCAGGAAGTGCCATTGATAGGAAGAGCACTTCAAGGTGCTACTTCAGTATGGAATCAAGTGTGATCTCTTGGTTTGGCAGGATGGAGTCCTGCCTGGCGCTGAGTACAGCTAAGGAAAAAGAGGTTGCCACTTGCTATTTGGGAGGTAGTATGTTTCTTTTGAAAACTACTATTTGATTTGCTTGATCTAACTTTCATTTTTGTATGATGCAGAGAGGAGCAGTGAAGCTCTAGTATGCGATCCAGATGAAGATCTCTCGAAAGAGGGATTTCTAGCGTAGTCGGTGAGACAAGTTGTCTAAGCATAAATCCTAGCAAAGCTCATAGGTTGCTCAGATGTAAACAAACCTGTAGGTTGTCCTTGGATGTAATCGGTCCTGGAAAAGCTTGCAGGTTATCCTTGAATGTAATCAACCTTGATGTGATTCTATGCTAGAAATGGCCAAAGTGAAGTTTGAGTACTTCAGGGAGAAGCTTGGTGTTCTCCAGATCGAGGTTCCCTCCAAGGGAAAATGATGAGACCTAGAGCCATTCTGACATGGTGATAGGATTAGGTTCCTTCCATGGTAAAATGCAAGGGATGAGCCATTCTGTCATGGTGAGAGGATTAGGTTCCTTCCATGTCAGATGTGAGTGCTGAGCCATTTTGATGTGATTGTAGGATTGGTTCCTACATGATCAGATATAAGTGTTGAATGCGATTCTTGGAATGGAGGCACCTGGTTAGTTACCAGGAATACTCAGCTTGGTGCTGAGTTTCCATTCTCTAGGAGAATGGAGGCACCTGGTCAGTTACCAGGAAAACTCAGTCTGGGACTGAGGGCCATTCTGATATGACTGATGGATGTAGTCTCACATTGTCAGATATAACTACAGGGCCATTCTGATGTGATTGAGGGATGTGTTCCCACTTGATCAGATATAAGGGCTGATGCCATTCTCTGGGAGAATGGAGGCACCTACTCAGTTCTCAGGAATCCTCAGTCTGGGACTGAGAGCCATTTTGATGCGGTGTGTTCGCACATGGTCATATGTAAGTGCAGTGCCCTTCCGATGTGGTGTGTTCGCACATGGTCGGATGTAAGTGCAGAGCCCTTCCAATGCGGTGTGTTCACACATGGTCGGATGTAAGTGTAGAGCCCTTTCGATGTGGTGTGTTTGCACATGGTCGGATATAAGTGTTGAGCCATTTTGGTACGATGTGTCACACATGGTCAGATATGAGTGCTGGGCCTTTCTGACAAGATGAGGTCAGATGTGAGTGCTAGGCATGCCTTTTTGACAAGATGAGGTCAGATGTAAGAGATGGGTGGGCCATTCTGACTTAGGGTCAGTTATAAGCGCTGAAGAAGACCTACATGGAGGCTAGGCCTACAACCAACATGAAAAAGGGCTGGCTCTGTAGAACTTCCTGTGATGAGAAGAATGAAGAGATAGCACCATTTGATTAAGATAGTAGAAGTAGTAATGATGATGATGATTCATTGATGATCTAGCTTTGATGATGATCTAGATCAAGTGATGATCCAGACTTGATGATGATCCAACAGTCACGATCCAGATCAAGTGATGATCCAGACTTGATGAAGAAGATGACTTGACAATGAAGATGACTTGAAGATGAAGATGACTTGATGATGATCCAGATGATACAGAGAAGAAGACTTGTGCTGATAAATTGTGTCGAGAGAATACCTTCCTAGTTAAGAGGGAGTGTTGATGAGTTTGTAACTTCATAATGTATTCACTTGTATATCTTATGTATTGTACCCCGATGTTTATTTTGGGAAGTATCTATAATGTAATTGAGTCATGTCATGCCCCGATGTTCCAATTGGGAGATTCAATAATGTAAACAAGTCATGTAAAGTCTTTGAGGTTAACCCTCCATTGTAAGTCAGGGCAATAGTCCCACATTTGTGTCAAGGTTAACCCTCCTTGTTGATTGGAGGGAAAAGTCCCCACATTTGTGGGGCACTAGGGTTATTAGACTCTCCTAGAGATGTCAGCTCTAGTAAGTAATTGTTAAGTGGGGCCGACATGTTAAAGTGGACATTAAGTGAATGGAAGAATATAAATAGAGAGTGAGCCTCTCTATTTATCACACACACACTCACTCATTGGGGCGCATGAGTGAGAGAGAAGTAGTTCTCTCAAGTGAGAGAGAGAGAGAAGCTGTGGAGATAATCTTTATGTTTTTGGGTTTTACTGCTGCCATTGGTGCTCATTCTATCTCTGAGGAAGTTGCGGGGTTTTCTCCTTTATGGTTTCCCCAAGGAAAATTCTTTGTGTCTCTTGTCTCTTGTGTTTATTCCTGTGCATGTTATTCTCTTAGATAAGATCCTAAGATAATGCTAGCTTGAATGATAAAAATCTAACAAATATTAACCCCATTGAACCTTAATGCAATATTCACCCCTTAATACATTATAACTTTGAACAGACTTATACAAACCTATATGCTAGATTAGCACCTAATGATGATCACTTGGGACATTGTCTGCTATGTAATCCTTGTGAACCTTTGCGATATCACTGTGTAATGTTAACATATGGTAAGGGTAAGAGGCCCTTCATCGCCCTAGGCATGAGCTATGCAAGGAATAATCCCTAATGCTAATATATTTCATGGATCACTAAATTAAAATGCATAAATCACTAGAAATATTCAAGTTGTATATTCTAGATGGAAGGTATAGACATGAACTTAGTCCTTGGAGCCAAAATGCTATGGATTACTCATGTGTTAGGGAAAGTGGAATGGTGGAAGTCAATATTTGTTCACAGATACTATTTGAGACACATGAAATGATGAAGAATCATATATGAACCATTGGTACTTATAAAATGGATAGGGTAAGAGGCCCTAGACATGAAGGTCTATATGGAAGGTCATATATCATTTTACAAGAAGCAAGGTTATATGCTTTGTAATTGTAATACCCCCATTTTGACCCTTTGAAATTATCAGCTTGATATGTAAATATTTTGTATATGTGGTGTATGATTCCTAGCATGGAGCTCAAGGCGAAGGCCCCAGTAGTGAATACTTGAATTTTAAAAGGAAATTATTTTATATTTTGTGATCCATGTGCTAGTAAGCCATGGGAAATTGTAAAAGCATGTAAATTTTGATAATGCAAGTAAAATTCCAAGATATGGCTACAGAAGAAACTAAGATGAGGGGGTTATGTGTATCCAATAGGGATAGGTGAGGGGTTATAGGATCAAATCCATTGTTCCCAAGATTCATCTTGAGAACCCATATCGACTTCCCTTGCTCATATTTAATTCTATTGTAAGAAAGTAGCTTGGAAATCATCTCATGAATTAATGGAGAATGGGAAAACTCATAAATTTGTATGGCTGAGTATGGGTTTAGTTTACTTGAACCAAAAGTCAATTTTTCTCTTGGGAAGTATTTCTCCATCACCCCCATTCCATGATGGAACAACCAAACATCAATTCTCATCCTATTATGCATTCCCAACAATGAAAATTACATAAATCATAACTAGAGATAAAGCCTTCTTTTAGAGTGTCCAGAATTCCTATAAATTCGCTAGGAGAGTGAAATATAGTGGGGAATCCATAGATATAACCTTGGGGTAGAATTGATATTGTGAAAAGCCCGAAAATTCTTTAGAAGGCCCAGATTTGCAAGTTTGGAAATTAAATTTCGTGGATAAGAGTCACGTGGCCAAAATTCATAAATCCAAGAGCGTATTTAAGTGGGAAAGAGATTAGAGGTAAGAATAGCTTGATAAACCCAGTGAAGGAAAGAATATCTGAAAATTTAGTAGCTTGGACCTTTCTATGGCCACCTTGAATAGCACTGAAGGGAAGGGGTTCTTGAGGGACTGTGTAGCAGAGAAGGGGACCTTCCTTGTGTTACGTTGGGTGTGGTAGGTATTGTGGGTACCAAGGTTGGCTAAGATCAATTGATATGATTATAACTCTGCGGTTGAGCTCACTGGCTTAGCATTCTCCTTCCCTGCTTCCTTGCATGCTTGAAAGTTGACAAACCCAACTATGTGTTTGCTTAGCATGAGTGATTGTGCCTATGACTGTGAGTGAGCCTGGGTAGTTCCTCCTTAGTGGATACATAACCCAACTAGGGGGTGGTGTCTTAGATAAAATAATATAGGTTAGACTAAGACCTGTGGTTGGATAGAAAGTTGCTCTTCCATAGCCAGTTGCTTGGACAAATTCAATTAAAGATAAGTGTTTACTATTGTTTATGTTTAATTGAGATTTCCATGTTATGGATGATTATTTATTTATGTTGAATTGAATAGAATGGTCCAATTTGAATTATTCACTTGGATTCCTATGCATAGCATGAGAATGAGTTTATATTTGTGCATGATTTCGTTGTTATTCCTACGATGAATATGCTGATATATGCATGTCGTGTGTGCAAAATGAATTTATTTTTCATTGTGTATTTAATTGTTGCATTTAAAAACACATTTAGAAGTTCATGAAATTCATAATTTGGCCATGGGGAAAAGTTTAGCACCATGCATATCATTCATGTTCCCTCCATTGGTTGGATTGATGGGAGGAGATGTGACATAGTGGTATCATAGCTGAAGGTTGCAACACTGGGGTTGTTTGGGCCAAAATATATACTTGTAGGTAGAAAATCAGAGATGCATATGAAGCACTGATAATGTTTTTGTTAAAGATCATGGTTTTAAGTACATATAATGTTTTAACAGAGCCCATGAATTCAACCAGTGAATCCACCAATAGGAATAACATATTGAATCAAGATATTTTGGGAAATTTTGATTCTACAGGTCGATTAGCAGGAAAAATGAAAATAATGATCAATGATTATGATTCACAACGCAACCTCAACTTGCATAGTCGATAATGGTGGCGTGGCAAGCCTTTGGGCAGGAACTGTCTATCCATGTCTTTGATTTTAACTAGAAACGACTCTAGGAATAACTTTCCAAAACCACTTTCTTATTGAACCGTTACCACTTTTGAAATGGAAAATTTGGAAAAATTTGAGTTGGATCCCACCTGTGCCATGTAGGAGAAAGGGGTATGATGTGAAACGAGCATGCCAAAAAGGATGTGCGGGTGGCCAATGTCCAAAATCCATAGGCATTGCCGAGATACCATGAAGAAAAATTCATGGGGAGCCACGAAGAAAGTCCACAAGCGTGGTGGAGAATAAGACCATGGGGGTCTGCAAAGAGGGGTTTGCGATAGTACTGGGGGGGGGAGTTTTGATAAACTTGATAATTTTTTACTTGTGCACATTTTATAAACTTGATGTTTTCAATATTCTAAGATTAAAATGTGAGATGGTGGATATTCAAGGATATTGTTTGTCAGTTTAACCTACTTCATTGTTTGTCTATTTAGCCTAATTGTTTATCTGTTTAGCCTAATTATTTATTTGTTAAGATGTTTAATATCATTAGTTCGAGTCGTATTTATAGGGTAATGGTATAATTTTAGGAACCCTATGAATCGAGAAACAATGCATTTTGAGATGAATAAGCTACTAAAAATGAATTTGAAGACATAGAATAACCTTAGATCCAAAGCGAATGAGATGTACCCAAAGAAAACCACAGGCCAAAAGAGGACAAAACAAGAGAACCATAAGTAAGTTGGATGGAATGAATTCTATTCTTTAAACTAACCACTTATTTGGCACAACTACTCTATCAATTCAATGAGACCTCTGAACCTCAAAGAGAAGAAAGACTAATGACCAATTCTATGTTCATTTGGAAACATAAAAAAGCGTGAGCTCAAATTTCAAAGTGAAGCAACCGATTATACATTTGTTTGGAAATGATTGATGAGTTCATTTCAACACCATCATATGCTCAATAGTAAAACATCGACACATGGAATGGTGGATGGCTAAGAAGGTGGACATATGACAAGCAACCATTCATCAAAGGGAGGACAAATTTGGCTATAGTATCCATAAACCCACCCTCATATAGAAAAAATGCCTTCCACGTAAAAACTATTGATTTTCAAATAGTTGTGCAAAAGTAGAGATAATGGGGATATAAAATTGGTGCTAAGTTTCTTGTGCAAAAATGGAGTTTGTAAAATATATTAATTTTGGTGTTAAATGAATACATGGATTTCCATGGTGTAAGGTGCAAATCACCAAAACCGATCCTATGTGGATGGAATTTTTATACTATAAAGCACCAAAGCCAATCCTAGATGGGTTAAAATTTTGTACCACAAAACACCAAAATTAAAAACTAATTATACCTATAAATGCAAATATTTATTAGGTATAAATAATCACAAAAATAATAAATGGTGCAAAAATATAACATATTTAGCATGATTGTACCACACACACACACACACATATATATATGAGGTATAAACCACCATAAAATAACAAATAGGACAAAAAAAACACACCATTATAAGGTTTTACAATAAATATCATGTAAAATTAATGTAAATGCCACTTATCATTCTCAGAAAATACATAAATAAAATAATTATATCAACACATTTTAGTAATTACAAATTTTATTGATTACACCGAAAGGCGCTCTACAACCCAGTATGGGGGAGATCTTGTAACGTGATGTAACGTTAGTAACGTTTGTAACATGTCGGAAAAAAATAATAGTGATAGTGAATATTATGGGAGAGATCTTGTAATGTGATGTAACGTTAATAACGTTTGTAACATGTCGGCAAAAATAATAGTGATAGTGAATATTATGGGAGAGATCTTGTAACGTGATGTAAAATTTATAACGTTTGTAATATGTCGGCAAAAAATAATAGTGATAATGAATATTATGGGAGAGATCTTGTAATGTGATGTAATGTTTGTAACGTTTGTAATATTGAAGTAACTAATGTAAAAAGTAGTAAATATTTTGTCGGCCTAATAATGTAAGGTCGTAATGTTTTGTTTGAAATACACTCGCTATATCAATACACCAAAACAACAAAAATATTATAGAAAAAAAAAATTATTCTCAAGCATCTATTCGAGACGAGGAATCTGATCAACCAGCTATTCGAGATGAGGAATCTGATTAGGTAATCTATTAGTAGCTCTACAGAACTCCTCAGATGCAAATCCAAATCTGCCTCCCCTCCTCCCCAGCTCCAGCTCTAGATCCACTCGCAGCTCTCCTCCCAGTGCACCACATGCTCCTCCCACTGTGCAGCCCTCTTCCTCCTCCCATGCTGTACCCCTCATCCTCCTCCCACGTCACACCCCTACTCCACCGCATCCTCCCGCTGTGCAGTCACTTGCACCTCGCCTCCTCCACCGCGTCCTCCTCCCCTCCACCGTCCTCCTCTCCTCCTCCCACTACGCGTCCTCCCCTCCTCCTCCCACTGTCCTTCCATTGCACATTCTTGAGGATTAGCTATGGGTTTTGAACGCACGACCTTTCGAAGGGACTGGAGGCAACTGAACGACTTGCTAAATTATTAGGATTTTTTACTTTTATCTTTAGTGATGTAACTGGTCTTCCTGTAGAAACTGAGAAGATAATTAAACAATGAAAAAATCAATGTTTAGTCCCATTCACCAACACTTTTCTGATGCCATCATTGGAGGTTTATCCGCACCTCTGCATGACGGTCCTGCTTTTGGCACAGTCTATCCAAAATATTCAGTGAGTCTTGATGACTCACATATCTATAACCTACTTAAAGCATATATTCTCCCTCATGGATTTTCTATGTTATTTGGATCTAAAATCATCCAACTTAAGAGTCTGGTTTGTGTTCGTTTTGGCAACGATACCTTGCCTCCACTTAAGCCTAAGGTTCCTGAGAGCTCGCACCTGCTAAGCATGGTGGAGAAGGATAAATCTCAGCAAGCCCAACCTGTCACCTTTGACTAGACCAGTATAAGCTATCCCCAGAAATGGGAAGTCATATACGATGAGCTGAGAAATAAAGAATCCATGGAAAAACTTCATTACTAAACAACCACTCACATTTGATAGATAGTCCAGTTCCTTCCGAATCCCTGCTACTCCTGCACCTGCTTTCTCTTCCCGTTTAATAAAGTCTTACTTAGTTTCCTCCTCTTCGTCTGAGAGAAGAATCAAGAATCCTTCTTCTAAATTGCAAAACCTAGAGACTCAATCCTTTACAGGTCTCTCGGATAATGAGCATAGAGGGCAACACAAAGACTGCCCAACATGTCGAAAAACTCTCCAAAAACTTCAGCATTATAAGACAACCCCTACTTTAGGAATGTTCTCTCTCCCTCGCCAAAATTCTGCTTTTGAAGCAACAACACAAGATAGGAAATCTTATTTCCCAGGACGTAATATGCCAGATGTTCCATTCCGGCAATACTCTCCTGATGGTGCTAGTAAGAAAGAGTTCCTACCTTATAGGTCCTCTGGTGTTGATGAGACAGTTACAGATGAAGCTAAGCTAGCTCACTGGGGTAATATGCAGCACAAATTAACTGCTCAAAACTTAGATGATGTAGCTCGAGACATTCTCGATCTTAAGAGTTCTGTTGCTGCAAAAAAAGATGCAGTCACCATGGTAACTACAAAGCTAGAATTACTCAATCATCTCTTGAGTGATTCTCAGGAAATCAAAGATGCTGTAGCCAAGGCTGCAGACAAAATTGAGCGACGACTGGCTAAGTTAGAAGAATTACTTAGTCAAACAGAAAATCTGAAGAAAAAGGTTCCTGCTAGAAATCCTGTCACCTTTGCTCTAGCAGCTAAAGGTTATTCAAAGAAAGAACCTGAGAGAAAGATTGAACGAAGTTGGTCTTTTGGAGTCTTCAATGTCCCAGCCATTGAAGAAGAAGACAAAGTTGATGATCGGCATGAATTCACATTCGGCAAAGATAAAGCTGACCTACAAGAGGTCAAAGATTGGATTGGCGAATTCAAATCCTTTCGCCCTGCCCTTGAGCCTAAATATCTACAAATGCTTGCTATGCATGAGCATTCTGAGTCATCCACAGTCAATATTCTACCTAGAGCAGAATTTGATACCCATATGCGTGATGCTTCACGAGATCCTAAGTTGAGTTCTATGTTTGGTATCAACTCTATAAATAATCTGATCTCTTCTATGCCAGAACAACCTGTTCTGAACATTCAGTGTCAATCCAGAGATGAGATTAAAGATGCTCTCACCCTGATGTATCATTGGTCCCTGTATAAAAGGTCGTAAGATCCCTCTTTAATAGGACAACAAGTCGGTGAATTGATTATTGTTGGTTTAAATGGACTAGCTAATGACTGGTGGCGTGCTCTTGCTCAAGAAGCACGCAATGAAATGTTGAATGCCGCAGACGCAGATCAACAGATCCTTCAGGCCCTAGGATCTCAATTCCATGGAGCAGATGATCATGATGAGACTGATCATTTGGAATCCTTATATATGTCGGCTCACTTATGTGATCTATCTCAAGACGAATCCTATTTCTGCTATATGCAGAGACTACTCATACAAGCCGGGAAATCAAATGATCCAGCATATCTCAAGCACTACTTGCGTAGCTTTCAAGGTCATGTACCAGACGCTGTAGAAAAATACATGAAAGACAAGAACATTAATATCAGAAGTCTTTCATTAGCTCAATTGCATGGCCATATCCTAGAAACATGGCAAGAGCACTGTCTGGCAAAGAGAGTAGACAAAGACTTCCGCGTGCACCAATCAATGTTTTCTCCTTCATTCTACAAAACAGTTGCCAAGATTCTAGAATGGGGATGTGGTGCAGATGGTCGTGGTCATTTACATGATACCTGTAAATGTAAGCATAAACAGAAGAAAGGGTTTTATTCAAGCCAACCGTCGTATCATTACCCGGATAAACCCTTGAAGTTCAGAAAGAAGTCCAGATTTCTGAAACAATGGTCAAAGCCACGAAAGTTTATCAAACATAGGTCGAAGAAATCTGATAAAGCCACTTGTTTTGTTTGTGGCAAGCCTGGACATTGGGCGAACAAATGCCCAAAGAAGAAGCAGAAGACGAAGCTTGCAGCCTTCTGCAAAAGTATTGATCCACACTGGTGGACGCTCCCAGAGGATGATGAAGATCCTACTGGTGATGTTCTATTCTTGCCTTCTGATGATGATTCCTCAGATACTGAGTCTGAAGCAGCCTTAGGTAAATTTGGCCCTTCCTCTTCCTCCTCTGATTCTGCCTCTGAGTCAGATGAAGTTCCAAATTTAGGGGGGTTCGAGCCACCTGAGTTTGAATTTTCATTACATATGTTCACACTCAGTAAGACCCAAGATATTGAAAAAAGGCTTGCTGCAGTAGACCTGCAATTGTCAACAACTCAGCCATTCCAATATCAGCTCTGAGCAGCATTAAAAGAATAAAAGAAAGAATTTCTTAAGCATCTCGACAGAGATAAAGGCAAGCAATTTATGATTTCCTCTCCTCCTGCAGTCACATACAATCCCAATGAATTTTATAAAGATTATCCTGATGGGAATGAATACCGTCAGAGATACAGGAAGGATAGAGAAGCTACAATCAGATTGCAGATCCAAGAGAAAATGAGACTAATCAAAGAACTCTGCTCTGAAGTAGAAGATTTGAAGAATGCGATCAAAGTGATAGAGACAGAAAGATATCAATCCTCTGATGAGGAGTTAAGTAAACACTTTGACAGTGCAATGACAGATGCAAGAGAAGCTCTCAGGAAAAAGAGATCGGTTCCCATCATCCAGAGTAATTCTCCTCCTCCAGAAGACCCACAGCTTGGAATGCTGTCAGGTCCGAAAGTATTCCTTACTGTCCAGTTCAATCCAAGTGAGTATAAGTCTTATACTATAGATTGTATGATTGATTCTGGCTGCCAGGTTAGCTTGGCAAAAACTTTGGCATTACCAGCATACTATTGGAAAGAGACCACAGATTCAGGTTCTGCTATTGAAGGTACTTCAGTTCCATTAACTGCTAAAGCAGAGTTGTTTCCAGTTCAGTTTGGTAAGGTCAAAGATAGTGTAACCTTGTACAGACTAGATACTATTTCAGAAGATTGTATATTAGGTTCTGAATTTTTGCATAATGTTAGTCCTTATTTAGTAGATCATAGAAAGATGACATTTACTTATATGCTGAATGGAAAATCTATAACACTTCCCATATCTTTCCACGGTTCTCGTAAATGTCCAGTTGTTGTACAGAAGTCTGCATATAAATCTAAAACTGCACAGCTTGCAAAGATGGAAAGAAGCAAAGAATTCTCAAAAGTTCATGGAGAGAAGATGTTGGCAAATATCTCTGAGAAATTAAAGACAGACTGTTGTGCAGACACTCCGAATGCATTTTGGAAGCGAGAAAAATATTTTGTATTGCTACCATTAGACCCAGCACAGAAAGTGAAGCCTATGAAAGCTTCTGCGAGACTCATGTCTCCTACAGAAAGAGCATTCTATGCAGCAGAAGTTAAAGAGCTAATGGATAAGGGGCTAATTGAGCCATCAAAAAGCCCGTGGGCTTGTCGTGATTTTGTTGTTAATAAGCACTCGGAGATTAAAAGAGGTAAGCCGAGGTTAGTAGTTAATTAAAAGCCTCTAAACGCAGTCTTGCAGAAAGTCAGGTACCCTCTACCTGATAAAGCCAGTTTACTACAAAGAATAACATGCTGTGTTATCTTCAGTAAATTTGATTTGAAGTCTAGTTTCTACCAGATTGGGATAGTAGCTGAAGACAGATATAAAAGGGCATTCGTCGTTCCCCAAGGCCAATACTAGTGGAAGGTATTACCTTTTGGCATTAATAATGCACCCTTAGAGTTTCAAAAAAGGATGGAAGATATCTTCAGAGAAAAACTCTGGGCGCTTGTTTTCATAGATTATAT
Source organism: Pseudotsuga menziesii (assembly GCA_001517045.1). Lineage (NCBI taxonomy): Eukaryota > Viridiplantae > Streptophyta > Pinopsida > Pinales > Pinaceae > Pseudotsuga > Pseudotsuga menziesii. The sequence continues at coordinate 301,513 of LPNX010480259.1, forward strand.
CCTGATATGTTCAAAGAATCTTCAAGAACACTTGAAGCACTTACAGTCGTTCTATGAGCTATGTTTCAAGCATGGGTTGGTGCTCTCAGAGAGCAAGATGGAAATTGGAAAAACTGAAATTGAGTTTCTCGGTTTCAAGATTCAAAAAGGGAAAGCAATCTTGCAGAATCATGTTCTACAAGCTTTTGCTAAATTTCCAGATCAGATCACTGACAAAACCCAGCCGCAAAGGTTTCTGGGAAGCCTTAATTACATCAGACCTTTTTATAAGGGTCAAGCTTCAGACATATTGCTTCTGTAGCAACGCTTAAAGAAGAATCCGAAGCCCTGGTCAGCAGAGATGACAGAAGCAATTAAGCAGATCAAGAGGAAAGTTCTTACTTTACCTCCTCTCTCATTGCCTACTGGTTCAGGTCAGTTGATTATTGAAACAGATGCGTCTTCATCCACCTGGGGTGGAGTTTTGCTTGAAGTTCTAAAAGGCCGAGAGAATATTTGTGGATATGGCTCTGGTTCATTCAAGGTAGTAGAGTTAAACTACCCATCGAGCCATAAGGAGATTCTCACAGTCAAAAAGACTGTAGCTCATTTCATTCTTTTCCTCAAACCAGTCAAGTTTGTTATTAGAACAGATATTAAGATTATGCCTGGTATCTTTAAGAATGAAAATTTAATGGCAGAAAACAATAGTCGTATTTTAAAATGGTTTATATGGCTTAGTAACTTCGATTTTGAGATTGTGTATAAACCAGGTTCATTAAATTGCCTTGCTGACATGCTCACCAAGGAGCAGAACAACATTCCAGCACTCAGTATGTTTTTTGTTGGAGAATCCAGTTCGGAAGCAAGCAAAGAAAAAGGAAAAGCTCCACTAACTGAAAAAGAGCTGAAAGACAAAGAAGGATTGTTCCTCCTCCCATGGGACAATTCTTTACCAGAAGATGTCCGGATCCAGACACTTGAATATGCTTCTACCGACGAAGCAAAAAGATTTCTGCAATTAACACTCATCAAGCATATCCAGTCTTCTCCTCTCAAGATCGAGATTATGGAATGTTGGGAGAAGGAAGCGCTTTACAGTTTTACTGATGCTCAAGATAAGTTGAGAAATTGCAGAGAGATCTGGATGGATCGCGATGACATTGAAGCTATTTGGTACATCGACATTGGAGATGGAAATTTGACATGGACATCATATAACCTCATCCTCCAATGCTGCAGGGAAGAAGGATACATTATCATTTGTGCAGACCCAACAAGTATGAGATACAACACTACCTGGTCCGGATGGACAAAGATCCTGCTAGATAAATTCTGTCCTCGGGTAGATTGGGAAAACCACCGTGCCAATTTTATTGAGCACTTAATAGCAGATATGGAAATAACCGACAGAGAGAACCAATGGTTCAAATTCAAGCTCCATTTTGAAGGTGGACTGTATAAACCTCTGGACCATACCTTGATCACCAGACAAAAGTTTATACGCCGAAGTTTAGAAGGTGATCAGATAGAATCTAAAGTTACCACCAGGGAAATTCCGCTCAACTATAGATTTGAATCCAGATTCCGTGATGAATTCATATGTGAACCAAATCCGATCTTCCAAGGTTCGGATGTAGAAAGATGTTTTAGTCCAAATCTATATCCACCTCCAAGCCCAGAAAGATCTCCATCTTTAGAGGATGCTTAGGATCCTTATTACTCATCTGATGACAAAATCTGGGAGTATCTGCAAGGACGAGACCCTTACGATTGAAAGCTGTGGTGGGCCGTCTTAAAAGCTGAGCATGCCAGCTGTGTCTTGTATTGTTTCTGACGTGGGTCGGATTAAAGCTCCACAGTGTATATTCGTAGTTAGGACTGCCATGGGCTAGTTGCTCCACTTTGTATTTTGTCGGGAATCTGTCTCCCACTAGCTTAGTACTTTTCTAGTGGAGTCTGTCATGATTCTAATTCTGGGTCCCCATATGTCGAAAGACCGATGAAGGGACGAGATAATGATTGTGGCTATCCCCACACGTCACCACGGATAGTTGGATTATTGACTTATAGGTGTAATTCAGTAGCAACCGGATGACTGGTTGACCTACAACCATCAGTTTGCACTCACCGGGTAACCGGCTTGAGTTTGTTTAAATAAGACCTCTCGGGCTTATTTGGAGGCACGAGAATTTTGGGTTTTGAGTCTGCATTGAGCAAGTAGTCCGCTCTGCAAGTAGAAAGTCTGCATTGAGCAAGTAGTCTGCTCTACTAGTCTAGGGTTTGAGTCTGTAGAGGATTATGCTCTGCTTCTTGGCTTCGTGCTACAAGAAAGCATCAGAAACTCAGTTTTATTGAGTCTGTAAAGTATCTGTAAAGAGTGATATGCTTTGCGTCTTGGCCTCCGAGCTATAAGAACACATCAGAGACTCTCTTGTCTGTTTGTAAGGTTTGTCTGTAAAGCAAGTATGCTCTGCAACTTGGCGAAAGCTATAAGATTGCACCAGAACGCTATGAGTGAAAATTAGATTTGTATCTATCTGAAAGAAGGAATAAATCATTCTGTTGTGGTTTTCATTGGTTTTCATTTGGAAGAATACTCTGTTCGATCTTATGGCAAATGGTCCTTTCTCTGAGCTATGAGACTTTATCATTCTCTAATAAATTTCAAAACATTTAATATATTTATATGTCAAAATATATGAATCTCTGTGATGAAATTGGTTTTTAATGAAAATTATTTTGATATAAAAAAATATCCATCCAAAAGATGCCCTTTCTTTATATATGGGTGAATTAATGAATTATGAGAAAATGCCTCTATTTCTCATTATTGAGCCGAGAGGCTCTCTACAGCCCAGTATGAGGGAGATCTTGTAACGTTACGTAACGTTGAAGCGTTACGGAACGTTGTAACGTTACGTAAAGTTACATAATGTTATGTCGGCTAAAAAAAATAGAAAAAAAAATAGAAGTAACGTTACTTAAAAGGAAAAAAAACAACTATATAAACAGCAAGAAGTATCACAAACTACATCCAAATCCTAGCTACCTTGATCCAGCAACAGCAACAACCACTGCCACAGCAAACAACAACAACCGCGACTGCAACAATAAACCCAGGTAAGAATTTTAAATTTGCTAATCGACAATCAATTCAACAGGTAATCAATTCAGATATTCTTTAGATATTCTGTGGCTGATATTGAGAAATGTTTGTTACAGGTCATGTTCTGGTTTTGGAGTTGAAGCAAATTTGAATCAATAACTCCTTCCTTTGCCAGCAGGCTTTTATTTTAGGTTTGAGGAAATGGCAACTACCCATGTCGGTGTAACAGAGGTGAAGGCGGAGACAAGCCAAGTTGAGCGAGGAGCTGGCCAGAGATTCTATACACAGTTCACCAATTTCTTTCACTAAATGTGATCAGATTTCCAACTTTAAAAAAGTTTTTAAACTATTTGCAATTCATGTATATTAATTACTGTGACAATTTTATCAAAATGGGGCGGGCGCTACAGACAGAACTGGCTTTAAATATGCGTAACCTAGCTTTCAATGCGTTACGTCCAGAGAAGCTCCTGGATCTGTGGAAGCTTTTCTTATGATGATGATCTTCTTGGTGTTGTTGTTTCAGATTGAAATTGCAAGGTGCTCCATGAACACCACATGCTGGGCTGCTGCTGTGGCCCCCATGTCTATGCACTGATCCATTTCTTGGATTCAGCCTCCTCCTTGATGTCTTTGTCGCCTTTTTGTCCATCTGATCTTTAATTATAACTACAGAAGACAATGTGAATTCACCTTAATCTCTGTATCTATAATAGGAACAAAAGAAGAAACAAAGACAAGAGAGCGCCATGGCAGTAATATTCATAATCGCTCACAGCGTTGGGCGGAGACAGATAATCTAACGTATCTCCTTGAAATCAAACCCTAAAGTAAGTTGCCTCTATCAGCTTGGTGTTTGGGATTTGAAAAAAGCAGTGGGCAGTTTGAATGTTGAATAAAATGAATATATTTAATGGCATGGAGTGGCAATGGCAATGGCAGCGGCAGCATGCCACCTTCTCCAGTTGTATCTGCATTTGGCCATGAAAAGTAAGTGAGAGCCCCACCCAGAACCAGGGAATCAGAATATACATTGTGACATCATTAGAAGCTAATCACATAGAAATTAAGAAAATAAGACAATCGCACCACCATCAACTTCTTCGAATAAACAAATCGCAGTCTTTAACTCGATTATGAAGTAGTAGCTATATATAAGTCAACGAGGTAGGTTAATTATAAGCATAGAAAGCCTCAAAGAAAATAGTAGAGGTACCAGAGGTGGAGATAGCTATGGGAGCGGAACCCGCAAAGGCAAAGGTTGGGGCAGAAACAGAGCCCGTTGAATAATCAGTGAATTCTGCCCATATAGAACCCATTGAAGTTGAACTGCCGGAAGCACTCGTTTAAATCCGGAGGCCATGAAAGACAAATGTAAGGTGAGATATTGAGATCGAGATTCAAAGTACATAGTCGCAGGGGCAACAGAGCAATAAGTAGAGATATAGGTTGGTAGAGCGAAGGCGGTGCAACAGCTCTATGGGGAAGCCCCGTCCTAAAACCTTGACGTTTCCATTCACTTCGAATAAACAAATCCTTTCACGTGGAGGAATTTAATTTGTGAAATAAATGAGTGGGCAGAAGCTCAATCGGTGTCTTATTCGCTGGTGAAAGATTGAATTTCATCCTCACATTTATGCTTCATGTCAGCCATGAATTTTTGCTGAGATATGTCAACCATGAATTATTCTAAGTTGGACTGTTTTTTATTCAATTATCTTGAATTATTTTAAGATAGACTGATTTTGTATTCAATTATTTTAGAAAAAGAATATGGACTGAGACATACTCTGCATGACAATGCTGATAAAAATAGTTGAAGTTAGTTTTGTTTTTAACTAGATTAACTTATGAAACTTGCATTATATCGAGTTTAGGGTTTTTGTCTTTAACGTCCATTCTCTAGTTTAGGGTTTTGATTTCAACTCGGTGAAGATATTTGTGAACTGTCATTTTCGATTATAGATTTCAATTTTGATGTTTGTGGTGTTTTTATTTTCAATGATAATGCCTGAGAGATTTGAACAGATATCTTCCATTGCAGATTAATAATTTGAATGAGGAACTTGCAGCTGCCTATGGTGAGCTCGCTGCCTGTGGCAGCTTGGATGTGGCTACCATAAATTATGGTCAGTATGTAAACCAGCGTAGATCCAAATCCTAGGCTCTATCAAGAGCCGAGAGGGATCAAATCTCCCGTGGTGCAAACCTCCTTGAGTGCAATCCCTGAGAAGAGATGCAGGAGGTTTGCACCTCGGGAGATTTGATCCCTCTATCAGCTTGGTGTTTGGGATTTGAAAAAAACAGTGGGCAATTTGAATGTTGAATGAAATGAATATATTTAATGGCATGGAGTGGCAATGGAAATGGCAGCGGCAGCATGCCACCTTCTCCAGTTGTATCTGCATTTGACCATGAAAAGTAAGTGAGAGCCCCACCCAGAACCAGGGAGTCAGAATATACAGCGTGACATCGTTAGAAGCTAATCACATTGAAATTAAGAAAATAAGACAATGGCACCACCATCAACTTCTTCGAATAAACAAATCCTTTCACGTGGAGGAATTTAATTTGTGAAATAATTGAGTGGGCAGAAGCTCAATCGGTGTCTTATTCGCTGGTGAAAGATTGTATTTCATCCTCACGTTTATGCTTCATGTCAGCCATGAATTTTTGCTAAGAAATGTCAACCATGAATTATTTTAAGTTAGACTGTTTTTTATTCAATTATCTTGAATTATTTTAAGATAGACTGATTTTGTATTCAATTATTTTAGAAAAAGAATATGGACTGAGACATACTCTGCATGACAATGCTGATAAAAATAGTTGAAGTTCGTTTTGTTTTTAACTCGATTAACTTATGAAACTTGCATTATATCGAGTTTAGGGTTAAAAGTTCGTTTTGTTTTAAACTCGATTAACTTATGAAACTTGCATTATATCGAGTTTAGGGTTTTTGTCTTTAACGACCATTCTCCAGTTTAGCGTTTTGCTTTCAACTCGGTGAAGATATTTGTGAATTGTCATTTTCCATTATGGATTTCAATTTTGATGTTTGTGGTGTTTTTATTTTCAATGATAATGCCCGAGAGATCTGAACAGATATCTTCCATTGTAGATTAATAATTTGAATGAGGAACTTGCAGCTCGCGGCCTGTGGCAGCTTGGATGTGGCTACCATAAATTATGGTCAGTATGTAAACCAGCGTAGATCCAAATCCTAGGCTCTATCAAGAGCCGAGAGG
>LPNX010480259.1:308174-520164 GCA_001517045.1 Pseudotsuga menziesii
TTTCCTTCAATATGTTGAAGTACTTTTTAATTAACTATTAAAAAAATGATTTGATTTTTTTTAATATATTTATTTTATAACGGGTGAAGAAAGGTCTTCTTTCTAAATAACTTAACTATTAAGTAATGATTTAATTTTTCTTAATATATTTATTTTATAATGGGTGAAGAAAGGTCTTCTTTCTAAACAAATTATAGTTTGTTGCATATATAAAACTTTTAGTTGATAGTTTGAATTAGCTATTAAAAAATATATAGAATTTGTTTAGTTGCATATATAAAACTTTTTAATTAGCTATTAAAAGATTATTTGTTTTTTTTAATATATTTTATTTTATAATGTGTAAAGAAAGGTCCTCTTTTTAATCATTTATAGTTTGTGGCATACATAAAACTTTTACTTGATAGTTTGAATTTGTAAAATTTAAATGATATATATTTAATGCGTCTTAATATTAAATATTTATTTTTTATTTTACATTTTATATTTTTATATAATATTTTTTTTTTTACTTATATGTTAAATGGGTTTAATTTTTTTTTATAAATTTTTTGTAAAAAGATATTAAACAATTTTGTTACTAATTATTATTACAATTAAATAAGAATATTTATAAATAATTAAATCACACATGATAATTTTAAAATTAAAATATTAAAATTCAACGATAATATTTAAAAAATTAATATTACATTTTAAATTTAATTTAATATTTAAATTAATTTCAATATTATATTAAAATTAATATTTATATTAAATTTAGGTGTGTCATAGGTATATATAAAATTAATTCCAAAGTTTGTTCTCAGGGGATGTTAACCATCATCATCATCATCAAAAATCTTTGCCATGCATAAGAGGAATTGCCCGTGGTATAGTGGTGATGATGTTGGGATAATGGGTGTGAGGTGCAAGGTTCAATCCTCTTAGATCAGCTTTGTGTTTTAAAAAATATTAAATTTAGGTATGTCACAGGTATATATAAAAATTCTTTGCCATGCATAATAGGAACTACCTGTGGTATAGTGGTAAGGGTGTTGGGATAATGGGTGTGAGGTCCAAGGTTCAATCCTCCTAGATCACCATTTTGTCTTGAAAATATATAGAATTTAGTAATTTAGAATTTCATGTAAAGTGAGTTGTATACTTGCATAGTTTTCAGTGTATGGTTTTTTTTATTGCATTTTCTTTAGTGTAGTTGTTATTCCAGCAATGCATTGTTTTTAGTTTATATTTCCTAGATGCATAAATGTTAGCATATATGTTAATGTTTGACATTTTTTATATAGTGTCTAAACTAGAAATGGAAGATGTGCATGCAGAAGATGCTATGAGAGAAACATGCGAAGGAAACAAATCTTATGAAATGACAAAAAACCAATGAGAAGAACGAAGAAAGCAAAGTGCAGATCGACAAAAAGAATTTCGAAAAAGATTGTTGGAAGAAAAGACAAAAGAAGAATGGATAAAACAAATCGCAGATCGACAAAAGGAATATCGTAAAAGAAAGTTAAAGGAATTGACATCAAAACAATGAGAAGAACAAAGAAAACATAACAATGATCGACAAAGAACATATCAAGAGAGACAGATGAAGCAATCGAAAGAGCAAATAAATAATCGAAATGCATGAAACGACCAAATGACAACAGAAGTGACAGCAGTAGAACAACAAATAAATCAAAATGTACGGAATGACGATAGGACAGGCGAAATGACAGCAACAAAAGAAGAAGCACGAAAAAAACACGCAGCTCGATAAAAAGAATCTCGAAAAAGAAAGTTAGATGAATTGACAGCACAAGAACGAGAAGAACAAAGAAAACAGAACAATGATCGACAAAGAGCGTATCGAGAGAGACAGATGAAGCAATCAAAGAGCAAAGAAATAATCAAAATGTACGAAATGACAGCAGCAAAACAACAAATAAATCCAAATGTACGGAATGATGAGAGGACAGGAGAAATGTCAGCAACAAAAGAATAAGAATGAAAAAACAACACGCAGCTTGACAAAAAGAATCTTGAAAAAGAAATTTAGACGATTTGACAGCACAAGAATGAGAAGAACTAAGAAAACGAAACACCGACCGACAAAAAGCGTATCGAGAGAGAAATTTGAAGCGATTGGATGAACAAAGAAATTGATTTGTAGAACAACAAATAAATCAAAATGTAGAATGACAAAGACAACATTCAACCAGTATACCAGTAAAACCAACTGTGACAGATGCTCAAGCAGTTCCAAATACTAATATGGTCCCACATAAGGATATTGAAATTGATGATAATATATCGGTACCATCTGAAGAAATGTATACTAGACATCACAAATTTCGTGAACGAATTGATCAATTTGCAGAAGTGCAAATGTGTCATGTCTGTTAGGAGTCATATGCTGGAGTACACATACGTAATACAAGTACAGGTCCAATGTGCTTGTGATGTCTGAGAGAGGGATCTAATCACATATTCTCAGCTGCGAACCACATGGATCCAGGATTTAAACCGCATGTCCTTCAAGATTTCACACAAGTTGAAGAGATGTTGATAGCACTTGCAAGTCCAATTTTGCAGGTGATGCATTCAATTGGTGGATAATACAAATATCAAGGACACACCATTAGTTTTCTGCAAGAGATTAAATATGTTGCTAAGACATTGCCATGACATATTAACAACTTGGACTTAATGGTTGTTGTGCGAAAAAAAGGACGACAAGGATCCAGTTATGATTTCACTGTTAGAAAACAAAAAGTTATTGATGCATTATTATATAAGATTCAGAATGATCCATATTATCGAGATGTTCGAGTTGATTATGACGCAGTAGAAGAGTTACCTAAAAATGCAATAGATATCTCACATATGCTTAATTCTGTTACGCTTCCTGATATTGACGATGAAACCGAATTTGCAATGTTTGAAGGGATACTAGGAGTTGATGACATGTTAGATGGTTTAAAAACAACTTCTTTTGCATCAAGGCTTCCAAAACAACTTCTTTTGCATCAAGGCTTCCAAGTGCACCACGAGAGATAGAAATTATTAGAGCATGGGAAAATAATCCTAATCCATATGAAAATAACGCAAATGAGGAATCGACTGATGTGCTTAATTGGCCTGGCATTGGCTCATCTCTGATTAACGAGTATAACACTGTTGGATTATTTGATATGGCATTTCCAACATTGTTCCCTAAAGGAGAGTCTGATTGGTTACAACCGTGAATGTGAAATGTCCATCTACATGAGTATGCAAAACATATTCTCAGATATCGTGATAAAAGATTTGGAAGGCACCCTCGCTTCAGATATTTTTTTACTAAATATCATAATGAGACATCGTGCTCAAGCTTCATCAACAATTTTTGTCTAAAAGAATATTCGTGAAATAACCACAACAATGGAAGAGTTACGACAACATTTACAAAATCTTCCAGATTCAAGATTGGGAGAAAGATTAATTAGATTTGGAACGGTATTAAGAGGCACATGTGCATATTGGAGCAAGCGTCGTCAAGAGTTATCTGACTTGATTCAACAGATAGGTTGTCTGACAATATTATTCACACTAAGTGCAACGGATATGCAGTGGCTTGATTTGCATAAATTAATGCTAGGCACAAGTCCTACAGATCCACATGAAGTGAGGAAATGATGACGTCAAAATGTAATTGATAATGCTCACATCGTGGCACATTATATGCACTTGAGACATACAATGTTTTGAGAAGAGGTTTTCGAACATTTTCATCAAGCTACATATTATTGGAGTCGCTACGAATGGAAACATCATGGATCTCCTCATGTCCATGGGTTTATTTAGTTAAAAAATGCTCCCAACATGGACACTCTAAATTGGGATGATCCTAGAGAATTTATATCTGCACCGCCCACGACTGGAACCAGCCTAGATCCATTTTCTAGGCTCTATCAATCGTCGAGAGGGATCAAATCTCCCAAGGTGCAAACCTCTTCTCAGGTATTGCACTCAAGGAGCTTTTCAAGGAGAGGTTTGCACCTCGGGAGATTTGATCCCTCTCGACGCTTGATAGAGCCTAGGATTTGGATCTAGGCTGGTTAATAACGAAGATACTTTTTACTTAATAACAACACACAAGCATAATTATTTAAAACATTGTCATATTAACTTTTTAATACATATTCAACATGTTAGCATAACACTATCCTTTGCTTTTATTAAATTTTTAATACATTTTCATAATGTTAACATAGAAATATTATAATGACAACAAAAGTCTATATAGTATAAGGTTGGATATGTAAATCTATTTTTCTAAAATTAATAATTAGGTTGAAGGTCTTCTTTCTCCGAGGTTGGGTTTGAATTTTTTTTATCTCTTTTCGTTGTCTATTGATCAAATAAAAACATGACACGTATGTTGGATTGGAGCTGGAAGGGTACATTTGAAAGGCACTGGTTTGAGCTACATTCATCAAAGCCCCATTACATTATTGATATTTTGTATAGGGATCCCGTACAAATCTATTGTTTAGTAGGGTGCATGAATCAAGGAGTCAACGAAAAACATATTTTTTTCTTTGTGGTTTTGAGAAAGGCGCCATACATGCTACACAAGCATGTGGTGGCACGACCATAAGTATAGAGGCATAAATGCAATAAGATTTTGGGAGCTAAATCTACTGTCACCTAATTATAATTATTTAAAGGTTTGAATTTAAATTTTAAATTAGATTAAGTTATTTGACTACAACACATAAATTTAATTTATTTTTTAAAAATATTAAACATATTTTTATTATTTATTTTAAAGAATACATATTTTTATTATTTATTTAAAAAATAATAATAAATAAAAAATGTTTAATAATAATAATAATAATGATAAAGAAAATAATAACAATATACATCATATTTCTAATTATTTTTTAATTGAAAAAAAAGTCGATTGAAGAAATAAATTTTAAAATTTAATATATATAATATTTTTTAATTAATTATTTTTTTAATAAAACATAATTGTTATTATTAATTTTTACAATTAACTAAAAAACAATTTTTTATATTCTTATCAATTTGTTTTTAATAAACAAAATTTTTAAATATTATTATTTTTAAATTATAATTATTTAAATGTTTGAATTTAAATTATAAATTAAATTAAAATTTTTAACTAAAACATAATTAAGGTTTTTGGAAATATTAAACATATTTTTTTAATTATTTATTTACTTAATTTTTTGTTGTAGAGAATATAATTAATAAAAAGTTAAAAAATAATAATAATGAAAATAAGAACAATACACCTATTTTTTAATTGAAATTAAATTTTACTTAAACAAATACAATTTATTTGAACATAATAGTTATTATTAATTTTTACAATTTAACTATAAAACCAGTTCTTATATTTTTATCAAACTTTTTGTAACATTCCATGAGTTATTTCAATTCTTTTACAATGAAGAATACAAAGTTGAATGTAAATATGCAACTATCCCGTGAGAAGCTCAAGGTTGAAAAAACAATGTAAGTAATGTTCTTTATTTTTCTAAGTTGTCAATAACATTTGTAGACTTAGGAAATGGAAGGGCTTGACACACCAACAAAACGAATCCACTAAGGGAAGTTGAACATGGTTGGAAAGCCAAGGATATCAATAATGGATGCCATCTTGGTGTTAAGCCTAAGTCAAACTAAGGGATTGTTCACTATAAATAATTATCTTAATTTAGGCATGGGACGTTGAGAAATTAACTCTATATCTCCCAAAGGAAAGAAGCTAAGGTTTCCTTCTTTTTACTATAATCATCTTGGGTATTAAGTGACAAAGATATTCCTACTTAAAGGTTATCTTAATAGTTAATTTTATACAAAAGTGGAGAATATCCTAATAAATATATAATAATTTTGAGTGAGAGAGATATTCCTACTTAAAGGTTATCTTAATAGTTAATTTTATACAAAAATGAAGAATCTCCTAATAAATATACAAGAGACAAAAACAAAAAGAAAGAAATATATTTTTTTAATGCTAAAAAGAATTTAAGTTTATATAAATATTGTCTCTAAACATATTTGAAGAGAAAATGCTAGGATAAAATATTAAATTCTCATATATATATATATATATATATATATATAAAGTAATTTAAATAAATGCACATGGATATAAGTGTAATACTATTATTATTATATTTTACTTTATATTATGAGTGTGTTATTCCATATATAAAGGTTATGTAACAAGTAGAATGTTTTTAGGAAATAATAAAGAAGCGGTATATTAGTTAAAGGTTTTGAAGAACAATTAAGAGTGGATCCTCAAGGGAAGATATTTGGCAATTATGAGGAAGAGATGGATCTTTTCAATTGACGGTGGGAAGGAAGATTGTTACATCTCTGCAATTATAATGGTTTGGCAGGGTTAAGAGAATGAGTTCAAAAGGGAGCTGCCAAAGGATTGGAGAAATTGATCCATTCTTAAAAAAAATTTGGTACATCCTAAATGGATATCAAGATTGTTTCATTTCTACCAGTTATGATAAACAAAGTAACAATTGCAATAACTTCAACAAATAGTGATTCAGGTAAATTCATGCTTTCATTGTACATGTAAATTCATTTAATGGTCAAAACATGTGCATTCCTCCTCTAAAATACAAATTACATTTTGAAGTGAAAATTCCTCCTCTAAAATACAAATTACATTTTGAAGCGAAAAGTAGGTAAGAATGGTAATAGATGCTTATTACAAAATAGAATAACACTTTAATATTATGGAATTTAAAATCAAATACTCTACTTCTGTGTAGACTTCAAAATAAAATCAAATAGACTTACAATTTTTAAGTAAGTCTACCATGTATTATTTAGAAAGTTTTAGTCTTTAAAGGTGTTGAGGGTAATGTACATTTTTAATATAAATATACAAAATCAAATATACTTACATTTTAAAAGTAATTTTACCATGTGATCATATTTACAAAGTATTAATAATAAAAAATGTTGAATTTTAATGTTTATTTTTTGCTTAAAAAACAACTTTATATTATAAAAAGTTGTGCGGTACATAATTACAAATTAGTAAAAACTCATATATTACTCAATCTGTTTGAATGAGAAAAAAATCTATTACCAAGTAGCATTTATCTATTCATTTTGTTAGGTTTGGTTAATTTCTCTATGTTCTTATAAACTAAGAGAATATTGTTTACAGATATTATTGTAAATATAAATTTACAATATTTATGACTTTAAGTATGATAATCATCTATATTCAAACATCAAGAAATATTGTAAAAACATTTCTAGGTTGGTTTGTAGTTTAATTACATATTGTTTTTCAATAGAGGTTTTTTTCTTAGGTTGCTTTGTTCATTGTACATTTATTCTAGGATGAGATATTGCTCTTCAATTCAATTTATGTGTATTATCAATTTCTCTTCGGCCTTTTATTGCACCTTTTAGGGAAATTGCTAGTTTATTTACAATTAAAAATTAGTAGTTTAACCAAACAATGATTTATTAGTAATTGACCAACGACATCGAACCACACCAAAAATAGATAATAGTGGAAGTTGCATGCCAATCTTATACACCCATTAAATGGAAAACCCCCAGCTTTTTAATTTTTTTTTTTTTTAGTTTTAGCAAAACAATGGTTTATAGTATTTATGGAATGAATTCATTCATCATATGAATTAGATAATAATACTAATATAATGGAAGTCTATTCAACTTTCATTTTTAAAAATTGATTTTCTTTTTGAAAGAAATTTAAGAGAGATTAACACCAAATAGTATACTGATACTATAATAAATGTGAATTATATATATATATATAAAAGATTGGATCCAATTAAATGAAAATTTCAAGAATGCAAATAAATAATGTAAAACAAAAAGTTTGAAAATTTTGTTAATAATAAATTAATCTTTTGATTGAGAATAAAACTTATTTTATTAATAAAAATATAAAAAACCATCTAATATATATTCTCATTTTAATAAACCTTCAAAATTTACTGTTAAAGATTTTAAAAAACCCAAGATAAGAACTATTTCCAACTCCATAAAAACCCAAAATATGATACAAATATTTGGTATATCAATTTAATAATGTTACACTAATAATTAATTTACATGAAGTTCATTTTAAGAAAAGTTGTTAGACCTCTTAACCCATGTTTAAGCTTTTATAAATCATTTTTAAAATTGTTTGTTTTATTCTTAACAAAAATTTTTATTTTATTTTATCATATTCAATTGTGTATTAAAAATACTCCAAAAAAATTAAAAAAAATTAAAAATGGAGTAATGTTTTTTTAACTTAGATCTCCCTTGGAATTGATTTTTTTAAAGAACATGTTTTCTAAAAACAATAATTGAATCACCTCCTAAGATGTCGCCTTTCTTTTATCTATCAATTTGTTGCCCTCCTTCATGCCCTTGAAAAGCCTTTAAAATGTCAGTCCTTTCTGTCAGCTGGTTACCTTTCTTCATGCCCTTGAAAAACTAGTCAAGTATTAAGATGTTTGGGATAAAACATGACAAATTCCTCTTTCATGCCCTTCAAAAACCTTTAAAATGTTAGTCCTCTCTGTCAGTTGGTTACCTTTCTTCATGCCCTTGAAATACTAGTCCAGTATTAAGATGTTTGAAATAAAACATAACAAATTTGAAGATATGCAAGTTCATAGCTTTCAAGTGGTAGCTCAAGAAATATCCTTGTTACCTTTATTCTAGACTACCCCAAAAGCTCCAAAGGGTAAGCAAATCATTCCTCCTATTGTTTGGGAAGAAGGAGAGGGAGTAGCAAAAGCTGCTCCTACTACAAAATGTTGTCTAGACAAACTTTTCATTTGATTACTAAATTGTTCTACATCCAAATTTTGAATAGAACCAACTATGTCGACAACATGTGGCCCTGAATTGGGTTTTGACAAGTCTAAACTAGATCTCACTGCATCAGGAATGATTTCATATAAAATCTCAGAATGAGAATAAACCAAATCTAGTTGTTGGGCTTTAAAGATGGATTCTTCCCAGAAGTTACCCTTGACATAGAAATATCTTTGGAGATGTAAGGAAACAAGGATTTAAGGAACCGTTATAACAAAAAATCAGGGGGGAATATTTCCCTTAATCAACCTCTTCTACGCCATTCTTGGATGTGATCAGAGATATGGGTAGCCTTATTTTGTTTAAAATGAGAGAGCAGATCTGTGCTGACATAATACTAGATAGAAAGATGAAAATGGTTAGAGAATAGAGTTTGTAAATCATGAAATCAATGATAGGATGGACTTGACAACTCGATGGACCATTTCACAACAACTCTAGTGAGTGTGCGTTGAAACACTGTCAATTAGATAGAGTCATCATTAAGCGAGTTCGAAGAACACCATAAATGAAATGTGGTGACATGATCTCCAAGATCTTCACCAGTTTCACCTTCAAACTTCAAAATGTCTATAGAAAGTTTGGTTGGAACTAGAGGCGACCTTGGGTCATGACACACCAGGTCATTCATTGATTTTGATAAGTTTGGCAAGTTCAAAGTTGCCAAAAAAGGAAGTATTGGGTGTTGTGTGGAAAAAGTGTTAGGATATGAACCATGTGGTGGGAAATTCCCACTAACAAAGTTCCCAAAGGATTGATAGGGGTTCCCCCCTAACATGGATTGCAAATCATTTATTCCTTGGAAAGGGTTCCAATGATTATGCATAGGATTTCCCTTAATGGGATTACCCTACATCCAATTTTACTGGGAATGTGAATATTGCACCTAGTTGTCATTCCAGTTGAAGGTATAACGTTACCACCTCCCCCACTAAACAGTGAAAAAGTGGTAGATCTAGCATGCATGGAGGATGATTGAAAACCAACCATTTGTGAATTCCAACTTGTAAATGGGTTTCCACTTGAAACAAGTCAAATAAATTGGAAGGGTTCCCTCCCAATAGTGGGAAAGGATGGGAGAATATTTCCTCCATTCTAAGGAAAACCTCAAAATGTTATAGAAGAACCACTAAATCCAATAGTAGTATTTTGAAACAATGGATTAGAAGTCATAGGGAAAATATGAATACTCATAGTTGGCATCTTATATGTAAAGAAACTAGAACCAAAAGGTGAAGATAAAGTTGCACTCATAGAATGAGTATCCGGATAACTAAATGGTAAAGTACTAGTGCCAAATGTATCGACATGAGATATACTGCTTATTATTGCATTTACATTTGGGGTGCTAAGATGAGGAGGAGAAAATACTCCCATAACTATAGCTAAAGTGGGCCTCTCCTTATATAATCCATAATCAATTCTCTAATTATACGGCATGTACTTGTTCCTTATTCGGCAAAACCAGGAATCTGCACTAAAAGAAAATCACCACGTCTAGTTAAAGGAGATTTGAATGGTCTAACAATTCATTTGGATTGAAGATATTCAACTCTAGTGATATCATGTGTAGAAGTGTTGTTTCTTATAAGTTTTGGTTCACCAAGTAATTTGATAGAACCCGTTGGCTCAAAAGAACTAGTGTGCTTAATCAGTTCCTTTGAGGAAATGATGGAGGCTCCACTTTCATCAGAGGAAGATTCTAAATCTCTTAGACTGTCATAGAGGTTGGTCTTCCAACCTTAGAAAATGTTTACAACAAGTTAAAACCTAAGGTGTAATATCCCGATTTTGACCCTATTGCATTAAAATTGTAAATGATGTGAATATCATTATTAAATCATGGTGAGGAGATCAAGGACAAGGCCCTGCCATCGATTTAGCATTTTATGTATCGAAAATTAAAATTGATGCCTGTGGTTCTCATGCTAGCCAGGCACAATATAAATTGAGACATCATGTGAATATGCAATTTAATAAAATACCCACAACTAGCTATGCAATGCAGCAAGAGATGGGGGCATGGTTTTCACAAGGAATAGGGAGGGAAATTATTCAAACCCTTGAGCTAGTAGTGTTAAGCCAAACATTAGTGAGAGAACCCATAAAACCTCAACTACCCATTTTGACTTATGCACCCAATATTTTAATTCTCCCAAGAGTTGGTTGAGGCAGTTAATGCATTGGGAATGGAGAGGTATGGGAGTCAATTTCATGTATGGGAAAGCCATGAATTTTGGGAAATCATATTTTTGCTTATGGGGAAAGAAAACACCAAGAAATTTGTTCCCAATCCATTCCTCACCCACGATTTTGACTTCCTCACACAATTGGAGCTAGTTGGGGCGTTTTCTTCATTTTTTTTCTGCATTTTCCTTCATTTTTCCATGGATGGGAATCCATTTTTGTGTTGCACAGTGGGTGGGAAGAAGAGATTCATGATTTGGGGGTTTATAGAGGTCATTTCTTCCCCTGTAAAGCCCATAAAATTTGTTTGAAATCAAATTTTCTCTCCCAGGGTTGATTCCCCATCTACCATTCCATTTTTGGTTGCACATGACTTCTGAGACTAATGGAAACCCCATATTGGGCATCCCATAGCCAAATTTTTTTTCTTCATACCCAACACTTGTGTTTTGCTGTTATGTGAATCCTTGTTTTGGTCTAGGAGTGGAAGAGGACCATAATTGGCTTGATAAACCTAGTGAAGAGAGGAACCTCATAAAAAATAAAAAAGGGGTTGACTACTCTTCTATGCACACCTTGGAGAACATTATATTTTAATTTTATTGTAAAGTTTGTGATTATTGACCAAGTGGGGTCAAGGATGATTGTATTTAATTATGTTGAATATTTTATTAATTAATAAATAAAAGACAAGACAACAACTTAAGGAGGCTGTTAAATGAGTGTCTACTGGCCACTAGGTGGAATAGACTAGTGTGAAAGCAGATTGACACTTGGAAGCATCCTCAAACTACTTCTAGCTATTGTAGGAGGCAACTTCCCTATTTATATGGTCATGTTCCCCAAGAAAGTGGAACAAGAGTAGGTGGCTCATTGAATGAAAAACTAACCAAAATACCTAGGCATGCTTATAATTACCCATCGAATTCAGCAGGTGGCTATTCAATCTTTTACTTGTGAAATTCCTAGAGTGAAAAGTTTGCACAAGAGATTCGATGGAGGGGTAAAAAGAAGAAGTGGTTTTGAGTGTGAAAGCTGATTACGGAACTAGTGTAGCTGATTTGTTGAGTTCTTTACCACATAAGGAAAAAGTATTATTGTTGAATACTTTTGTGGAGTTGCAGGGGTTTTATATCCCATCCTCTCACCCAGTGCTTTCAACCAGATGGATAGGCTCGGGGGTCCTAAGACTAGCAGCTAAGCTATCTTCAAGAATTGGTTGGGTGGAACGGGATCCTTAGGCTGTTGTCTCCTCAACCATTTTTCAGGTTCTAAATGTTATTTTATTTTACCTTACGCAAGTAAAAGAACCGGAATGGATGAAATTATGAGTTGATTTATTTAATTAATTGGATAAATTGTTTTTAGATTTAGACGGTGTAATCTCTTCTTATTTAAAAGTAAATAATTTCTGGTTAAATGTATATCTGAATGAATAGGGTTAGAATATTTTGTTTGGAGGATAAATATTCCTCCCTAAATTTTTCCACATATTCGAAGATATAGTACTCTAGTACAACAGGTAAATTAAAATAAATGTTACTGTTTACCAAGAATTTTTATAGTAAGAAAATTAGTAGGTTATCCTTTATTTCTTAACTAGAAACAACATCATATGTTCATATCTAGTTTCATTATAGTATTATGGATGTTAATGGTTAGTATTACTCTAATTCTTCTCTTTACACCTGTGGCAATAAATAATAAGTTACAGAAATAGATATACTTTACATAAATAAATACAGGTTACAGAAATATAAATACGTTACAGAAATAAATACAGGTTACAGAAATATAAACACGTTACATAAATAAATACAGGTTACATAAATATAAACACGTTACAGAAATAAATACAGGTTACAGAAATATAAACATGTTACAGAAATAAATATAAGCTACAGAAAAAATTATATATACCGCAGAAATATTTTTAGGTTACTGAATAAATAAAAAGAAGTGTTATTATCGTTAACTAAACAATGGAGAGTTGTTAGTAAATCTATATCTTTTTATTTTTAATACAAAAATACTTGAAGAACACTTTATTCTCTTAAGTTATTAATTTATAAATACACAGACTTCCTTACAAGCCCTATTTTTTAAAAAATCGTTTACAAACAATTATAATAAAAAATAAATTGATCACATAAAAACTTTATTTTAAAAACAAAAACTCAAGACTTTCCTTTATATCAGAGTTTTTAAACAAAAATCCTTTCCCATAGTATTTTTTTTGTAAAAACCAAAAATGGAACTTTGTGTTACATTTTGAATTTTTCCAGTCTTGGAACTGTAAGATTTAAAATCAAAACCAAATCCATTTTCTTTACTCTTCTCTCAAACAAGTTTAAGGCTGAAGTCATCTTCACCTTCTAAATTTTAAAAAAAAAAATTAAAAAAAAAATTATTACATGTTTCCTCAAAACCCTAACGTATTCATTAAAAAAACCTATTATAAAACAGTACTAGAGCCATAAGGATTTTTAATTTATCAAAGTGATAAAATAGTAAAACACGGCCGTGGAAATATTTCAGCAAACGTAGTCATTTTCCACACACCCACGATTTTTCGGCCACACCCATCTTTGCTGAAGGGAACCTCATGATGTAAAGCCGAGGCTTACCCGATTTAGTTGTGCAGTTGATAGTAGCTCAAATCCATGTAGCTATTCAAGTAAAACTTTCTCCCTCTTTCAATAGTGTTTTCATCTAGCTTCACCTGTGGCCATCTTTGAACAAGAAAACCCTAATTGTTATTTGATACTTTCAAAGGTTCTTCTAAAAAGAATTTAAAAATTACTGAAAGAGATGAAGGGAGACAAAAATAAGTTTACCTTGAAGATGTTGTGTTAGCAGCCCCGTTGAAATTTTGATAAAACCCCTTTCGACCTACGCTAAAATCTTGCAAAGGACAGATCAAACGACCGAAAACAAGGAACCTCCAGGCTCAGACTAAGATGAGAAGCTGAAAGGTGAAAGATGCAAATGCCAAAATAGGAGCCAAGTAACAAACGAAAAACACTTTTATAGGTTGTCAACTTGCTAATTTTGTTTCCCCAGTAGTTTAACTATGAATACAAGGATCATAACTCGAGATGGTGAATGCCTTTCACCTTCAGGAGACTCAACTTTTTCCTCAGAGGCCAAAGAGGCCAAGAGCCTGTCGGCTCCACTCACCAGTTTCGATTTAGAAATGAATCCAAGTGAAATTTTAGGGTTTGGTCGGATTTTATTTGGATAGGGTTTCAGCATTAAACCTCCCTCCGTGGATCTGCTAACATGTGGTCTCCACTAGCTTTAAGATCTTTTAAGTTTTCATATAGTTTAAAACGATGCACAACTCTGCAAAAACAAACATGTGTTATTACTAACACATAAATTACTTTTTTAAGACTTTCATGTCAACGAAAGCTTAAAAGGATATTAGTCATGTATATGTTAAAATTTGGATAGGATAGCATTTTAGTGTATGCATTATTTTAGGCATATAGTAAATACAATGGTTTATAGAACATATGGCTAGGATAAGCTTATAGGTTTTCATTGTATTTCAATATTCATTCCTTTGCATGAAAGACATGCATCAAGGGAAATTATTTACTTAGACTAAGTTAATATAGAAATGTTATAAAATAAATTTTAATGGCAAAAATTTAAAACTCAGAAGTTCTATTTCCTAAACCAGCATAATGTACACAGGTATAAATATATGGAAATGAAGTAAATGTTTTCAGTACCTTCACTAGCCAAGAGCCAAATTATTTTATACTACTTCGCACCTATAGTTTATTTATATAAAAAAAATAGATAAGTCTTCTAGCAACTTTTTTCTGCTGTCGAACTAAATAATCTTGATTCAGAATCTCGAAGTAAAAGGATTACCTGTAAAAGACCTGCATTAAGAACTTCATTTGACTGGATTAGTTTTAATAAGCTAAGTAAGCCTTAGGCTCAACCAGAAGCCCCTTCAGTAAACAAGAAAACAACTTTTAGAATCTTACACTTACTAAAAAGTAAACAATTGACCTCAGGATTTTTACTTCGCTAACTCATTAATTTTGTAGACTGAATTTTCAATACTTTTCATTTTGATGATGTTGGTAATAAATACATTATATATTAGTAAATGGTTTTTGTAGTATCTAGTACATATATTCTTGATTGATAACTGTTAGCGGTTAAAGATAACCTCTTTTTGCGATGATTCAACATTTATTGTCTCATAGAAAATTTTTAAATTTTTACGAATTTTTCAACTGTTACATATGGTATCAGAGCACATGTTCAGACACTAGGCCTGAAGTGGCTCAAATCACATAAACAAACAGTAAATAAAATTCATGCGTACTGATGTATTATTTTTAAAAATGTTGTTGTACAATTTTATTTTATTTTTATTTTTTTCTGAACTAAAATTGTAGGTATGGAAGGACTTGAAGAGTATGCAGATGAAGGGTCCCCATTGAATGAACAAAGTAATTCTAGAAAAGAGAATGGAAGGAATTGAAGAGTATGCAGATGAAGGGTCCCCATTGAATGAACAAAGTAATTCTAGAAAAGAACTTGTTAAGGAAGAAATAACTAATAATTCATCGGAACTGCTACAAACCATTAAGGAATTAAAAACTGAAATGGAAACGGTTAAAAAAGAGAATGAAAGAATTTTAAGAGCTCAAGAGGAGCTGAACCAAATATTGTTAGAAAAATTTCAGAGTGAAGGGAAGGATAAACACTTAGGATCTGATAATACATCCTACCAACATAAAAGTAAAAAGTCCAAACATTCTAAAATTGAAAGTAGTTCATCCTATGAAATTTATGGTGACTTACATAGAAAAAATCGCCATTATTCTAATGACAACAGTGAGGATAATTATCATTCTAGAGAAAGGAAATATAATCCCTATGAAGAGATCTCTAGAGAATTTAAGAAGATAAAACCACCAAATTTCAATGGCAAAACAGAGAAAGGAGAGGAAGCCAAAGCATGGCTGTTCGGGATGAAAAAGTATTTTCAAATTTATAATTACTCCAATCAGTTAAAAGCTAGAATGGCCATATATAACTTAATTGGAAAAACATAAATTTGGTGGCAGGACATAAAGCGAGTAAAAGGCATAAATGAAAAGAATATTAACTGGAGTACCTTTAAAAAATACTTTAAAAATAAGTTTCTATCAGAGCAGTATTATGAAGAGCGAGCTAAAGAGTTCTATGATATGAATTTGGGAACTATGAATATGAAGGAGTTAAACAGTAAATTTTTAAGTTTACTACACTACGTGCCTTACATTGTTGATGAGAAACCCAGGGTGCAGTGGTTTCTGAGCTTTTTACCCTTTCACATTAAAGACATAATTGAATACGATAACCCTAAAACTCTTGAGGAGGCTATTCGAAAAGCAAATTTCTGCTATGAGTAGAACCGAAAAAGAGAAAACATGCCGAACTAGAAATCCAAGAGGTCTAATAATTTTGAACATAAAAAGAAGGGTTTCACATCTAATCGAAATTTTGGGAATAATAATGCACATAATGTTCCTAATAAGAATTTTCAAGGGAATAAAAAAAACTCTCTGCAAAATCCTGATGGATCTAGAAATAAAGAATTTGTGAATAATCACAGTAATTACGTTAAAAATAATGAACGCAAAGAACCGGTAAAATGTTGGGAATGCCAAGGACCTCATTATGCATCAATCTATCCAAACAGAAAGAAGAATATCAACAAAATTCATACAGTGCAGGAAGAAATGATGGTTGGTGAATTAGAAAGAGGGATTCCCAGGATCAATGCGGCGCTAGAAAACAGGCGGGCTGATTATCAAACTTCCATGGTGGAAGTAGAAGGTGTGCTGAACCAAAAAACCATTTCTATCTTAAATGATTCAGGGCCTAGCCCGAGTTATGTTTCTCCCAGTTTAATAGAGAAATGTAATTTACTAGTAGAGAAATTTACAAAGTCATGGTTAGTTTAGTTAGCTACAGGAGCAAAACAAAAAGTAATTAATTTTGTGAAAGACTGTACTTTGTTTATGAATCAGTTTGAAACTTCTATGAAGCTAAATGTACTTCCATTAGGCTCTTATGATGTGTTAATTGGAATGGACTGGTTAGAACATCATATAGTAGTATTGAACTATTTTGATAAAACTTTTACCTGTGTAAATAATGAAGGAGAAACAGTAACAGTAATAGGAATTCCTAGGAAAACATCAATCCGACAGATTTCTGCCTTGCAACTAAAGAGGGCTGTTCGAAAAGGATGTAAATATTTCGATGTAACTGTAACTGACGAAGAACATAGTAATAACAAAGATAAACTAAAATTAGAAGATATCCCAATCTTGAAGGGGTATTTAGATGTATTTACAGAGGAAATTTCGGGACTGCCTCTGAAAAGGGAACTGGATTTTACGATTGAGTTGGTGCCTGGTGCGGTGCCAAACTCAAAAGCTCTGTACCAGATGAACATCTTGGAGCTTAATGAATTAAAATCACAGTTAAAGGAATTGATTGATAAAAAGTACATAAGACCAAGTGTGTCTCCTTGGGGAGCACCAGTCATTTTCGTTAAAAAGAAGGACGTAACTCTACGCTTATGCTTTGATTACCGTTAGTTTAATAAGATGACTATTAAGAATAGATACTCATTGCCCCGCATAGATGATCTATTTGATCAGCTGTGCGAAGTAACATTATTCTCAAAGATTGATTTAAGATCTGGTTATCATCAAGTCTGGATCAAAGATGAAGATATTTTTAAAACAACTTTTAGGACCAGATATGGTCATTATGAGTTTGTTGTCATGCCATTTGGGCTCATTAATGCCCCGAATATCTTCACGTGTTTAATGAATAATGCATTACATAAATATCTCGATAGATTTGTAGTTGTATTTATTGATGATATTTTAAGTTATTCTAAGACTAAAGAAGAGCATGAGGAACACTTAAAAATTGTTTTACAAGTGTTAAGGGAACATTAGCTTTATGCTAAGTTCAACAAGTGTGATTTATTTAAAGATAAAATACAATACTTGGGTCATGTAATAACTAAAGATGGGATCTCGGTTGATCTAGATAATATAAAAGAAATTGAAAAATGGTTGGTCCCAAAGGATGTGACTAGCGTGCGGTCATTCATGGGGATCACCGGTTACTATCGAAGATTCATTGAGGGATTCTCAAGAATCGTAAATCCCATAACTTCTTTACAGAAGAAAGGGAAGAAGTTTGAATGGAATAAAATATGTGAAGAACGTTTAAAAAAATTAAAAGCATTATTAACTATGGCACCAATTTTAAAAATTGCTGATCCTAACAAAGACTTTTTTGTATGCACTGATGCATGCAACGATGGCCTTGGTGGGGTCTTAACTCAAGAAGGACACGTAATAGCATATGAGTCTAGGAAACTTAAAATTCATGAGAAAAATTATGCTCCTTATAATTTAGAGTTGGCTGCTGTGATACATGCTTTAAAGATGTGGCACCATCACTTGATCAGAAGAAAATTTATGTTAATGAAAGACAATAAGGGTTTAAAGTATCTGTTGGATCAACCAAATTTAAACGCAAGACAAGCTAGGTGGCTAGCATTCCTTACCGAGTATGATTTCGAGATCCAAGATATCAAGGGGAAAGAAAATAAATTCGCTGATGCTTTAAGTAGAAATGCAAGATTGAATTTTGTGGCAACAATCAGTACTTCTAAAATAGATTTAGAAGATCAGATTGAAGAAGGAGTAAACATGGATGAAAATTATCAGAAATTACAAGCTAAAGTGGCAGAAAATGTAACTGAAATTTTAAGTACAGATTACAGTCTAAATGAAAAAGGGTTAATACTTTATAAAAACAGGCTGTATATACCTAATGTACCTAAAATTAAGCTGTTAATTTTAAATGAATTACATAAGACTTTGTTATAGCTCAAAATGACACATCTCTGCCTGTGACCACTTTCCCATGATTTTGTCGCATGTCAACACTTCCATGACGACACTTCATGAAAGTCACTGAAAAAACACCTAACTTTGAGAACCCATATCTTGAGTTTTGTAACTCCATTTAACCTCATCCCTACATCGTTGGAAAGGTATTTTTGTTAGCTAAAAATTTCCAGAAGACATCAAAGTCTTAAAATGCCTAGAAATACCCTAAAAACGAGTTTTTGATGTGTACACGACTTTCCTTAAGGAAACCTGCGTACGCATGCGAGTTGCTACATATAATAGCCGCGTACACCTTAAATACGTGAATTTCTGCATTGCAAACCATGTATACCTCCTTGTGTATGTAAATGTTGTTTCTGCAACTCGCATACGCCTTTAAAAAATGTCAAAAAAATCCGAATTTTGAAATTTGGGTAGTTTGGGTAGTTATGCAACTGACTCCTTCAGTTGTAACTACTTTGTCTTCGACCCTAACTCTTCATTAAGCATATAAATAGAGGTAGGGAGGTCCATGAGAGGAGACTTGAATCTTTGCATTGTTATGCTGGAGAAATTGGGACTCTCTTTTCCCACACCTTTTCCCTAGAAGCATTCTCCTTATGTTGCAGAGCTTGGAGGCTGAGTTCCTTGGAGAAGAGAAGCAGTAGAACCGGATTAAGGTTTCGTGAGGTGCCGAACTTGAAGAGAAGGTATACTTGTACTTGTTTTCAAGATTAATAAAGATGTGATGTCCTTCTTCTTCCCAAATTATTGTTCAATGTGTGATTGAATCTCTATTTATGATCATATGGTGATGTTAATCAGATCATTGTTTCATGTTTCTTTGATTATCATTAATTTATATGTGGTCATATTGGTTTGAGGACGGTATAATTCGTTTTGCAGGTTTCTTGGAGCAAGAGGAGTAAGAGGAACAAGAAGAGGATTGAAGGGAAACTTGGATCAACCTTTGTTTGACTAAGATATGAACAATTCCAATCTTTGAAACTTGCTTATATATGCTTGCTGAACATTATACATCCACCTTTCAACCCTAGTACGTTGATGGCCTCTTAAACCCTAGCCATAGGAAAATTTCCTTTACAACAGAACTAGAGACTTTGCTGGGGAGAGACTTGTATGTTTGGGGTTTCTCTATATTTCTTCCAGCCTTTTGTAAGGTTTCAGGTCCTTCTTACAAGTTAGGAACACCTTTTGAGTTTGTTGGAACAACTTTCCTGCCTTCCTAGGTCAGTTTTTTATCCTTTTTCTGCCTTTTGTCATCCATACATGACTTTCAGGCTAAACACTCACGTGTCTGTGTTGTATACGTGACTTGCACTACTTGCAACTCATGTGTCATACGCGACCTATCTTAAGGAAACCCATGTATGCACCTAAATTTGTGTTCTCTCATCATTTTTAGGGTTTTTGGGTGATTTGAGGGCTGTTTGCAGGGTCTTCAAGGGTCCTCTGCATGTGCATGACTCCTGAGAGGTTGTTTTATCTTTGTTCGGTGCTCTTTGTCTATCTTGTAAGTCTCTTTCAAGTCTTTGAACTTGTTTTTGTTGCTTTCCCCCGCACCTCCTTCTTTGGCTTGACCTTGTTGGATAAGGTACTGAGCAACCTCTGTTTGTAGGTTTAGATTGATACTTGGGACTTCTTGACCTTTGTTTATGTCAGTCTTATTGCTCAGTCTCTTCATTCCAAAGTTGTTGGCTTGTTTACCTTTGTGAGCCTTCCTTTCAAGAGAGGTTATATCCAACTTTAGGGAAACCTAGGGTTTGTTTGTGGGGTGTAGAGTAGTTGTCTATTTGCTTTGCTTACAGTACTTGCTTGCATTAGTTGATAGGCTGTTTTTTCTTTTGCATTTATAAAAGAAAACATGTTTGCTTGATATGCATGTAGATTAGTTTTTTTAGTCTAGATTGCATGGCATATCATTGTTTTTGAAAAAATAAAAAGAATTTGTTCTTTGTGGCTTTCAAGTTTCTATTTTGAAAAAATAAAGAGAATAGTTTTTGCTTTTTGCATTTCATATCTCTTTTCTTAGTCGTTTTGTTTCAAATTTGAGCCAAAACAACACATAAGTTTCATGCCATTTACCCTCTGACTAAAAACAACCCTTAAAATGAACGATATAATTTAAAAATTATTAGTAAGTTTTATTTTATAGGGTCATACACCAACTAGCTCAGGCTAGACTTGTGGGATAGGGAGTTTAAACTCCCCACAAGTATAAAATTTCAGACGTAGTTGGCCAATCACTAGGTAAACCCTTTTCTATGTTGATTATATCTGAGAATATCCTCTCAAACGGGAGCTAAGCACGAGGCCGCGTGGATGCTTGGACTGAGGAGATAACCCTCTGATTCCTTGTCAAAGCGTAGACCAAGGTTTTTGCGCATATGGGGATTCTGTCTCAGATAGGGTTTTAGGATTTGCTACCCTTCCCATGCGTATGAACTAGGCTTGCGACTGTCCCCCCAAAC
Source organism: Pseudotsuga menziesii (assembly GCA_001517045.1). NCBI lineage: Eukaryota > Viridiplantae > Streptophyta > Pinopsida > Pinales > Pinaceae > Pseudotsuga > Pseudotsuga menziesii. Next base: position 329,683 of record LPNX010480259.1, read on the forward strand.
TGTCAATATAGTTAAGGTAGCATTTAGTCTCTTTGACATCTAGGGTTCATACATAGGTACACCGAAAGGCTATTTCTGGTTGACCTTGGACGGGATTGGAAGGTAACCCCGGTAGAAGGTGTGGGAGGGTGGTGGGTGATTCCTCCGCTTGTGCCTAAGAAAATATATAGGGACGCCAAGTAACTATCAATCAACTTTCTTTTGGAAAGTGTATCTTATACCTGTTTGTCTATTTGGCTTTAGGAATTTTTTAGTGAGTGCTGTGTGGTTTGTCTGTACTTAGTCTGCCTTCAAGTGTGTGCTTGGTACTTTTGGTTTCCTGTTGACATCAGACTTTGTCTCCTTGTTTGAAACTATGTCTAACACCCCTTTGAACACCAACCAAGAGATCCCCATGCTGGGAACTCCTGGTACTATTCCTCCCATGGGGAATGTTGGTGTTCCTTTGATGGCCACCTTGAATCTACCTGGATTCACCCTAGGGATACCGGTGTGGTTTTTTTCCACTCCAACTTCCCTAAATGCTCCTGATGCTTCTCAAGTAACCTCCTTATATCAAGGGCATCAAATCATTGCTTTCCCTTCACCTATAGTTCATTCTCCTCCTCCTTCTACCTCATGCAGTGAAAGTACTGATACTAGTAACCGACAGTCTAAAAGGAGTTAAAGAAGAAGGAATAGGAAGAAGGCACATAAGCAAGGGGGCACTTGCTCAACCTATGCAAGTCAAGTTGATATTCACCACCCAGCCTCTGCAGTTCATGCTGGGGGCACCTATGCAAACTCTACAAGTCATGTTGGATCTAAGCACTCAACCTCTGCAAGTCAAGTTGATCTTCACTGTCCAGCCTCTATTGATCATGCTGGTGGGATCCTTCCAACCTTTCCAGGTCACATCGGATCCAGTCACTCAGCCTCTATAGTTCATGTTGAGGGCACCCGTTCAACCTCTGTTGTTCAAGTTGAACCTCCCCATCCAACCTCTGCAAGTCATGTTGGATCCATCCACCTAGCCTCTGAAGTTCATGCTGGGGGAACACACTCAACTGCTGCAAAGAATGTTGATCCTAACCATTCAGCCTCTGTTTTTCATGTTGGTGGTGCCCATCCAACCTATGTAGGTCATGTTGGACCCAATCTCTCAGCCTTTGCAAGTCATGCTGGGGGCAGTCTCTCAGATTCTGTGGTTCATGCTGAAGACAATCTATCAGCCACTGTGAGTCATGTTGACATTGTTGAAAATACTAACCATTCAAAACACAAGCCCAAGTTTCCTTGTAAGCTTTGTGAGGGAGACCACCTTACTTATAAATGGCCTTCTATCACGGAGGTTCGAAGAGTTTGGTTTCATGGTCATCCCGTTTTTGAACATTTTGAAGTCTCTCAACAACCAACATCTCTTAGTCAGGTTGGACCCAGTCACCTAGCCTCTAGTTATCATGTTGGGGGAAAACTCTCTGTCTCTGTAGGTCATGCTAAGAGAAAACATTCAGCTACTACTAGTCATGTTGACACCGTTGAGAAAACTGGTCGTTCGAAGTGCAAACTTAAGTTCCCTTATAAGCTATGCGAGGGAGATAATCTTACTCACCAGTGCCATGCTATCGCAGAGGTGTGAAGAGTGTGGTCCGAGACTTAAGAATTTACTTCTCTTGAACAACCTATAGTTTCTCAATGACCTACTCAACCTTTGGTTGATCAAGTGGTCGAACCAATCTCAGCTTTGGTCGATCCCACTCTTCTTTCGGAGAGTGATCCTGATGTGATTGAACCAATGTCACCTTTGGTCAATCCCACTCTCCTTTCGGAGAGTGAATTTCATGAAGCGGTTGAATCGGCTCCATTGTTGATCAATCCCACTCTTCCTTTGGAGAGTGAAGTGTCTACTAGTCACATTTTCTTCACTGCCAATTCAGAACTTACTGAATAAGGGGGCACTGAACTCGCTTCAGATCAATCCCCACCAAGCTCTTGGATTTATTCCTTTGATTGGGATAGCCTAGTTGAGCCGCCCCTTCCTTCTGATTCACCTTTCTAGATAAAGGTCAAAGTTGAACCATACACGATTGCTCGTTGTATTGTTGATGAAGAAGCCTCTGTTAGTATATTTTTTGCTCGTGCTTGGCGAGGCATGGGATCTCCCAGCCTTGTTTTGACTGCTAGTCAGTTATTGGCGTTTGATAGAAGAAGTTGTATAGCCTTGGGAATTATTTCTCAAACACTTGTTACTTTGGGTGGGAAGACCATCTTAGTTGACTTCATGGTGATAGAAGACCCCTTAGACTTTAATATGCTCCTTGGATGTGATTGTGTCTATGCCATGCAAGCTGTGGTGTCAACATTATTTCGTGTGATGTAGTTTAATCATGGCAAAGAAATTGTCACTATCGATCAGTTGGATTTTCTTGATCCATCTCCTGACCCAACTAGAGACCAGGTATTTCCTTTATTAATTCCCAGTGTTTCTGTAGACACTACCCCACTCCAGGTGAGCTATGTGGCCTCATGTCCTTTGCGTTCAATTGCTACTAAGAAGCAGCCTCTGTTTTCATGCTTACCTTCTCGGGACTTGGTCCCAGTAGTTGACCAGGTGAGTCATCCTATACAGACTGTGGAGCCTTCTCTCTACTCTGTCAATCCATTTGAAAGTTTAGACATGTGTCCTATCTCAGATGATTTCCTTCCTTCAGATGAAGTCTTCCTAGAGTCTTTGATACAGTCTGATCTTCTTTTGGATGATGGTTCAATTGTGACTAAGTCTAACCCTGATTCACCTAGTAAACTTGACCTTTCTTCTTATGTTGGTCTTGTTGAGTCTTTTGACTCTTCCTTTGAACAACAAGTTAGTGATCCTGATGAGTTTGATTTTTCTTATGAATTTTTCAACTCCCGTGATGTTGAGTTTGTTCCTGCAGACTCTACCTCCCTTATTGACCTTTGCTTTTATTTTTAGGTTGATATTACTGATTATAAACCCTTGAGCCTTGGTTCTATAGAATCTTCTTCCGTCAATTCTTCCTGGACTTTACCTTTTGTAGAAGATAGCAAAGTCGCATGTGTTTCTGCCAAAGTGACTTGCATCAGATCTTTTCTTCTGAATATGATCTTGATGCTGTTGTTTCTTGGAGACAGGATTCTTAGTTGGATTCACAACTGTTTACTGGCCTTGTCTTGTTGTTGAAGCTGTAACTGCATTTTCATGTACCTTGCTCGTGCTTATGAGCCTGATGCTGGATTTCACACTTTTAGCTCGTTGTATAAGCCCTCATCTTTGTTCTATCATCGCTGAGCCTTGTATCATTTTGCCTTTGCAACTTCACACCTTTTACCTTGAGGAGACTTTCCCCGAGTGTCTTTATCTTGCTCGCTTTCCTTTCATTATGCATAGGTTTGATCCTCGCGCTTGGAACTAGTTTTGCTTGCCTCTGACACTCGTCTCCTCGCATTTAGAGCATTCTTTCTGCTCTCCTTTGAGCTCATTAAAAATAGTAAGGAGGCCACGAGTTGAATTTTCTGAACTCGTTAAAACTTCATGGGAAATATATTGAGTTTCTTTAGGCCCAGGTTTGACTCCTCAAAATAGACTTGACTGCCGAGTAAACTTGTTCATTCAGTCTCATTAAGAATATGTGAATGGGCATCCACATTGGTGGTAGGTTATCACTTTCTCAGACCATGTGGAATAGTACGAGAATGGATCACTCTCTTTTCTTCAGAATTGAGAAGAGTATTCTCAGGTATAGGTTTATTGCTTTTCCGGACCTGAGGGACTAAACTTATGGAAAAGGAACCCCCGGTATGAGCTTAGTTTTCTCTTTTTCATGCTCTGGACCTAAACATGAAAAATATTATGAGTGTACTTTATGTCTTTGTCATGCTCGTTAAACCCTAAAGAACAAAGCATCGAGTTTATTGTTGTAAGCCCCATTTCTCGTAATCAAATGGATCTTTCGGAGTGATCTTGCCTTCCTTCACACTCGTAAAACTTAGGCTATATGCTGCTTTTGAAGGAGCATTGGGTAGGTGGTAATTTAACCTTTTTTGGACCTTCCTGACTAAATTCAAAAAAGGTGCACCTTACTTCTTTGGAAGCTAAGAGAGTTCTTTTGTGGTTTGTTTTATACTTTTATAGCCTTGAGAGACTAAATTGTATGGAAAATCACCCCCTTGGTGTCTTCTTTGGAGTTTTCAGACTCTATAAACTATGAAAAAACCATCGAGCATGTACTAGTTTGGGCTCGAAAATCCATGAATCAGTGCTTTATCAAGCATTCTTCTGTCTCTTCTTCGAGCTTGCCAAAAATGAAGATGGTCCCGAGTTTGCTTTCTTGGACTCGTTAAACCTTTACAAGAAAGAGGGGAAGGGAAGTTCATTCACATGTTTTTTACATCATGGCAGCAAGTCTTGTTTCTTTGAACAAAGCATCAATTTTGAGTCTATCAACATTTGGCTCCTAGTATTTTGACCTTATCCCGATTCCGAGTTTCTTACTCCTTCGGTTGGTTTCTTTTCTAATTATATGGGGAATCTGTCAATGTCTCCTACATTGCAGATTTGTGTCGTTGGTACTTTTTGTGTCAAAAGCTACCTCAGTCACTTTTTGTGTCATGCTCACTATTCAAGGATTAAACCTTTGTCGACCATTCTGCAGTTTCCTTGACCTTTCGTGTCGGCCATTCCCTGGTATCATTTCATTACATCATGTCTTCAGTGTTCCTTATTGTGAAATTTAGTACCAATTCCATATCCAATTAGTCTTTGCCTTGCCTCAAGTTGGATGATGAAGGATGCATTAATGCCTTCCTTCCAAGGGATCTCTTCCTATCGACTACAACACCTCTTGCTCTGGGAATGAGATTTATATTTTTGTGACAATACCTTGGGGATTGTAGTCATCAGTGGAAATTTCCCTCGCTATTGGGTAGTGGGAATACCTTGATGTCTCCTACTCAATGGATTCTTCAAGTGTTCGACTTCAAGTCCTTGTACTCACACTTGTTAGAATGTACTAAGTACATTTGGGACCATTTTCATTAATGGTGGTTTCCCTTGCATTTGTTAACGTTTCTCATTATTGATCGGTAATCAAATGGTTTCCTCCATGTTCGACTTCAACTCCTTTTATTCGCATGGATAGGATTCATACCTTTTTTGGGCGGTTTGGATTGAAGACCTTGGGCCGATAGTAGCATCGTCATTTTGCTATTGCCCAAGTTGGGCAAGACCTTGTTACATTTTATATGACATTTTGCTGAGACATAGATCCACCTTGTATTTTTGTGGCTATGATCGATTGTCGAGTATGGATCCACTTTGTTCATTTGTGGCCATGAATCCTTTAGATTTGATATGGCGCCTTTTTGCATATTGAGCGACCATGATAGTTTCATTAGTTATACATGTGTTGGATCCGCCTGTATCTTTATGGTGATGTTTTGTATATGGACTTGTATGTCCCAAAGATCAGTTTTTTCTGACATTTATCTCTCTTTCAGGCACCTTTGTTCGATCCTTTTGGTCTTGGATTCTTTTCTCTCTCCATACTTAGATGTTTCCTTTATAATGTATTTTGGATATCATCTTCTCCTCTAACCTCATACATTAGGGCGCATTTTTTATAGCTCAAAATGACACATCTCTTCCTGTTACCACTTTCCCATGATTTCGTCGCATTTTGACACTTCCATGACGACACTTCATGAAAGTCACTGAAAAAACACCTAACTTGGATGACCCATATATTGAATTTTGTAACTCCATTTGACCTCATCTCTTCACCATTGGAAAGGTATTTCTGTTACCTAAAACTTTTCAGAAGACACAAAAGTCTAAAAATGCCCAAAAATACCCTAAAAATGAGTTTTTAATGTGTACGCGACTTCCCTTAAGGAAACCCGCGTATGTACGTGAGTTGCTATATATAATAGTCACGTACACCTTAAATACATGAATTTTTGTATTGAAACCCGTGTATACCTCCTCGTGTACGCGACTATTGTTTCTGCAACCCGCGTACGCCTCTAAAAAATGTAAAAAAAATACGAATTTTGAAATTTGGGTAGTTTGGTTAGTTATGAAACTGACTCCTTTAGTTGTAACTACTTTGTCTTTGACCCTAACTCTTAATTAAGCATATAAATAGAGGTAGGGATGTCCATGAAAGGAGACTTGAATATTTGCATTGTTATGCTGGAGGAATTGGGACTCTCTTTGCCCACACCTTTTCCCTAGAAGAATTCTCCTTGTGTTGTAGAGCTTGGAGGTTGAGTTCCTTGGAGAAGAGAAGTAGCAGAACCGAATCAAGGTTTTGTGAGGTGCCTAACTTGAAGAGAAGGTATACTTGTACTTGTTTTCAAGATTAATAAAGATGTGATGTCCTTCTTCTTCCCAAATTATTGTTCAATGTGTGATTGAATCTCTGTTTATGATCATATGGTGATGTTAATCAGATCATTGTTTCATGTTTCTTTGATTATCATTAATTTATATGTGGTCATATTGGTTTGAGGAAGGTATAATTCATTTTGCAGGTTTCTTGGAGCAATAGGAGCAAGAGGAACAAGAAGAGGATTGAAGGGATGCTTGGATCAACCTTTGTTTGGCTAAGGTATGAACCATTCCAATCTCTGAAACTTGCTTATATATGCTTGCTGAACATTATACATCCACCTTTCAACCCCAGTATGTTGATGGCCTCTTAAACCCTAGCCATAGGAAACTTTCCTTTACAACAGACTCCCTACTCGGGACACCCTGGTTATCAAAAGACAATAACCATGTTACGAAAAGATTATTTTTGGCCAAATATGAAAAATGAGTTGGCATAATATATTGCTAGGTGCTTTGAATGTCAACAGGTTAAGACTGAACATCAGCATCCAACTGGTTTATTACAACCATTACCAATTTGTAGTTGGAAAAGGGAAATAATTAGTCTTGATTTTATTACAGGTTTACCTAGAAATCAGAATCAAAATGATTCGATAATGGTATTCATTGACAAAATCAGTAAAGCAACCAATTTTATACCAGTAAAGACTACTCACAAGGCTGCTAATATTGCTGAAATATTTATGAAACAAATATTTTGTTTACATGGGATACCGAAAGTTATAATGTGTGATAGAGACCCTAAGTTTACGGGAAGTTTCTGGAAATCGTTATTTAAAGGTTTGAATACTACTTTAAATTTCAGTACATCTTTTCATTCACAGATGGATGGACAAACTGAAAGAGTAAATAAAATTTTGGAAGATATGCTAAGGATGTATGTTAGAGAACAACCAAGTAAGTGGGAGGACTACTTACACTTGGTTGAGTTTGCATTTAACAAGCACTACCAAGCTTCAACACAATACAGCCCATTTGAAATTCTATATGGCAAAAAATGCAATACTCCCATCTCATAGAGTAACCCAGTTGATAGGTTAGTATTAGGACCTGAGCTATTAAAGGAGATGGAGTTAATTGTGAAGCAGGTACAAGATAATTTGAAGGTTGCACAAGACTGACAGAAGAGTCAAGAAGATCTTAAACGAACTCAGAAAGAGTTTCAGGTGGGAGAATATGTTTTTATAAAGGTAAAACCTAAAAAGAGTTCTTTAAAGTTAGGAAGTTGTGCTAAGTTGGAACCTAGGTACTATGGGCCTTTCAAAATATTGTCCAGAATTGGACAGGTGGCATACCAACTAGCTTTACCACCAAATCTAAAAGTTCATAATTGTTTTCATATCTTTGTTTTAAAAAGATATGTACATGATGCTACTCATGTTATAAATTGGAATGATGTACAGGTGGAACCCGAAGGATATTTTATGGTGGAACCAGATTGTATCCTCGACAAGAGGGATATCTTGCTTCAGAATCGCACCATTGGGCAGGTGAAGGTGCAATAGAAGCACCTTAGTCCAGAAGAAGCAACCTGAGAATTGGAGAGTCATATGAAGGCAGCATATCCAATTCTGTTCCAGGGAAACTCTGAGGACGATGACTAAAATGACATCGAGGAGGCTGTTATACTTAAGGGGGTGTGTATGTCACATACCCTAAATTTGAAAAAACATTTTATGTTTAAGAAGACATTATATTTTAATTTATTGTAAAGTTTGTGATTATTTACCAAGTGGGGTCAAGGATGATTGTAATTAATTATGCTAAATATTTTATTAATTAATAAATAAAAGATGAGACGACAGCTTAAGGAGGCTGTTAAATGAGTGTCTACTAGACACTAGGTGGAATATACTGGGGTGAGAGCAGATTGACACTTGCCAGCTTCCTCAAACCACTTCTAGCTGTTGCAGGAGGCAACTTCCCTATTTTTATGGTCATGTTTCCCAAGAAAGTGGAACAAGAGCAGGTGGCTCATTGAATGAAAAACTGACCAAAAAACCTAGGCATGCTTATAATTACCCATTGAATTCAGCAGGTGGATGTTCAATCTTTTACTTGTGAATTTCTTGGAGTGAAAAGTTTGCACAAGAGATTTGATGGAGGGGTAAAAAGAAGAAGTGGTTTTGAGTGTGAAAGCTGATTACAAAACTAGTGCAACTGGTTTGCTGAGTTATTTACCATAGAAGGAAAAAGTATTACTGCTGAATACTTTTGTGGAGTTGCAAGGGTTTTATATCCCATCCTCTCACCTAGTGCTTTCAACCAAATGGACCAGCGGATAGGCTCAAGGGTCCTAAGACTAGCAGCTAAGCTATCTTCAGGAATTGGTTGGGTGGAACAGGCTCCTTAGGCTGTTGTCTCCTCAACCATTTGTATGGTTCTAAATATTATTTTATTTTACCTTATGCAAGTAAAAGAACTGGAATGGATGAAATTATGAGTTGATTTATTTAATTAACTGGATAAATTGTTTTTATATTTAGACAATGTAATCTCTTCTTATTTAAAAGTAAATAATTTCTCGTTAAATGTATATTTGAATGAATGATTTAGGGTTAGAATATTTTGGAGGATAAATATTCCTTGTTGTATTTTTCCACATCTCCGAAGATATAATACTCTAGTAAAACAAGTAAATTAAAAAAAAATGTTACTGTTTACCCAGATTTTTTATGGGAAGAAAACTAGTAGGTTATCCTTTATTTCTTAACTAGAAACAACATTATATGTTCATATCTAGTTTCATTATAGTATTATGGATGCTAATGGTTAGTATTACTCTAATTCTTCTCTTTACACCGGTGGCAATAAATAATAAGTTACAGAAATAGATATACGTTACAGAAATAAATACAGGTTACAAAAATATAAATATGTTACAGAAATAAATATAGGTTACAGAAATATAAACACGTTACATAAATAAATATATGTTACAAAAATATAAACACATTACAGAAATAAATACAGGTTACAGAAATATAAACACGTTACCGAAATAAATATAAGTTATAGAAATAATTATATATATTGTAGAAATATTTTTAGGTTACTGAATAAATAAAAAGAAGTGTTATTACCGTTACCTAAACATGGAGAGTTGTTAGTAAATCTATATCTTTTTATTTTTAATACAAAAATACTTGAAGAACGCTTTATTCTCTTGAGTTATTAATTTATAAATACACAGTCTTCCTTAGAAACCCTATTTTTTTAAAAATCGTTTACAAACAACTATAATAACAAATAAATTTATCACATAAAAACTTTATTTTAAAAACAAAAACTCAATACTTTCCTTTATATATGAGTTTTTAAACAAAAATCCTTTCCCATCGTATTTTTTTTTGTAAAATCCAAAAAGGGAACTTTGTGTTACATTTTGAGTTTTTCCAGTCTTGGAACCATAAGATTTAAAATCAAAACTAGAGCCATTTTCTTTACTCTTCTCTCAAACAATTTTAAGGCCGAAGTCATTTTCACCTTTTAAATTTTGAAAAGAAAATTAAAAAAAAAATTATTACATGTTTCCTCAAAACCCTAACATATTCATTAAAACAACCTATTATAAAACAATACTAGGGCCATAAGCCTTTTTAATTTATCAAAGAGATAAAATAGTAAAACACGGCCATGGAAATATTTCAGCAAACGTAGTCATTTTCCACACACCCACGATTTTTCAGCCATACCCATCTTTTCTGAAGGGAACCTTAGGATGTAAAGCCGAGGCTTACCCGATTTAGTTGTGTAGTTGATAGTAGCTCAAATCCCTGTAGCTGTTTAAGTAAAAATTTCTCCCTCTTTCAGTAGTTTTTTCGGCTAGTTTCATCTACAGCCACCTCTGAACAAGAAAAACCTAAATTTTTATTTGATTCTTTCAAAGGTTCTTCTAAAAAGAATTTAAAAATTACTGAAAGAGATGAAGGAAGACAAAAAGAATTTTACCTTGAAGCTATTGCGCTAGCAGCCCCATTGAAATTTTGATAAAACCCCTTTCGAGCTACACTAAAATCTTGCAAAGGAACCCTCATATCAAACGACTGAAAACAAGGAACCTTTAGACTCAGAATACAACGAGAAGATGAAAGGTGAAAGCTGCTGTTATCCCTAAAGTTGAACCTAGACTACAGGATTCAAGCTTAAGGAAATCTTTGTTTAAAAATGCATAAATAAAATAAAATCAAATTGGGAACATAGGCTGGTATCAAACCAGGGCTAATAAAACCTTACAGTAGTAGAAGGTACTAGGATAGTATTACTTGTTTGTACAGTTTATACAGTTTCGGAATGAAATCAAAATATCACACACTTTACAATGAACAGAGCTGGTATATATCACAGATGGGTAAATACAGGTATTTATCAAGAGATCAAAACATGAAGTAAAGGCTGGTATGAATCAGAGCTGCAGGAAAATCAAACAGATGCTGTATAACATGCAAGCAATCACAAAGTTCAATACCCAGGTACTATGATCCTAAATCATGAAGTGAAAATGTCAATGTTTATAAAAATGAATGATAACTGTCATCTCAAAATAAGAATTATGTAATGGAATATGAATGACCAAATACATAAAAGAATTATCAAAGAGACAATTTATATGGCACAAAGCCAAATCATCATCAAGTTTATTCAAAACTAGAACCTGTCATTGAAGCTGCAAAAAGCTCATGATATACAGATGTGCTTACAAAAGATCCAACATAGCTCCCAAAACTGCCAACCTACAGTCCCTGCATTCTCATGAAAGGAAGAATTCTCTCCTTCTTTCTTTCGAGCCTTTAGCTAGGACCTCTCTCTCCTTTCCCACTATTAATTATCCAATTTATAATGATTACAATTTCTGAGCTATTACCAGCTTCTTCGGATAAGATTTAACATACCACTAAATATAGAAGCAATATTTTATTTGTTACAAGGTATCGTGGGATCCTTTTTAATGAAACTTCCTGGATTTGAATCAGAAGGCCACCTCATGCCTAAAGAAGCGAATCTAGTCCTCTTCCCTTGGAATACTTTGCCACTAATCGATTTCCTGTGCATAAACAATCAATACCATCCCAGGATTTTGGAACTGCTGATTTTGTAGATAGAACATAAAAATTCTACCATATGCATCATTTCTTAATTGACACCAGTATTTATAAACCTGAACCTGCGGGTAATTCACACGCGAAGGTTTTAAATTTGGACAAACGCCTCCATCTCTGCTATTTTCATTAGACCGGCACTAAAATGAAGGAATTGAGACTTTCTGAATGACACTTCAAATAATGACAGCTTGCTTCCCACAGATTGCAAGTACGCGACTGACAGAGAGGCAAGAGAATGCCTTTGAAGAAGGCCGGTGGTTTATACAATGAATTTTTCAAGGCTTGGTATGAAGTCGCTTATTTTATTGATGTTTTCCCTAAGTTGTGGTAGTAGGACAAGGATGCATAAGCACTGGGCCATCTTTACATTTATATTAGATACAAAATACGAGTTACTTGGTACATTGCACTCAGTGACCATTTCTCTGGAAAAGTTCTCGTACAAGTCCATACATAGGTGAAATAAAGCTGTACAGGCACTATTGCTGATATTTGAGCACAACATTCAATTCCTCTTATATTCATCATCACTGTGAAGTCACCTGAAGCCTGGTGGAGGATATCTATAGCAGTGGTATCACTCAAGGTAGGGAAGAAGCCAGGGATGAGCTCTCCATTTGGGGTCCTTTGCTAAAACTATGAACACTTGACAATCTGTTGCAAAATTTCAATTGTGGTGAATATTTAACAATTATTACTGTCTATTATCTATATACTTTCTTTTGTTCCTTCTATAGTGCTTGTTGAGCTGGAATCTCCAACGAGAACAAATGTGCTGTGAATCAAACCCTTGCCCTTCCAACCAAGTTCACGTAAAATGCATTCTTCCTCTTTTTCCATCTCTTTTTCATCCTCCTCACTTAGTTCATGATCATATCCCAAAAGGTGTAGGAGACCATGTACCGTTAGGATGCGTATCTCATCAAGGAGTGTCTGGGCTCTTTCCTAAGCTTGTCTAGCAGCTGTGTCTATAGAAATTATAATGTCTCCCACATAAGAGTTGGAATTTTAAATTTTGGAATATGTTGGGACATTGAGAGAACATCTGTTGCTGCATCTTTATCACGCCATTCTTTATTTAGCTTCTGGATAAAATTATCATTGCATAGCAATATTGATAGCTCCACGTTATCAAATGAACATGCGTTATCTATGGACATATCTCTTGTTACAGAACTTGAATCTTTTAACCGGTCCAATGCCAACTTTGTTGCCCTAGGAACATCCACACAAAGATTTTATGCTATATTCTGCTCGAGTTGCATCTTCTTATGGTCATAAAGGAAGCCTCAAATTAGGATCATATGAAGAAGAACGCCAGCATCTTTGCTATTTTCCTTGCAGCCAGATGTGCTGATTTATAAGGCTCTGAAATAAGGCTTATTGAACCATAGTGGAAAATTTTTGCCTCTCTGATGAGATCCACATCAAGCTCTGATTTATGAAGTAACATATTTGCACTTAGATTTCTGTAAAACATGAATTCACATTCACCATCAGCCCTTAATATGACAAATGCCAAAGTAGTTCGAGCCTAGCATCAAAACGCATGCCCTTATTATTTACATTGTTTTTCTCCAAGATATCAGCTAGCAAATAGCCGAACTCGTCATCACCAACTTCTGGCTGTAACTTCTGCTGGATAAAAGGGAGCAACAATATACCAATTACACCAGGAACAATATACCGAATGGGCAAATTGTGTTGCCATTACAGGTGTGAAGAAGACACAGAAAATATCATATACAAAGAGTCCTGCCAAGAGGATAGCACCAGTTTTGAAGGATCCAAGAGAAAACATATCAATACCCTGTATACATAATACCAATCCCACAACGTTGTTTTCAAACCAGTGTTTCTTCAATGCATACCACGTGCAAAAACAAAATGTCCCAGGAATACCAGCCATAAGCTATGATTTGGTAAACTCCACCTCCACAGATTTGAAATATGGAAGGTGACTGTTTATTGGGATCTCATTCACCTTTTTTGGCAGAAAGCGCTCTATAGCAGGTAACAATGTGGCTTTACAACAAGGGATGCCAGTTCAAATCAGACATAAAATATAAAACACAGCAAAATTAAAACAATAAAAACCAACCATAGTCAAAAAATTTAAAAATAAACAGGTGAACAACCCTAGAGATAACAGCTGCAAATGCCAAAATAGGAGCAAAGTAACAAATGAAAACACTTTTATAGGTTGTCAACCTGCTAATTGTTTTTCCCCAGCAGTTTAACTACGAAGACAAGGAACATAGCTCAGGCTGGTGAGTGACCTTTCACCTTTAAGAGACTCAACTTTTACCTCAAAGGCCAAAGAGGCCAAGAGCTCGTCGGCTCCACTCACTAGTTTTGATTTAGAAATGAATTCAAGTGAAATTTTAGGGTTTAGTCGGATTTTATTTGGATAGGGTTTCAACATTAAACCTCCCTCCGTGGATTTGCTAACATGTGGTCTCCACTAGCTTTAAGATCTTTTAAGTTTTGATATAGTTTAAAACGATGCACAACTTTGCAAAAACAAACATGTGTTATTGCTAACACATAAATTACTTTTTTAAGACTTTCATGTCAACGAAAGTTTAAAAGGATATTAGTCATGTATATGTTAGAGTTTAGATAGGATAGCATTTTAGTGTATGCATTATTTTAGGCATATAGTAAATATAATGGTTTATAGCACTTATGGCTAGGATAAGCTTATAGGTTTGCATTGTATTTCAATATTCATACCTTTGCATAAAATACATGCATTGCGGGAAATTATTTACTTAGACTAAGTTAATATAGGAATGTTATACAATAAATTTTAATGGCAAAAATTTAAAACTCAGAAGTTCTATTTCCTAAACCAGCATAATGTACACATGTATAAATATATGGAAAGGAAGTAAATTTTTTCAGTGCCTTCATTAGCCAAGAGCTGAATGATTTTATACTACTTCACGCCTATAGTTTATTTATATAAAAAAAACTAGATAAGTCTTCTAGCAACTTTTTTTTGCTCTCGAACTAAATAATCTTGATTCAGAATCTAGAAGTAAAAGGATTACCTGTAAAAGGCCTATATCAAGAACATAATTTGACTACATTAGAATTAATAAGTTAAGTAAGCCTTAGGAACAACCAGAAGCCCCTTCAGTAAACAAGAAAACAAATTTTAGAGTCTTACACTTACTAAAAAGTAAACATTTGACCTTAGGGTTTTTACTTCACTAACTCATTAATTTTGCAGACCGACTTTTCAATACTTTTCATTTTGATGATGTTGGTAATAAATGTATTATATATTAGTAAATGATTTTTGTAGTATCTATACAGATATTATTTATTGATAATTGTTAGCGGTTAAAGATAACCTCTTTTTGCGATTATTCAACATTCATTGTCACACGGAAAATTTTTAAATTTTTACGAATTTTTGGACTGTTACATTGATAAACCCAATTGTGGATTGGCTTGGATGAACCTTGGTGTGTATTTGGTTATGTTTGAGTCTTCTATTCCCTTTTCACTTGTAGAAATCATGCCCAGCTCCGGGGTGGAAGTTGTGTTGAGAGATTAATGAGCACATCTGGCCTTAGGTTGGGTATAACGTTGTAGTGGCATAGCTAGTTTCCCGGGGTAACTCATTTTCAAGATAAGTACTCTCTTGTATAAATTCTACAATGTATTTGTTTTAATAATGAATATGAATGTATTGAATTCTTGATATAGGTTCAAGTAGATATTTACTTCCGTTGTATTTTCCTACATTATACTTCTGCATATGTCTTTTACTTCCAATGCATTTTGCTTACGTTCATTGGGCTAGATGCCTGGTTATAACGTCGCATCCTCTCCATCGCACTAGATTGATGAGAGGGGATGTGACATAAGGCCAAATAAAATATAGAGAGTCACAAAGAATACACCGCCAGTAAACAAAAAGAAACAAGCAAATGGTTGGCCTTTTGAAGCCAATGGGCTAATTAGTTCCAGCAACCAAACAATAGAAGTACATGAAACAACTACCAAGGATTCCACTAATATCTCTTCTTGGTGCAAGTTTCCTAAAGGTGTGGGCCACCCTCCAAGGGTACTATTAGTTTGGGACAACACCTATTTAAGGTACCACATGAATCTCCCTGCATTCACCTAGGCAATCCCAAGGCAATATACTAAGGTTACAAACTCACATTCAACATTTGGGGAGGTAGTCGATGGTCGATATCATACATATGGGCAGGGTAGCTAAGCCCAAAATATACAAAGTATCGACAACATAGGGGGCCTGAGTTGGTATTGGTGAAATCTGTTACACACAAAATCCCACAAATTCTTAGTTAAGTATAACAGGGGTAATCCCTTCAGTTGAACCTCATAGGACCTTATGCTTGATTTTGGTGCTAGTGGAGCTTCCCAGACACACTATTATGTTATTGGATTTTCCTATTCTATATGAAATACAACTATGTTTCACAATTTAAAGTACCCTTAGATTGTTTACTTCCAACCTAGTCCAAGGACCTATCCCCAAATTAATTGGTGGACCCTATAAAATAAGTCTAATAATTTTAATTTATGCGCTTAATTTTATAAGTTTTTTTTAGTTAAAGGGAAATGGAAGTGCAACTAATGATGTGTTGCAACTCTTACAAGAAATAAACAATATAAAGATATATGGCAAATAAAATCTTTTATTGTTTTTTTAATGATAAACAACACTTCTTCGAAATTATTTATTTTTTCCATTTTTTTTTTCACTTTATGTTTTAAGAACTTTATAAGAAATAATAAAGAAACAAAACAATTTTTTTCGTTTCCTTTCGAAATGAACAAAGAAATAAATTTTTTTTTTATTGTTTTTTCTCTATGATATGAACATAAAAAGAAAAATGGAAGATAAATAACATAAATATTTATAAGATTTAGTCTGCTCAAACATGTACAAACGATCCAATTTTTTTTTTTTTGGGAAAGACCTAATCCTGGGAAAGACTTCTATTTCTTTTTTCCTTTTAAAAATGTTGTTTTCTAAAATAATAGTCGAGTCATAGAAATTCACAACCATCTTAGACTCATACATACCCACATTTTCGATTTTAACATGCCACAAACTGAAAAAAAAGATCAAATTTTGGGGCATACATGATTTTACTCAATACAGGTCACATATACATGCCCTTGCAGTGCTTAGGGTGCATATGGGGAGAGATAGGCCAATTTCTACAGAAACTGCAAGCTACAAGGTTGATATACACATGTGTAAACTACAACCCACGTATGAGTGTAGGAAAATGCAAAAATTTAAATTTGATCCCCCAAAGCAAAAAATTTCTCCCCAAAGGGTCCTAAGATGAGAAGTTAATAGTCTGCAATAAGAAAATCCAGAAAAATCAGCAGAAGTGAATGAAAACAAATAAGAAAATAACTGGCAACAAAAACCCTAAACCACCCAAAAAATGGAAAAACTGTTGGACACACTGAGCACAATAAGAGGGGGGGCGGTGAACACTGTGTATAGATTTTGTTACTTTTTCATCATTAACAATCATCAACATCTTATTCAACATTATGCAAAGTACATTGTTATCATTATATATGAAATTATAGCACATCATCACATATCAACACACATCATCATATCATCATCACATAAGAAGCATATCAATGCACATTACAATATATTTTTACATGGAAACCCAAGTCCTGGGGGAAAAACCATGGAAGCCTTATAATAATAGTTTTCCAGCAACAACTGGAAGGAAGCAAAAACCAGGCTTGTTACAATGGATTCAATTCTCAACCTACAATTGGAAGGAGGGTACAAACCCTTGATTTACAAGATGCAACCTGAAGGAGACCCTAGCTCCCTAGATTTGCTTGCCCCATCTTGCCACCTTGATATGGTGATAGAAACTGCTGAACCATGACCACACTAATCCTGCAGACCTACTAATCAAAACCTGCACTACATTGCACCACACTGCACAACAACTGTCATTGCTGACCACTTATCATTAATTAGTACTGCTAACCACTACTCATCAACTGTCACTGCTCATCATCTGAACACTTCTCTTCAAGTGTCACTTCTCATCATATAACAAGTTTTCATCATCTGTCACTACTTCACACCTGTACCAATAACCTGTGCAAAACAATTTGTCTAATCAATCTGTTGCTCACATCATCCGACTCGGTCAATTTGAGTCTAACCAACTGCACACCAAACTCAGTCCAACTGAGTCAAACCAATATCTCATACAACTCATCTAGTGTGAATCAGACCAACTGCACATAAGGAAACCTGTGTAAATCGTGCTCAACTGAACCAACCTGAACCAATCTTCTTGTTTACATGTGCCAAATCAATCATATACTTGTGTCAATCTAATCAAGTGCTCTAATAATAAACCAAACCTTCTTACTTGTCCTATTTCATCAATTAAGAGACACATTTGAGAAACCAAGAGACTTCACATATGGTCAACCAAAATCTATCCATTCACACTCAGCTCAATGACACCATAACCAACCTCAATCACAATCAAGATAAACACCAAGATCTATCTCAACAATATCTAATATAATCATCAGGATATATATCAAGATATATATCGAGATCACATCAAGATATATTCCAATATAAACATCACCATAGTATCCCTAACATCTTCAATGACTTTAGAGAGATATACCAATATATAATCTTACATACTAAGATCAAAGATGAACTCTATCCATGAGAGACATGTGCCATCACAAGAGAGACCCGAAAGCATGAACCATACCTTTTCAAGGATCACAATATGAAGAAACAATAAACAAACCAAAATAAAATCTAGATTATTCCATAACATAGCCCTTGCACCAAGCTTTCCAACGAGCCAATAATTTTGTAATTCTGATTCTGTATGAGAAAGTTATGCAAATTTTAGTGAATCCCTCCAATCCAAAAATTTCTCCTTGACAAAGTTTCACACTTTTCTCCAAGAGTTACGAATTGCCAAAGAGAGACTTGATTCATTAATAAATGAAATGTTTGATCTTATATTTATACAAAACTTTCAAATTGTAATTGACTATGCTGACATGTAAATAACAAATTAATAATTAATTAAAGTAATTGCTTTTGGTTTGGTCAGCTGACCCAAAAGATGAGGTAAATTTGTCTTGACCACTTTAAAAATTAAAATCTCTTCAATCGTGAGGAGTTAGGAGACGCTCCACATATCAACAGAAAGGGATTGACAAGGAGTATCTCCCTATGATAAGATTATTTGCAATTACTTAATCTAATATTCTTAAATTCCTCAATTTGTACATGAAATCAAGACTCCACACATAAATGTGACAAAGACCATGTTACCTCATGCATAAGTTCCAAGGTCAAAGGATTAAATGGACATCATCAAAGGCATGAGGGAATCAATAGTATTAACATACATAGACTTCAAATCAACGAGAAGGATGGATCAACCATATACTCATCATATCAAGGGTATCAAGGACCCCAACACCACCAATAAAGTGGGAACAAAGACTTTTGAAGAATATCATAATCATATTCAAGGTATCCATATCATTAAAAACATATCCAATGGTTCCACTATATATCTTCATCACCACAAGAGTACAAATACCCCAAAAGAGGGGTACAAAGACCTCACCACTAGTTTGCAACACCTTATGTGCTTCATATGCATGATCATAAGGCTACAACATGCCAATGACCATATAACGTCTAAGGGCCCTCAAACCACCATATGTGTGGGTTCAAGACCCAGAATTCCAAGGGCACCAAGGACCCCATAATAATTAGTTCCAACATACCACCATAAGTGTGGGTTCCAAGATCCAAGTCTCCACATGCAAGAGGATCAAGATCTAAGCTTGTGGGCTCAAGGACCCCACAAGAACTCAACAACCTCAAGACCATCCAATGAAAGCTATGGGATCTAGCATCAACACATAAAGGGACTTACACACATGATCCACATCATCCATCCAAAAACCAATCAAGAGACCAAATCAAGTACAAGCATAATAAGTAGCACAAAGACCAATAACCAAATATCAACTAGGATTAAGGAACTCGACAATGGACTCAAATGGGACCAAGATACAAATTAGGGGAACTTGACTAAGTCAATGGGTAACTAGGGATTTTGTCATTTTTCCAAGGCCTCTAAGGGCTTCAAGATTGGGCTTAAACAAGGTCAAAAGGGCTTGTTTGACACAAACAACCACAAACTAAAAACTAACCCTTAAGGGCTCCATAAGGGGCACCAAGGACTCAAAAGTTGACACCAATGACCAGATACGATTGGCATCAATGAAAACTTAATCAACAAAAACTCCCCAGTGGAGTCACCATTTCTATTTTGATGAAAATACCTTAGTGATCTTTTGGGATAAATCACCACAAAGTGATACCTAATAGAAAGAAAGTCAATTCAAACAAGTAGCAATCTCAATTATTTAGTCCAACAATTTTAAATGTACAAAGAAGGTTTGTATCAACTTACTTGGTTCCAGATGGTTGTAATAGAATCCCGAGTCTTGCATTCTCAACCCTCTAGATGAATCTTTGAATGAAATCTGTAAATAAAACAAAGAACGTGAAAATATCAATGTTTCCAAAATAAGGATTAGAATTGATGAAACTTGCAGAATTTATTCTATCCAACATAAATAGTCAACATATGAAATATAAACAAAATGTGGATGGAAAAGAGAGTTATTCTATATATCAAATAACAACTAGATACAAGAATGATTGAACCTAATTCTTGCTGCAAAACCATTATGAAATTGAGATTGTAGTCCTTACACCAAATTTATTCACCACTTGATCTCGATTCAAATCTCAAAATAGAAATTATGCTCAAGAAAGTATGGCTATCTTTATAGCATACTAAAAGCTTGCATGTAGAGAGATATAAATCAAGAATTCTAGATAAGGAATGGGAAACTACACACACAAGACAAGGTTTGTGCAAACTAATTATAATTTTGACAATATGAGGGAATACTTTGATTTCTTGAACTCAGAGCTTCTCCATAATATGCACTCCAAATATTAAGACTAAGACTATTTTTTTCCTCTTCTATGCTCCTTTTATTCTCAAGAGGGAGTAGTTAGGAGAGTTGGAGATATCTACTTAAGGAAATGGGAAGTCTAGGAACAACCTCAATCGAAATGAAACACAAAAAGTAACTTATATTTTTATTTTTACCCTCAAACAGATGGATACACGAGATGGACACCTAAAGGTGCGTATACGCATGATGGACACAGATAGGTTGCATATGCCTCATAAAAATTAGTTTTTAAGAAGTTATTCCAAGATAAAAGTCTATCAAATACGACACAAGGACAAGAGGATGTCTGCAATGAGTAAAAAGGGATAAGATTGGACCATCATAACGTTTAGGGAATTGATGTGGAAAATGACTTTATAACAATGTTGTGTAAAAGGCAAAGTGATGTTTCTTTCACATTCCTAAATTATCATGACTAATATGTGAAATTCAGAAAGATACAAGATTCTCAATCAACTTTGAATTCCTTTCTTGTGCAGATGTAGGGCATTTTTTGAGTGACTTGAAGGCTATGTACAACATGTGCATTGCATAGAAATGAAAAGTAGAATTTTTCACATTCCTTTGACCTTTAGGAGAAATTTCTAAAAATACACCAGGTAACAACTTGGAAAAATACCCATGTTACAAAACATTGTCACTCAAATGATGCTCAAAATCATATATGATTGATGTCCTTTTTCTAATATGAGTATCATAGAAGTTGCTTGAGTTTTTTTTTCCTGGAAATAAATTGAAGTTCAATTATATTAATAAAAAGAACCATGTTGTTCGTTAACCTTGACAAGCTTACAAAAATTATATGTATAGTTATGAAATTGTATCTATTTATATACTATATCCCATAAGAAAAACATAAATTCAAAAACTTGTCATGGTCCAAAAACTATCTTAGAAAACATGATGAAAACACTAGCATTGTAACAAACACAAAAACTAAGAATAAACTCAATAAAACAAAGATGAAGGCATCTGGAAGCTAGAGATATTCCTGTGAAAACTTTCATAATGAATCTAAACAATATCATATTGGATGAGGTCTAAGATAATGTTCTATGACAGTGTCGTTGATCATTTCCCATTAATTCCAGATAGCATCACCCACTTGTAACCCTTGCTTAGATATGATATTAGCGACGTTGTTCCTTTCTCTAAAAATATTTTGGAAAGAGATGATCTAGAAAACACTAGAAATTATTGTCAACTCTTCATATAGGGGATTCAAAAATATGTTTTTTGGAGGTATTTTGAGATTCATCCAGTTGATAACTAGCTTAGAGTCCCCCAAAATATGTATCTTCTGCACACCTATAGAAAGAGCCAATAACATGACCAATTTTAAAATTATAAATTTAGCATAGTTATTTGTGCTCCTCCCAACACCGACAGAGAATTTGGTCCAAGTAGAATAAAAATGGATAATACTTCCAACACCTCCCATACTCAACTCACCTTGAGAAGCTCCGTCTAAATATGCCCAACTATCCGATTTGTCAATAAATTCTTTGACTATAATTCTCACCTGTTGTTGACCCATTCCTTGTGGAAATTGATCAAGGATACCCAATAATTTTGTGGCATATACCTCTGGGGATATATACATGTCTCTAAAAATAGGCTTATTCCTAGTAATCCATTCTCCCCAAATCATAAGAAGTGGTAGAGCCTTGTAATATGTGAATGCCCCATTGTAAAACCAATCCCGAAAATATTCTTGTATGCCAAATATTCCAAGAAAATTGTTTGCTATTTACTTGTGATATGAAGGCCCACGTCCTAGAAATGTACATGCATAAAATAAACAAATGAGAAATATACTTGAAGAATTTTCCTTATAGAGAGGGCATTTGCCAGGGCCAAGACCAAATTTCTTGATCAAATTGTCCCATATAGGGATTATGTTAGAAAGTGTCAACCACACAAACAACTTATTCTTTAGGGGAAAATTTATATTCCAGATGATCGAGGACCACTGTAACATCCCCTTTGCTACTCCTATTTGTCGAAAACAAAAAAGACAAGGTAAATGCAAACGTACAACTTTCCAAGGAGAAGCTCAAGGCCGGTAAAAGCGCTGCAAGTAATGTTATTTATTTTCCTAAGTTGAGAATTGCTTTGGAAGACTTAGGAGACTGAGGGATTGAATCGACTGAATGAATTGGGGCATGAATTCACTAGGGAGAGTGTAAATGGTTGGGAATCCATGAGAAACCAGGTTTTGGATGACATTTGTTATCTTGGTGACTTATGCATTGGACTAAAAGAGTGGACCATTGATGTTCAGTTACAAACCTAATTTTATAGGTTCT
This sequence comes from Pseudotsuga menziesii, assembly GCA_001517045.1. Lineage (NCBI taxonomy): Eukaryota > Viridiplantae > Streptophyta > Pinopsida > Pinales > Pinaceae > Pseudotsuga > Pseudotsuga menziesii. The sequence goes on from LPNX010480259.1 coordinate 352,578, forward strand.
TGTTTTAGGAAAGAAAAACTATATGATACAAGATAATAATGAACTATTTTGGACAATATAGTAGCATAAATCCAAGTATTCTTAGATAACTGCTAGTAATTCTAAATGAAATTCTTAGATATTATAAATATCTTAGTTTTAGTGAGACTATCGAGAATATATATTTAATATTCCGAAACTAAAAAAGACTAAGTTTAATATTAGCTTATAATTTGAAATGCTATTAAATGGTATTATGGTTATAATTTTATGACAATAGATGACATTAATAATAAATAATATGCATTCACTTATTTACAAAGGGGTCCAAAATAGATTTTAATGTCCCCTGGGGATATCAATGGGTTTGAGGGACATATATTTATCTCTATAAGGATAATTATAGAATTTTAGCACAATGGATTAGTGAAACAAATATTAAAATTCATTTTTCATTATTTGTTTCATGACAGAGTCCCTTTAATTACAAATAAATTAAAATAAATTAAAATAAATTCAATAATTATTCCAACGTCTGATCGAAGGGATGGGAAGGATTACTAAAAACTTTTAGAAAAATAAAACATCCATTCCAATCCAATTCAAACAGAAATTTCACCTCTAAAGGTCATTTACTCTTAATCACGATTAACTAGTAATTAGTGTTATGATTACGATACTTAACGACACTCAAAGCACAATTGATGGTACTTATTATAATTACATTTGTTTATCACTTAAATATTGTTTATCAAGTCCAATGGCTAATTGACACCTAATAACATTAAATCAAGTATAATAACAATTTTCCAATTAATTAAACATAGTAATTATGTAAATGATTCCATAAGAACTAGTTAACTAGTTGTTCAATACTAACAACTAGTCTTGCACAAATTCGACACGCAACCATACCAATGAACCAAGAATCGAACCTATAAGAATTATACACATATTTAAGCATGCATGTACACCAAAATGAAGTACTTTTTCCAGATTTGATCCGAGTACATAAACAAATGATATTTCAAGTTCAATCAATATAACTTGTTAATAAACATTGCCAAGAATTCAATCAAACCTATCGTACAGAGTTCCAAGGCACACAGAGGTGAAGGTACAAATATGGAAAATAACATTATACAACACAATTAAAGCACCAATAACAGAGCATATGGCTGTACATTAATCCTTTACCAAAAACAAAGTTTCGAATCCAAAAACTATTTGTCAATTTCACTGCAATGTACCTAGTTTCCAATTGAACTTTCCAAATGCAAAATAAAGAGAAATATATGAAAATTGTAACTCATGGAAATCATATCAGGGATCATTTACAATCATATGGCTTTATCTTTACACCCATATACAATCCATTAAACAATCCACAAAACAAGTTAATTCTACTCATCCTAATTGACTAGTAATTTGATGAATTATAATTAAATCCATAGCTCATAGAATATTCAAATTAAATTAAAAGTCTAAATAACATATTTTATGATTCATAACAGAGGTATATCTCATTCTAACGTTTTTTCAAACACTTCATATGCAAAGTCACAAATCTACTAAAGACAATTCCATTGAAGGAGCTAGAAATTGGAAATTGATCTAGAATTTCGGTAGACATTTCCTCAACACTACCAATAATATTTATCCTCACATTCTCACACAAATTTAAATATTATTTATCAGATATAAGCATAAAATTAACACTCAGACATTTTTACAAACACTTCATGTGATAATTCTCCAAACTATGCCAAATAGTCCGATCGAAGAACTAGTTTTCGAATAAAAGGTAGAAGCATCAAAGAGAAGTGTCTTAAACCATTCCAAGTATAATATACCATAAAAATAAACAATATATAATGAACAGGGGCAGAAATATCAGTTCTGTAGCATAGGTGACAAACAATTATTTTCTCAAACAGTTTATGCACAAAATCCCAAAAACTAGTTTCCAATTCCTTCATAAAATTTACTTGTATAAATAGATTGAATTCTATGAGAAATTTATTCCAAAAATATATCATACGTTTCATAAAAAATTTCATGTGAATCCATAAATAAATTATATCAGAGCCAATTAAATTAAACAAACATGAGATAAAACACTTATCTTATCAGTGCACAATTGGCATCATCTGGACCACATTCCACCCAGCCTTTGGCACTGCCAAGACAGATCTCACTTTGATAGACCACCCTCGAGATGAGGCCACATATCCAAAATAGAGGTGCATTGAAGAATACATCAAGTATCATCTTTAGAATCCGAAACTCTATTCCTCACCACATACTTCCTCTTTCACCCCACTACTAGGTGCAATGATAATATAGACCCCCTATGTCATTGAGATATCACCATTCACCATTAGGATTTATGTGCAGGTCTAGGACAAAGACAAGTAGTAGAAATAGAGGAACACTAAAGGTATGAACAATTATAATCAACAACCATCCAAAAGAACCATGAAAAACAACCCCCAAACCAAGGATATGAAACATGGATTTATAGACCAAAGAAGGTAATCCTAATTCAATGGGGCCAACCAAACCAAGCTAAGCCAACTTGAGTCAATCCAAGCAGGGTAATTCAACCAGAAGAGGTTAACACTAATCCAACCCATAAATTTGAATTTCAAGGAGAGTGACTCCAAGCCACTCCACCCCACTCAAATTCATGTATGGACAGCTCATCCATGAAGAGGAAGCAAAATTAGTGGGGTGAGGTGTCACACAAGCCAATGAATCTTCCCAAAAGATAAAACGAGGGGTTACACAAGGATTTACAAAATGAATTACACAAGAGTTATATAAGTATTTACACAAGGAGTTACATAATTATTGACACAACTTTTGAGGTGTCAAGGCTAAAAATTTCCAGTGAGGGAACACTTGTGTAAATGGGAGTTACAAAACCAAGTGTAACCTCCACAAAGGAGTTACAAAACCACAAAAGGGGCTCAATAAACAAGTGGCACTCACCCAAACACCAAGGAGGCCCACTAAATCATGAATTAGGATCAATAATACCAACATAGGTTAAAATAATCAAAAGTTGGGTCCATTGTACATTGTTTGGGTGATCATAAACTAATAAAGCCACCAAGGAATAAATATGGACCAAGATCAACCAAACAAGTTCTAAAGTTCCAGGATTGTTCCCATCCCCCCTCACATTGTGGATCTAGGCCTCCCATACTCTTTTAGTGGTCCCCATTGTGCCAGTTTTTTTCATTAATTAATTATTTACAAAATAATAATAATGTCTCTAAGTCGTTAAAGAACCTTTTTTCGGCACCCTGTGCCACAATAATAAACAATCACAAATTACATATATCTAGGGCTTAACACATGGGTTACATCCCCTCCCCCTTAAACCATCCATCATCCTCGATGCATAATACATACATGCTTTTACAACTTTCAAAGGGATTACTACCTTCAAATTTCAAGTAGTATTTCTTGAAACTCCTCTTCCAAGAAACTACAATACTTCCCATTACTACTTTCCTGTCTATATCCAATGCCTATGGGATGTGAATCCCTTCACTTAACTTGTTCCTCAAGATATTTCCATCCTATTTTTTGGCTTGTGCGAGAACCAAGACTAGTAGCAAGGGTCAATATTCAATCCCCATTACAGGGTCTTCAAATATCAACAAAGATACATTCACCTGAAAATCATATTTCAATCAACCATATGATTAACATCAGGTATAAAAATGTACAAAAAATGATATAAGAGGATTCTTTAACTACTAAACCATGAACATAATGATAGCATAAACAAATCACCATGGAACTTATACAGAATACAACAACATGAATATCGCATGAGAGAATACTTATCTCAAATCTGGGCAACTAGCTTCAACAGGACAATGTTCCTCCTACAAGAAAAGCACAATCAGTTTAGCAACTCTCAGAAATACCTCTTTTGATAACCTCAATGCTTCCCACTACTAATTTCCTGTCCGTCTCCATTACTTATAGGGTCACCGTCCCATTTCCTAGCTTCCTGTGTGAGACGCTGGACTAGTAGAGTGATATGATAGATGTGAAGGGGTGACAATCCACTAGACTACCTCTTTGGAAATAGATACTGGACTGCTCTCTAAGGGAATATAGGAACTCAATCCCAACAACTAAACCATATTCTTCAACAAAGATACTTGAAATAAAGATGCTTCTTTAACAAGGATTCCGTTTCACATTCCCAACAGACACATGGTTAGTAGTAAACATATACACTATTCAACAAGATTCTTAAAATAATTTTTTCAAAAAAATAAATTTCTAATTAATTACTTGAAATACTTCAGCATATGCAAGGTACTCAAGATATAGATACTTATTCAACAAAATACTTGAAATGCATCTTACTGAATCTTATTCTAATCAATTTCAATCATATGAAATGCATTTAATATACATGAAATGTGTTAAGATAAGTCAATCACATGATATGCATTACCAAGATTCTTTTGCATGATTTATCACTCAAATAATTTTCCAACAAGGATGCATGAAGTGTCCCCAAGATATTTTTCCAACAAAATGCATGAACTATCACTATGATATTTTACAAATATGCATTTCCACAAAGGTATTTTATATATTACAAGGATACCCTGGAAAGATGCTTTCAACAAAGACCACAAGGATATGTTTTCTTTCAACAAGATCCCTGGATAGTTTCTTGAAAAAGATACTAGTACCACATTCTACACAATTAGTATTGAATATATAAGGATACATGAAGTTCATCTTCAATAAAGGTACCTATATCATGCTTAATCAGTTACATGATTAGTACTTACTTTTCAATAGCGATATATGAAATACCACCAAGTTATTACTAGTATGCCTTTCAATAATGACACAAGATACTCTTCTAATGAAGATCGCAAGGATGAATATTTTCAAAGATCACCTAAATACTTTTGCATTTTAATGTAACAAGCAAAGCGAAGTTATATGAAATAGTTCTAATCTAACTAAGAACTGTTGGGCCTAGGGACAGTAGGGAAGAATTCATGTAGAATTCTTCCTAAGTATGGAGAAGAACATATAGGATAAGAGGAAAGAGCCATGAATGAGGGAGCATCATAAAGGGAAAAGGAAAGGATGCTTCGAAAGAAGAAGTGAAAGAGAAGAGGAAGACAAAGATAAGGCATGGGAAGAGGAACATGTGCTAGATGAGTAATCCATGATAGAAGGACATAATGAGATATGGGATGGCATGGCATAATATTAGTAGAAGCAGGCATGCAAATAGCATAATGGTCCCATAAAACAACAATAGGGCATAATGATGAGAAATCGACAGTCCTTAACAATTGTGGGTACGAGCTCATCTAGAGCTGATAGAAACCACATGTGTGAAGGAATATTTGTATGCCAGGCTAATAATTCCTCTTGTTATGTGTTACTAGAAAAGGAAAGACACCCTGTTTTCTAGATATAGTAAGTCAGATGAGATAGTGATAGGAAAGGAGTCTATAATGAGTCTATTAGAGTCTGTATCGAGTCGGTATTGAGTCTATAACAAGCATGTATGGGAGCTGTATCGAGTCTGTAATGGGGATATAAAAGAAGGAACCCAAGCTGTATATGGGTTAGCTGATATAGCATCTGAGTAATCTCTAGACTCTTGGTAAGAGGCTTGAGCTAGACTTGAGGTAGGAATTCTGGTTAATGACTCTATATCGTTGAGTGTGTCAGAGTAGAGGTTTTGCAGCTGAGTGCACATACAAGTAGGGAAGGTCAGGTTGATTGAGGATGTGTGTGGATCACTAGTAGGAGTAGAGTAGGACTAGAAAGAGAGAATATTAGAGGGCATGAGAGGGAGGAAAATTCTGTAAAGATAGAAGAGAATATCTTGAACAGAGTTTGCAGCTCTGTGCGCAGACAAAAGGTGCATCTATTTCCTCATGCTAGATGAAGAGCACCTTGTGGTTTTTGCCTAAATGGGTTTCCATGTTATATGCTATGTATATGTGTCAATGTTGAAGTAGATTAGATATATGTGTGAATATTGTGTTGAATGACTTGTTGATTATTGTGTTGCAAATGGATAAATGTATGCTTGCTGCATTATATTAATGAATATGATTATGCTATATGTTCACTGTTCATTTACTTAAGTCGCATAAAGAAGGGTTGTATCACAACTTAGTGTTGAATTACCATCCATACAAGTAACCCACCTCCCCGGTCTTCGTTGGAAGCCTTGGTGTAGAGCCAAGGTACTAAAAAACCCTCCCACACAACTATAGAAATGCGGTTCTGACAGTTACCCATAAAATTGAGATATATAGGGTGAGACAACATCTATGTTGCAAGTGCTGTCATTTGAGCTCTACTCTGTTGAGACGATATCTCGTGCTTCATTGTGTTGAGTAGAAGGGATTGAAATTGGGTCCAGGGATAGAGAGAGGGAATAAATACAACAAATGGTTTCATTGGTGGGATGTTAAATTGTTGTGGTGAGGGATATGTTGTGGCATCCCATGAAACCGGAGATCCAAGGTTGAGTGGGATTCAAAGAGTTAGAGTTTACACAAAAAGAAAGTGAAGGATCTTGGTGGAACCCAACAGAGTGGTTGGGATGGGATATTTACTCAAACATTCACGAGATTTTATTTTCTGAGTTTCCCATCATGTTGCATGAGTGGTTGTTTAAGTTGGAAACCCAACAAATAATTTTTCAAGGAGGAGAACTAAGAGAGTGGAGTCCTCAATTGATTGAGCGACTGAAAATAATAAGAAAGCCTATATCAAGGGATGTGTATTTTTGGGTAGACAGTATCCTAGAAGGATATATTACTGAGTTTGTTTTTCAAACAATAACCTCATACAGTGAGGTAGAGAATTTTCTTTCAAGTAACACACAACAGATACCTGCCATCTTTAAAGACATGGATAAAAATGCTCTTATGTGAAAAAGGCATTATGCGAATGCAATAAGACTGAATATAAAAGAGTGGCTATGTCTCAGCACAACCCTAGAGTGAGATGTTCTGAGGAGATAGTGGAACTAAACTAGAGCCAGGATTTTTAAGAAGCGGAAGAAGTTTTAGGTCCGACAAATGATAAAAAACTCAGTTAGAATGAGGGAGTTGCATCACAAATCGAGAAGAAGAAGGATATGAGTTTGCGTCATACTTAGATGAAGGATATTGTGACAAAGAAGAGGAATATCAACCTATATCAGAAGGAGACAAAGAGTCAGAAGAGTCGACGGAAGCTCTAGAACAAGAATGTGCTTACAACTCGCCTACAGTACCAGAGATAACATTACAAGACCTGTCTCCAAGTAATTCTTTAAATACGAGTACTACTAACACTATAAATAATAGACAAGGTAGTCCGACTAGTCCAAATTTTGTTTTGACTATACCAACAACAAATACAATGGATGGAACTGACATTAAGCTCCCAATATTCAATGGAAACAGGTTGGAAGACCCATAACAACATTGGTTTCTTTGTGACGATGTCTGGACTGTATGACAGATCCAAGATGAGAATATCAAGAAAGCACAGATGATCATGACTCTGCGAGGTCATGCACTGGACTAGTATATGAAGTTTTCCATAGTACAAATAGAATTTGTCCTGAAAACACTCAACAAGATTCGTCTGGGTTTGATATATGGATTTACAAATCCAAATGTTGAATCGCGGTGCATCATCGAAATCAATGAGATTAAACAGCTACAAACAGAATCTGTTTGGGACTTTGACCAAAGATTTAATACATTAATGACCAAATTGAGTTTCCAAATGTTGGATGTGCACCACAAGGAATGGTTTATTTCCACCTTGTTACCACATATCCGAACCTCGTTGATGCAACAGAAACTCATGTCACAGACAGAGGCTCTTGAAATAACAATGAAATCACAAGCCTCGCCGGTTGGAGACATTGGCTTAGGAATGATGCAAATTTAGTCGCAGATGGCCAATATTAGGGTGCAACTCCATGACATTAAAATAGGAAAGGAAGTTGAGGAAGAACTATAGTGTACAAGATGTAGAACCAACACACACCATAAACAAAATTACTCGGCGCTCATGACCTATGTCGTAGCAGGTGTGCCAGGCCCATTAAACACCCAAGGAATGCCTTGGTGTAGAATATGCTAGACTAGGGGCCACAAGTCCGATGAATGTCTGTACGTACATAAGATTGTAAGGACACCTACTAGTATGTATTGTAAATTTTGTAAATCAGCAGGTCATGATGAAAAAGACTACAGAGCACTTCAGCTATTGCAAGAAATGACGATGGATACCTACTTAATGAAAAATGAAGAGAAAATGTAAGATGAACGAGAGAAACCTCAATATCAACTTGCTCGATATAACCAACATCAATATCCTCAAGCCCAATAGCAATGGAATCAGTATCCTCAACAACAAAAATACCCTCCGCAAAGGGGGGTGGGAATTTTAGAGGCCGAGGACAACAACAAGGAGGAGGATTTGGTCGAGGCAGAGGCCAAGTTGTATGTTATAATAGTGGGCATCCAGGACATTTTTCCAAAGATTATCAAAGTATTGCGAAAAACTGTACATATTGTAAAACATTTGATCACACTATCGAACAGTGTCCACACATTATTGCGAAATGGCAGGTGAGAACTGTCGTTAACCCTAGCCCGGTGCATAATCTGAATTCAAACCCCAATCAGAATTTTCATATGATTTTTGCCGAACCAAGACAACCCCACATTGCTATAGTTTAAATAGGAGGTGCTACGACAGGAGCAGACCAAAATACACAGTAAGGACAACTGCAGGTGAGACATGCGGCACAAAATAAAGCTCTGCTAGATGTCCAATAAGAGAAAGAAGTATTATTGAAGGTGAGGCAAGAATTTCTTGATACTAATTAGTTGTAGACATTTGGACAAGTTAGGGATATGCCTGAATGATTTGAACAACTAATTTAGAAGCTACCAATGAAAAATGTTAGTAATCTTAAAGAATTAAAAAAAAATTGTTTAGCACTAATCAGTGATAAAGATGCTGTCACAGATTTGACAACACTCATAGAAGAAAACACAAAAGACCCGCGACCTAAAAAAAGAGTTAATCATATCGAGAGAAAACTGAAGACAAGATGAGAACTGCGAATGACTGTGCATATAGGATATTATCATATGGATTATATCATATTATATTTGGGTTCGGATGTCAATATATTGACAAGAAAAACATGGGAGAGCATGCATAATCCACGATTGGACTAGTATCCTATTCAACTAAGGCTTGAAAACTAGTTGAAGGTTCTACTAATTGGTAGACTAAATCAAGTACTTGTGGAAGTCGAAGGCTTAAGAACATATTCCGACTTCGAAGTTATTAACATTGTCGATGACACAAACCCATATATTGAACTTCTAGGAATTGATTGCGCCAATGGATCTGCTTGAAGGATATAGATATGTCCAGCATGTACATAGCGATGGGAAATACAATTATATAGACCAGTTGTAAAACATCATGTATTCGAAGGAATACTATATTAACCCAACAAATGATGGAAACATGAGTTGGTGAAGTGTAAGCTCGTGCACGTTCGACTCAGGCGATGCTATGGAAAGTTGGTAGAACACGCTACATGAAGTCTCCATGCGAAGATGTGTAAGAACCACAAGAGTGGCATGAAGGTTAGGAGTGAAGAAAGCACACTTCCTACATATGAAGGATTACCTAACCTTGCATTGTTTTTGGTAGAATTTGAAGAAAAAGTCACAGAATCACAACGATTTTTTGCTTTGGACTATGTGCTGAAAGCTACACCCACTAGATGGTTGGGTACACAAAAACAATCTATCTCCAAATGGCCACAATGTAGGAGATTAATGGAGATAATATTTGGGAAAGTGATCAGTCACCATGATAAAAAATATACAGGACTGACGGATCCTGGGAAACATATTGAGCACTGTCGAGGGATTTGGTAAGAATATCTGAGACAACAATGGGTTCATCGATTTATCCACACTTTGGAAATGGTATTGAGAAGTTGATACACATCAGAAGAGTTGCGACGAGGAACCATTGAATGGGAAAGCTTAGTTGTAAGCTTCAACCATAAATTTGAGTTTGTAAATGAACACCCATTGACAGTAGATGCTGCGTTATAGGTAATAAAGGAGAATATATTTGAAGAAATACTAGTTACAGACACAAATTTCCATCAATGCAACATGAATATACACAATTGAGTGGAGTGTTATAATATCACAGAAGATATGGATGATAGTGATCCATTCACCATAATCTCCATGTGTCAGAAGGAATGTGTGAAATGGAAAGAGTTCGCACATGTGAAAATACATGGTACCCTGTTAGATATGAAATAAAAATAAAAATAAAAATGGGGAAACAGAAAGAAGGGTGTTATACTAACTTTGCATAACATTGTGAGAAAGAAAAGAAAGTTGCAAGGAGCACAAAAAACAGCTGGGAGAGCTCAAAAGAAAAGCAAAAGTTTCACATGAAATGGCACTATCATAAAGCAATGCCATGATTGGCACAGTAATGAAATAAATTACTGAAAAGATACTTATCAGTCATTAATATGTAAATATTGACAGAATTAGGTGACATACCTTGGGACGATGTCCACCATAAATAACAATAACCATATTTACCGATGCTAGCTAAGTGGCGGCGCGCTGAAAAATCTTCCTTAAATAACCCACATTGGTGCCCCAGGTTGTTCAAAAGATCAAGTTCTTTCTAAGTACAGACTATTCGTGTGAGATATAAATTTCAAGAAGCTACCGTTTCATAGTATACATTGTTACTATATCCAGAATCATTGTGCCGGCCAGAACAAGAAAGAGCGAGTATTGTAGTTAACCCAATGAGTAGAGACCAGTTTATCTCCATTACGATAGTAAGTACTAACCTTCCTATGAGACTTGTATACACTCCTCCTACCATGGAACACGGTACATGACATAGAACCCCAAGGAACCAACCTCGGCCAGCTACTAACCATGTTATACCTCGATCTTCAGAAAAATGTAGAATGCAGGAACATAAATCGCCACCATATCCTAAGGGGAAGCAACCAATGAATAAGCTGAGGAAGGAGAAAGCTACAACAACACCACCAGACCAGGAAGAGAAAGAGGACTTTGAAACCAAGAATTTATTGCTGCCATACATTCCACCATAGAGGATGGATAGTTAACATCCCTAGCAAGGGTAGCACCTAAAAAACTGAAAGGTATGAAAGTACTGTAGGATATCCTGCTTCAGCTAGAAAAACTACCCTTTGAAGATTTAAACACAAGTAAACTCAACGACCTTGATAGAAATAATTACATGAAGCTGGTCATAGATACACTGGAGTCACCAAACCAGTTTGTTCCGATGCAATGGGAAAATGGACTATAACAGTCGGGGATACTATCATTCCTCTTCATGCCATACTTTTGCTGTACCACAGAGGTAGACAGTTACATAAAAATTTGTTGGTATTATTTCATGCAGGTTTCCTTGGGTTAGAAAAAGCATATTCAGTGGATGTTGAACTGATCTCAGCAATCATAGGACTACCGAGAGCGAGGTCAGACCCAGTAATGGAAAGAACCCAACCCACATTGCAAAATTCAAGGAAAATATGACCTGGTAAGCTCTTGCAAAGAGTTCTTAATATCATCCATTAGTGACCCTACTACTCGTATGACAAGAATGATATTAACACACAAAACGCTACGCGTATCATGACCAAATCAATTTACTGTAGGAATAGTAATGTTGGCTGCACTTTGTGCAGAAGGAGTTCAAATCAATTTGTCTCATTTATTGCTTAATGAACTGCTACAGGATGCTGCTTCAACAAAGGAAGAAGGTACTCCTTTCCATTATGCTTGGTTTTTAATTTTAATCTCGTTTATGGTGTGGTATGATCCAATAGATTATCGCTCGGTCGAGTTACCCGTTCCTTGTAGATGAGTGAGATACCAGAACTTGTGGTTCTCACAAGATAAAAAGCGACAACTAGGTAGCAACAATGAATTTTTTGTCGATACTGAATATTTAAAGAAATTGATAAAGCTCTAGGTAAGACTTAGTGCAACTATGATGTCCAAATTTCAACGAACTGTCAATTTTCAAATAGGACAGCACTATGTCTTCATCCAACCATGACGAGACCCCCGAGGACAGTGTTTGGAGACACAATATGTGCTAACGGAAGAATAAATAGAAAAATTTATTAGTGATTGGCCAGAAGAATGGCGACAGTAAGGATTACTAACTCCAGGAGAGGAGGAGCACACCGATGCCACAATACCAGACAAAACTCAGCCTAATCCACCTCGGTAGGAGCCTTTGATAGAACATAAAAAATGTGAAACACAAAATGAAGAAGTACAAAGAGAACCTACATGCAAGAAATGAAAGGCTAATAAGGAATCCGATACCTATTGTATGGATGAAGAGGAAGTCACAGCCTTAGTAGAATCCCTCTAAAAGGATTTCCATACAAGTTTCCATGAGTTTGGAAGACAATATAATAAATTTATTAGTACTATGACATACATGCTAAATGAACTAGGAAGAACAATTGAGGAAGTCAAAATTGCAGTAGATCGTGTGTCGCAGAATGCACCTGGACCGTTGGAAGCATAGGAACCACCGATACCCAGAGAATATCACCCCATCAGAGTACAACTAAGCAAAGATATACTGGAACTAGAAACCCTAGACTCCAACGAGATTGACAAAACCGCTAGCCAGATATTCTTAGATTTCTCAAAGACGTGATTGAAGTATGTGCATGCTTTACAGAAAGTAGTAGTTACAGAGATTCGAGTAAGAGGAAATAACCTTGAAAAGCAGGTGAAGCACTCATAAAAGGATATCAGTAAAATCAAGGAAAATATGCAAAGAACCACACAAGAAGCAAGAAAAAAAGAATCAAGTAAGAATAAGCTCAAAAATGTCATTAATCTTGTTTGTTTGAATATCAATGATGTCGAAATATCACAAGACATGGCATCAAAAGACAAGGTACTAAGGATAGGCAAGATAATGAATGATATTAGGAAAAAAGTAACCCAATTAGAAGAGCAAAGGAGACTGAGCACAACCCCAGAAGTGCTAGAAAATTGAAGAGACGTGGCTACTTAGGTTGCAAAAAGAATAGAAGAAGCAGAGAAAACATGTACTAAGGCTATGGACCAAGTCTCATAGACTTAGGAGACCCTAATCTACGACGAGAAATCACAGAGGATTGCAAGTGAACTCACTACGTTTGAAGGAAATATAACGTAGATAAGAAGTGAGATGAAACAACTACCCTTTACATAGAAAAAGGTCAAGGAAACCAAGATGCGGAAATTGCAACAACAAATGATTATGCTGTGTGCACAACAGCAACAACGCGAGGAAAGTGTAGAGGAATTGTAGGCTGAAGCAGAGAGAGTTACATGCCAAATTCAACATGTACATCAGAAGGTGTGCAAAGTAGAGGCATCTGTAGAAAGAGTCATGATGAAACACGTCAGTTCCAACCTGGTGGAGCACATGCAGAAAACGGAGGAGGAAGTGCACACGAAGATAGAGAAACTGGTGAAAATTCTGAAGGATTTTCAGAAGAAAATCAACGTAAGTCAGTCTATGGAGCAATCATTTGTGTGGATCGGGATGAACCATAGGTGAGTGTTGGGGGTCTATTGGGTCTAGGGATAGTAGGGCATAATTCTGCCTAAGTATGGAGAAGAATTGATCTGATCCCAGGGGCGAGCCCGGAAAGTCATCGAACCCGCTCGAAACAATTGGGAACAATAGGATCGTTTTTCTGACGTTAGTGAAAGTGAACATGAGCATAATATAAGTGTGTAACATAGAATCATCCAAATGAAAATGAAAAATCATTCAAGCACATTAGGGACACGATTTGATTACGGAGTTCACTAGATCTCCTGGCTACGTCTCCGGGCCTACTCCAAACTAGAGTGACCAATCCATTGCAAAGATGCACAAATACATAAGATACATCACAATGGATTCACCTGCAGAGTCTTCATCATCTGTTCATCTCTACCGCTGCACCATAACTACCTCTGATGGGTCACATAAGTGCACAAGCTATAGGACTCAATCGAAGACTGCAGAAATCAAGCAAGCAAATGCCTGCCTTCTTTGTCTGGAGAAGTTTCCAAACTTGGACATGAAGATATTTTCCCAATGTAGCCAATCACACTCTTTCAATTGACTCTATGACCCACGAACCTCGAGAGGATCAAAGACTTGCATAATGTTGCAAATCGCACTCTTTCAACTGACTCTATGAGCCACGATCTTCTGTAGGATAGTCTCAATAGACGACAATATGTTTGCATGACAAGTGCATCAATAAAACCAAAGTCACACTCTTACCAACCAATCCCTTCACCTTTGTCCTTCGGGATGAGAGTGTAAATGGTCGCTACTTGCCTTCAAATGCAAATTTAAATGTTGCCTCCTCGAACTGACTCTGCTTCTTTGTCTCCTATGCTGGATCACCTTCGGACATGATGGAGCCATGCTTGCTCTCTGAGCTGGAACTACAAGGTTGGAGCCTCTCCATGAGATTCTCCAATGGAGACCCCCAATGGGGCCTCTCAGATGCTTGCTTCCTCTATGGGCTACATCTCTCCAAACTTGAGCTCCCCTCAAATGCACATGACAAGTGCTTAAATAGGAGAAGCTACTCTTGGTGGCATGATACATGTGATTCTCCAAATTGGGATTTGTTACAAATTGGTTTGGCTTTTAAGAACATAAACCAAAAATATGGTTCATGCCCACATGCCCATGGGTTTTCACATTTAGTTACTTCCCCATAATGACATTTACAAAATCCAACAATAATCCATTACATAACAAAAGCCCTTTTTTAAATAGCATGTTGGTTTTTCAACCATAAACCAACTTGTTACAACTTCTTTACAAATATGGCATGTTTGTTTTTGGTTACAACCATGCATTAACTTCATAACAACTCAAGGAATAAAATAAATGAGTAATATGTGAGTAATTTTTCCACTCACTTCAAATATTAATCATTTTACAATTTCTCATGAGTAAATGCATGAATGTCCTAAAACTCATTTCAAGCACAAATGCATGCATGCTAGTCATCATGCCACTTCATCATGCCATGTCACCATGCCACATCATCATACCATGTCATCATGCCACATTAGCATGCCCTGTCATCATACCAAATAATCATGCCATTTATCATGCCGTGTCATCATGCCACATCATCATTCCATGTCATCATTCCACATCATCATGCCATGTCATCATTCCACATCATCATGCCATGTCACCATGCCACATCATCATGAAATATAAACATGCTATGTCATCATGCCACATTATCATTCCATGTCATTATAATTCACTTTTTAACTACCACGTGGCAGCTTGAGGGAGTGCCACGTGGCACTTCAGCCAAAATTTTCCCTGTTGGGGCCAAACTTCAAAACACAATATCTTTTGCATCCGGAGTCCGTTTGACATGCCATTTGAACCGTTGGAATCAGCTTGATGAGATCTTAGACATGTTACTATTTTTGTTGCAATATGATGATTTTGAAAATTGGCCTTTTTAGATCCTCCCGGATCAAGAACATAAAGGAAAACTTTTCGTTTTAAGAAATTTATAAGAAATAATAAAGATTTTTTTTTTTTTTGTTTCCTTTCAAAATGAGCTAGTAACTAACTTCAAACACTCAAAACAACAAAAGCAAATTTTATCATTTTCCTTTTTGTAGAATTGAAAACTGACAAATTTAAGTTATTAAAATAAAGCAATTTTTTTCAAAAGATGAAATCTTTTTGTCTTTCCTGTTTTAATAATTGCAAGAAAAAAAAAGAAGTACAATAATGTTATAAAAAAATATTTTGTTTAATGCACAAAAGAAAATAAAAAAACAAACAAGTAACAACAAACTCATTATTTCAAAGTGTCTTGCAACAAAGCAACCAAAGAAAAGAACTTACAAAGAAATAATTTTTTTTTATTGTTTTTCCTCTATGATATGAACATAAATAGAAAAATGGAAGATAAATAAAATAAATATTTATAAGATTTAGTCTGCTCAAACATTTAGAAACGATCCGAAAAGAAGATTTGGGAAAGACCTAAACCTGAGAAAAGGATTCTCTTTCTTTTTGATTTTTAAAAATGTTGTTTTCTAAAATAATAGTCGAGTCATATAAATTCACAACCATATTAGACTCATACATACCCACATTTCTAATTTTAATATGACACAAACTAAAAAAAAGATCAAATTTCGGGGTATATGTGATTTTTCTCAATACAGGTCACATATACACACCTTTGCGGTGCTTAAGGTGCATATGGGGAGAAATAGGTTAATTTCTACAGAAACTGCAAGCTACATGGTTGATATTCACATGTGTAAACTACAACCTACGTATGAGTGTAGGGAAAGGAAAAAAATTAAAATCTGATCCCCCAAAACCAAAAAATCCTTCTCAAAAGGGTCCTAAGATGAGAGGTTCCTAGTCCGTAATAAGAAAATACAGAAAAATCAACAAAAAGGAATGGAAAAAAATAATAAAATAACATGAAACAAAAACCCTAAACCACCCAAAAAAAGGAAAAAACTATTGGACACACCGAGCACACTGAGAGGGGGGGGGGTGAACAGTGTGTATATCTTTTGTTACTTTTTTCAGCATTAACAATCATCAACGACTTATTCAATATTATGCAAAGTACATTGTTATCATTATATAAAAAATTATAGCAAATCATCACATATCATCTTATCATCATCACATAAGAAGCATAACAACACACATTACACAATATTTTTACATGGAAACCCAAGTCCTTGAGGAAAAACCACGGAAGCCTTATAATAATAGTTTTCCAGCAACAACTGGAAGGAAGCAACAACCCCCTTGTTACAATGGTTCCAATTCTCAAGCTACAACTGGAAGGAGGATACAATCGCTTGATTTACGGGATGCAACCCGAAGGAGGCCCTAGCTCCCTAGATTTCCTTGCCCCATCCTACCACCTTGATATGAAGATAGAAACTGTTGAACCATGACCACACCAATCCTGTGGACCTGCTAATCAACACCTACACTACACTGCACTACACTACACCACACTCCACAACAACTATCACTGTTGACCACTTATCATCAGTTGTTACTGCTAACCACTACTCATCAACTGTCATTGCTCATCAATTGTCACTACTCATCATATGACCACTTTTCATCAATTGTCACTACTTCACACTTGTACCAATAACCCGTACCAACAACCTGTGCAAAACAATTTGTCTAATCAATCTATTGCTCACATCATCTGACTCAGTCAATCTGATTCTAACCAACTGCACACCAAACTCAGTCCAACTGAGTCAAACCAACTGCTCATACAACTCATCTAGTGTGAGTCAGACCAACTGCACATAAGGAAACCTGTGTAAATCCTACTCAACTGAACCAACATGAACCAAGATGCTTGTGTACATGTGCCAAATCAATCATATACTTGTGTCAATCTAATCAAGTGATCTAACAATCAACCAACCCTTCTTACTTGTCCTATTTCATCAATTAAGAGACACATTTAAGCAACTAGGAGACTTCACATACATCCAACCAAACTCTATCCAATCACACTCAGCTCAATGACACCATAACCACCTCAATCACAATCATGATAAACACCAAGATCTATGCCAACAATATCCAGTATAATCATCAAGATATATATCAAGATCACATCAAGATATATTCCAATATAACCATCACCATAGTATCCATAACATATTCAATGAATTCAGAGAGATATACCAATATATAGGCTCACATACTCAGATCAAAGATGAACTCTATCCATGAGAGACATGTGCCATCATAAGAGAAACCAAAAAGCATGAACCATACCTTTTCAAAAATCACAAGATGAGGAAACAATAGACAAACCAAAATAAAATCTAGATCATGCCATCACAGAGCCCTTGCACCAAGATTTCCAACAAGCCAATAATTTTGTAATTCTGATTCCGTATGAGAACGTTATGCCAATTTTAGTGAATCCCTTCAATCCAAAAATTTCTCCTCGACAAAGTTTCACACTTTTCTCCAAGAGTTGAGAATTACCAAAGAGAGACTTGATTCATGAACAAATGAAATGTTTGATCTTCTATTTATACGAAAGTTTCAAATTTTAATTGACTATGCTAAAATATAAATAACAAATTAATAATTAATTAAAGTAATTGCTTTTCGTTTGGTCGGCTGACCCAAAAGATGAGGTAAATTTGTTTTGACAACTTTAAAAATTAAAATCTCTTCAACGGTGAGGAGTTAGGAGACTCTTGACATACCAATGAAAATGGATTGATGAGGACTATATCCCTATGATGATATTATTTGCAATTACTTGGTCCAATATTCTTAAATTCTTCAATTTGTACATGGCATCAAGAATCCACACATAAATGTGCCAAATACCATGTTACCTTATGCATAAGTTCCAAGGTCAAAGGATTCAATGGACATCATCAAAGGCATGAGGAAATCAATGGTCTTCACATCCATAGAATTCAAATCAATAAGGAGGAGGGCTCCACCATATAATCATCATATCAAGGGTATCAAGGACCCCAACACCACCAATAAAGTGGGAACAAATAATTTTTCAAGAATATCATCATCATATTCAAGGTATCCATATCATTAAAAACATATCCAATGGTTCCACTATATATCTTCATCACCACAAGAGTAGCAACACCCCAAAATAGGGGTACAAAGAAATCACCACTAGTTTTCAACACCTTATGTTCTTCATATGCATGATCACAAGGCTACAACATGCCAATGACCATATAGCACCCAAGGGACATCAAACCACCATATGTGTGGGTTCAAGACCCACAATTCCAAGGACACCAAGGACCCCATAATAATGAGTTCCAACATACCACCATAAGTGTGGGTTCCAAGATCCAAGTCTCCACATGCAAGAGGATCAAGATCTAAGCTTGTGGGCTCAAGAACCCCACAAGAACTCAACAACCTCAAGACCATCCAAGGAAAGCAATGGGATCCATCATCAACACACAAAAAGACATACATGCATGATCCACATCATCCATCCAAAAACCAATCAAGAGACCAAATCAAGTACACGCATAATAAGTAGCACAAATACCAGTAACCAAAGATCAACCAGGATCAAGAAACTCAAAAATGGACTCAAATGGGACCAAGATACAAATTAATGGCACTTGACCAGGTCAATGGGTAACTAGGGATTTTTCCATTGTTCCAAGGCCTCCAAGGGCTTCAATCTTGGGCTTGGACAAGGTCAAAAGGGCTCCCCTGACATACAAAACCATAAACTGAACAATAACCCTTAGGGGATCCATAAGGGGTACCAAGGACTCAACAATTGACATCAATGATGAGAAACCATTGGCATCAATGACAACTTAATCAACAAAAACTCCCTAGTGGAGTCACCATTTCTGTTTTGACGAAAATACCGTAGTGATCTTTTGGGATAAATCTCCTCAAAGTGATATCCAATAGAAAGAAACTCAATTCAAACAAGTAGAAATCTCAATTATTTAATCCCATAATTTTAAATGTACAAAGAAGGTTTGTATGAACTTACTTGGTTCCAAATGGTTGAAATAGAATCACGAGTCTTTCATTCTCAACCTTCTACATGAATCTTTGAATGAAATCTGTAAATAAAACAAAGAACAAGAAAATATCAATGTTTCCAAAGTAAGGATTAGAATTGATGAAACTTGCAGAATTTATTCTATCCATCATAAATAGTCAACATATGAAATATACACAAAATGTGGATGGAAAAGAGAGTTATTCTATATATCAAATAACAACTAGATACAAGAATGATTGAACCTAATTCTTGCTGCAAAACCATTATGAAACTGAGATTGTAGTCCTTACACCAAATTTCTTCACCACTTGATCTCGATTCAAATCTCAAAATAGAAAATATGCTCAACAAAGCATGCCTATCTTTCTAGCATACTAAAGGCTTTCATGTAGAGAGATATAAACCATTAATTCTAGATACAGAATGGGAAACTACAGACATAGGACAGGGTTTGTGCAAACTAATTATAATTTTGACAACATGAGGGAATACTTTGATTTCTTGAACTTAGAGCTTCTCCATAATATGTACTCCCAAGATTAAGACTAATATTAGTTTCTTCTTCTTCTATGGTCCTTTTATTCTCAAGAGGGAGTAGTTAGGAGAGTTAGAGATAACTACTTAAGGAAATGGGAAGTCAGGGAACGACCTCAATTGAAATGAAACAAAAAAGGTAACTTATATTTTTAATTTTACCCTCAAACATATGGATACACGAGATGGACACATAAAGGGTGCGTATATGCATGATGGACATATATAGGTTGCATATGCCTTAGAAAACTTATATTTTTTAAGAAGTTATTCCAAGATAAAAGTCTATCAAATAGGACACAAGGATTAGAGAATGTCTGCAATGAGTAAAAGGGATAAGATTGGACCATCATAACATTTAGGGAATTGATGTGTCAAAAGATGATATAACAATGTTGTGTAAAAGGTGAAGTGGTGTTTCTTTCACATTCCTAAATTTTCATGACTAATATGTGAACTTTAAAAAGATACAACCTTCTCAATCAATCTCAAATTCCTTTCCTGTGCAGATGTAGGGAATTTTTTGAGTGACTTGAAGGCTATGTACAACTTGTGCATTGCATAGACATGAAAAGTGGCATTTTTCACATTTCTTTGACCTTTAGGAACAAGTTCTAAAAATATTCCAGGTAACAATTTTGTAAAAATATCCATGTTACAAAACATTGCCACTCAAATGATGCTCAAAATCATGTATGATTGATGTCCTTTTTCTAATACGAGTATCATAGAAGTTGCTTGAGTTTTTTTTTCCTTGAAAAAAATCGAAGTTCAATTATATTAATAAAAAGAATCACGTTGTTCATTAGCCTTGACAAGCTTTACAAAAAGTATCTATATATTTATGAAATTGTAACTATTTATATACTATATCCCATAAGAAAAACATAGTTTCAAAAACTTGTCATGGTCCAAAAACTATGTCAGACAACATGATGAAAACACTAACATTGTAACAAACACAAATAGTAGGAATAAACTCAATAGAACAAAGATGAAGGCATTTGGAAGCTAGAGATATTCCTGTGAAAACTTTCAATAATGAATCTAAACAATATCATATTGGATGAGGTCTAAGATAATGTTATATGATAGTGTCATTGATCATTTCCCATTAATTCTAGATAGCATCACCCACTTGTAACCCTTGCTTAGATAAGAGATTAGCGACATTGTTCCTTTCTCTAAAAATATTTTGGAAAGAGATGATCTAGAAAAGACTAGAAATTCTTTCCAACTCTTCATATAGAGGATTCAAAAATATGTTTTTTGGAGGTATTTTGAGATTCATCCAGTTGATAACTAGCTTAGAGTCCCCCAAAATATGTATCTTCTGCACACCTATAGAAAGTGCCCATAACATGACCAATTTTAAAACAATCAATTTAGCATAGTTATTTATGCTCCTCCCAACACTGACAGAGAATTTGGTCCAAGTAGAATAAAAAATGGATAATACCTCAAACACCTCCCATACTCAACTCACCTTGAGAAGCTCCATCGAAATATGCCCAATTGTCCGATTTGTCAATAAATTCTTCGACTATAATTCTCACCTGTTGTTGACCTGTGCCTTGTGGAAATTGATCAAGGATATCCAAGAATTTTGTGGCATATACCTCTGGGGATATATATGTCTTTGAAAATAGGCTTATTCCTAGTAATCCATTCTCCCCAAATCATAAGAAGTGAAAGATCCTTGTAATATGTGAATGCCGCATTGTAAAACCAATACCAAAAATATTCTTGTATGCCCAATATTACAATAAAATTTTATGCTCTTTACCTGTGATATGAAGGCCCACGTCGTAGAGATGTACGTGCATAAAATAAACAACTGAGAAATATACTTGAAGAATTTTCCTTATAGAGAGGGAATTTGCTAGGGCCAAAACCAAATTTCTTGATCAAATTGTCGCATATAGGGATTATGTTAGAAAGTTTCAACCACATAAACAACTTATTCTTTAGGGGACAATTTATATTCCAGATTATTGAGGACCATTGTAACATCCCCTCTGCTACTGCTATTTGTCGAAAACAAAAAAATACAAGGTAAATGCAAATATACAACTTTCCAAGGAGAAGCTCAAGGCCAATAAAAGCACCGCAAGTAATGTTATTTAGTTTCCTAAGTTGAGAATTGCTTTGGAAGACTTAGGAGACTGAGGGATTGAATTGACTGAATGAATAGGGGCATGGATCCACTAGGGAGAGTGTAAATGGTTGGGAATCCATGAGAAACCAGGTTTTGGATGACATTTGTTATCTTGGTGACTTATGCATTGGACTAAAAGAGTGGACCATTAATGTTCACTTACAAACCTAATTTATAGGTTCTTGTTTTAGGAAAGAAAAACTATATGATACAAGATAATAATGAACTATTTTGGACAATATAGTAGCATAAAGCCAAGTATTCTTAGATATATGCTAGTAATTCTAAATGACATTCCTAGTTATTATAAATATCTTACTTTTAGCTAGACTATGGAGAATATAACTTTAATATTCTGAAACTAAAAAAAATTAAGTTTGATATTAGCTTATCATTTTAAATACTATTAAATGGTATTATGCTTATAATTTTATGACAATATATGAAATTAATAATAAATAGTATGCATTCACATATTTACAAAGGGGTCAAAAATAGATTGTAATGTTCCCTAGAGCTATCAATGGGTCCGAGGGACATATCATTAGCTCTCTAAGGAGAATTATAGAATTTTATCACAATGGATTAGTTAAACAAATATTAAAATTCATTTTTCAATATTTGTGTCACGACAAAGTCCCTTTAATTACAAATAAATTAAAATAAATTCAATAATTATTCCAACGTATGATCCAAGGGATGAGAAGAATTACTAAAACCTTCCAGCAAAATCAAATATTCATTCCAATCCAATTCAAAAATAAATTCCACCTCTAAAGTCCATTTACTCTTAATCATGATTAACTAGTAATTAGTGTTCTGATTACGATACTTAACGACGCTTACCGCACAATTGATGGTACTTATTATAATTTCATTTGTTTATCACTAAAATATTTTTTATAAATTCCAATGGCTAATTAACACCTAATAACATGTAAATCAAGCACAATTACCATTTTCCACTTAATTAAACATACTAATTATGAACATGATTCCACAAGAACTAGTTAACTAGTTGTTCAATACTAACAACTAGTCTTGCACAAATTCGACACGCAACCATGCCAATGAACCAAAAAGTGAATCTAAATCCATTATACATATATTTAATCATTCATGTACATCAAAATAAATTACTTTTTCAGATATGATCTGAGTACATAAATGAAGGATATTTCAAGTTCAATCAATATAACTTGTTAATAAACAGTGGCAGGAATTCAATCAAACCAATCATAATGAGTTCCAAGGCACACATAGGTGAAGGTACATATATGGAAAATAAAATTCTACAGCACAAGCAAAGCACCAATCATATGGCTGTACATTCATCTTTTACCAAAAACAGAGATTCGAATCTAAAAACTATTTGTCAATTTCACTGCAATGTACCTAGTTTCCTATTGAACTTTCCAAATGAAAAATAAAGAGAAATATATGAATATTTTATCTCATGGAAATCAGATCAGGGATCACTTAATTTCATATGGTTGTAGCTTTCCACCCATATACAGTCCATTAAACAATCCACAAAACAAGTTAATTCTACTAATTCGAATTGACTAGTAATTCCAGGAATCACTAGAATAATTAAATCCACAGCTCATAGAGTAATTATAATGAAATTAAAACTATAAATAACATGTTTTATCATTACTAACAGAGGTATACCTCATTCTAACATTTTGTCAAATACTTCATATGCAAATTCACAAATCTACTTAAGACAATTCCTTTGAAGGAGCTAGAAATTGGAAATTGATCTAGAATTTCAGTAGACATTTCCCCAACACTACCAATAATATTTATTCTCACATACTCACAAAAATTTAAATATTATTTATCATACATAAGCATAAAATTAACACTCAGGAATTTTTACAAACACTTCATGTGATAATTCTCCAAACTATGCCAAATAGTCTGATCGAAGAACTAGTTTTCGAATAAAAGGTAGAAGCATCAAAGTGAAGTGTCTTAAAACATTCCGATGATACTATACCATAAAAATACACAATATATAATGAAAATGGGCAGAAATATCAGTTATTTAGTAGAGGTACCAAATAATTATTTTCTCAAACAATTTGTGCACAAAATCCCAAAAACTAGTTTTCAATTCCTTCATAAAATTTACTTGTATAAATAGATTGAATTCTATGAGAATTTTCTTCCACAAATAACTCATATGTTTCATCAAAAATTTCATGTGAATCCATAAATAAATCATATCAGAGCCAATTAAATTAAACAAACATGAGATAAATCACTTATCTTATCAATGTGCAACTAGCATCATCTGGACCACATTCCACGCAGCCTTTGGCACTACCAAGCAAAATATCACTTTGACAGGCAATGCCTGAGATGAGGTCAAATATCCACAATAGAGGTGCACTGAAGAATAAATAAAGTATCATATTTTTAATCCAAAACTCTATTCCTCACCACATACTTCCTCTTTCACCCCACTACCAGGTGTAATGGTAATCTAGACCCCCTATGTCATCAATATATCGCCATTCACCATCAGGATTTATGTGCAGGTACATGACAAATACAAGTAGTGGAAATAGAGGAACATCAAAGGTATGAAAAACCATAATTAACAACCATCCAAAAGAACCATGAAAAAAAAACCCCAAACCAAGGATATGAAGCATGGATTTATAAACCAAAGAAGGTAATCCTAACGGGTCAACCAAACCAAGGTAAGCCAACTTGAGTCAATCCAAGGGAGGTAATTCAACCAGAAGAGGTTAACTCTAATCCAACCCAAGAAATTTGAATTTCAAGGAGAGTGAATCTAAGCCACTCCACCCCACTCAAATCCATGTGTGGACACCTCATCCATGAAGAGGAAGAAAATTTAGTGAGGTGAGGTGTCACACAAGCTGAGGAATCTTCCCAAAATATAAAATTGGGGGTTACACAAGGATTTACAAAAGGAATTACTTAAGAGTTATACAATTATTTACGCAAGGAGTTACATAATTATTTACATAACTTTTGAGGTGTTAAGGCTAAAAATAGCTGTCGAGCGCCCTAAATGCAGATAAATTACTATCAACACACAGAGCATATGAGATTTATTGTCAACCCGAGAAAGTCTTTTATTTCAAAGGATAAATGCACAGTCTATGCTTAAACACCAGATCATTGTAATTAAACACTTTATCCTCTAACAACCATGTTCATCCCTCAGAACCTGTGTAATCCCACCAATCTTCTAAACACTACAAGTTCAATTTCTTCCTACCAGGTTTCAATCAAGGAATGAAATTAGATTCAAACAACAATTGCAGATCAAAAAGAAATCCTATTCATATCCCAAAATAAATGATTCGCCTATTCAATCTAATCACTCTTGAAACCTATAAACATAACTGAATGTAATCTAGAAATTCAATTGCGGAAGATCGAATTCAGCTATTCTAAGGAATTGAGTTGCAGAAATGAAAATCAACAATTATAACAGTAAAATAATTGCAAGGATTCGTGGGATGACAATCTGAGACCATTAGATGAACAGAGCTGTGTACAGCTATTATATGAATTGCATAAGGAAAACTATCTAATCAGTCGACTGTTATTCTGTACCAATTATCAATCTCAGGAAAAGGTAATAATGCAAATCCACACATGCTACTGCTGCGCACACAAGCAATGTAATCAGGAAAACATCACACAACAATGCATTCAGAAATCCTACTTTAACTCAGCAATCTCTGTGGAAGGCGGGCCCAGCCCCCACACAGAGACACTGGATGAACAATGTACAGCTCCCTTAAATCAGCGGTTGCTCTTTGTATTAAAAGAAGGAATGATTACAGATTACTTCCACTGTCAATACAAGAATGAATTATTTATTATTCAACAACCCCCTGGGTGGAGACAGCTTCTCACTTTTATACATACATACTATAACATCCAATCCTATTACAAAGGGCAGCCATGAAGATCTCTGATCTTCAGGCGCCTTGAATAACATTGGTTGTTACAAAGAGTGGCATGGTGTAAATATAGAAAATGAGAGAAAGCTATTGAATGGCCCAGAAGTGGCGATCTTCTCATATCGCCATGATATTCGAGTAGCTATCCTGAAGATCCCCCAATCGTAGCACGTTCTGTTACAGCTACTCTGTACAGCTTTGTCTGGAAGGTTGCATAAGAACCACGTGCCTTAATTGATGATTGAAGGATTGAGGATCCTCTTGAATCACGAACGCCCCCTTGTTTCAAGACTTGTTCAGCTCCGCTTTCCTGCAGTCTTACTCATCTCACGCTATCTTCATAAATCACAACATATTAGCACAATTTTGAGAGATACGCAGCCTTAATTGTCACAATCATAAGCATTAATAGGATAAAACAATAATCAGTCTTACCTTGGCAATTTAGGGAGTAAGGTGAGGAAAACAGATCTGATTGACATGCTGAATGGTGTAAAACAAGGGCAACAAAGGTGATTAAGGATGGTTAAAAAGGGACCAATTATGGACTCAACAATAGCCAGTGAGGGAACACTTGTGCAAATGGGAGTTACAAAACCAAGTTTAACCTCCAAAAAGGAGTTACAAAACCAACAAAGGGGCTCAATAAACAAGTGGCACCCACCAAAACACCAAGGAGGCCCACTAAATCATGAATTAGGATCAATAATACCAACATAGGTTAAAATAATCAAAAGTTGGGTCCGTTGTACACTGTTTGGGTGATCATCAACTAATAAAGCCACCAAGGAATAAACATGGACCAAGATCAACCAAACAAGTTCTAAAGTGCTATGATTGTTCCCATTCCCCCTCACATTGTGGATATAGGCCTCCCATACTCTTTTAGCGGTCCCCGATATGCCATTTGTTTTAATTAATTAATTATTTACAAAATAATAATAATGTCTCTAGGTCGTTAAAGACCCTTTTTTTGACACCCTATGCCACAATAATAAACAATCAAAAATTACATATGTTCGGGGCTTAACACACTAGGTATTACATTCCCTCCCCCTTAAACCATGCACCGTCCTCGATGCATAATACATACATGATCTTACAAATTCCAAAGGGATTACTACCTTCAGATTTCAAGTAGTATTTCTCAGAACTCCTCTTCTGAGAAACCACAATACTTCCATTACTACTTTCCTATCTATCTCCACTTCCTATGGGATGTGAATCCATTCACTTAAATTGTTCCTAAAGATATTGCAATCCCTTTTTTTGGATTCCTATGCGAGAACCAAGACTAGTAGAAGGGTTCAATATTCAATCCATAGTATAGGGTCTTGAAATATCAACAAAGATACATTCACCTCAAAATCATATTTCAATCAACCATATGATTAACATCAGGTATAAAAATGCACAATACATGATATAAGAGTATTCTTTAACTACTAAACCATGACCATAATTATAGCATAAATCAGTCACCATGGAACCTATACATAATACAACAACATGAATAGCACATGAGAGAATACTTATCTCAAATATGGGGAACTAGATTCAAAGAGATAATATTCCTCCCACTAGAAGAGCACAATCAATTTAGAAACTCTTAGAACTAACTCTTATGAAAACCTCAATGCTTCCCACTAATACTTTCCTGTCCATCTCCACTTCCTATGGGGTCACTTTCCCATTTCCTAGCTTCCTGTGTGAGAACATGGACTAGTAGAGTGATATGACGTAAGTAAAGGGGTGAAAATCCACCAAACTACCTCTATAGAAACATATACTAGACTTCTCTTCGAGGGAATCTAGGAACTCAGTACCAACAAATAAACCATAGTCTTCAACAAATATACTTGAAATAAAGATGCTTCTTTAACAAGATTCCTTTTCACATTCCCAACAGACACATGGTTAGCAGGAAATACTTCAGTATATGCAAGGTACTTGATATATAGATACTTCTTCAACAAAATGCTTGAAATGCATCTAACTGAATCTTATTCTAATGAATTTCAATATGAAATGCATCTAATATACATGAAATGTGTTCAGATAAGTCAATCACATGATATGCATTACCAAGATGCTTTTGCATGATTTATCACCCAAATAATTTTCCTACTAGGATGCATGAAGTGTCCCCAAGATATTTTTCCAAGAAGATGCATGAACTATCACTATGATATTTTACAAATATACATTTCGACAAAGGTATTTGATATACTACAAGGATACCATGGAAAGATACTTTCAACAAAGATCACAAGGATATGTTTTCTTTCAACAATATCCCTGGATAGTTTTCTGAAAAAGATACTAGTACCATATTCTACACAATTAGTATTGAATATATAAGGATACATGAAGTTAATATTCTATAAAGGTATCCATATCATACTTAATCAGTTACACGATTAGTACTTACTTCTCAACAACGATATATGAAATACCACCAAGTTATTACTTGTAAACCTTTCAATAATGACACAAGATACTCTTCTAATGAAGATCACAAGGATGAATATTTTCAAATATCACCTAAATACTTTTGCATTTTAATGTAACAAACAAAGCGAAGTTATATGCAACAGTTCTAATCTAACTAAGAACTGTTGGGCCTAGGGACAGTAGGGAAGAATTCATGTTGAATTCTTCCTAAGTATGGAGAAGAAAGTAAAGGAGAAGAGGAAGGAGCCATGACTGAGGAAGAAAGATAAAGAGAAAAGGGAAGGATCCCTCGACAGAAGAAGTGAAAGAGAAGAAGAAAACAAAGAGAAGGCGCTCGAAGAGGAAGCTGTGCTAGATGAGTAAGCCACGAAAGAAGGACATAATGAGATACACGATGACATGTCATAATATCAGTAGAAGCAAGCGTGCAAATAGCGTAACGACCAGAAAACAACAGTAAGGCATAGCATTAAGAAAGAAATAGTTTTGAATGATTGTGGGTATGAGCTCTACTGGAGTCGACAAAAAGTTAGAGTTAGAGTTTGCACAAAAAGAAAGTGAAGGATACCAGTGGAACCCAACAGAGTGGTTGGGTTGGTATATTTATTGATAAATTCATGAGATTTTATTTTCTAATTTTCCCATCGTGTTGCATGAGTGGTTGTCTAAGTTGGCAATGCAACAAATAAATTTTCAAGGAGGAGAACCAAGAGAGTGGAGTCCTCAATTGATTGAGAAGCTGAAAAGAGTAAGAAACCCTATATCAAGGGCTGTGGATTTTTGGGTAGAAATTTTCCTAGAAGGATATATCACTAAGTTTGCTGTTGACACAATAACCTCATACAGTGAGGCAGAGCGGATTTTTTTTCAAGGACCATGCTGCAGATACCTACCATCTTTAAAGACGTGGATAAAAATTCTCTCATATGAAAAAGGAATTCTTCAAATGCAATAAGACTGAATAGAAAAGAGTGGCTATGTCTCAGCATAACTCTAGAGTGAGATGTTCCTAGGAGATAGTGAAACTGAACTAGAGCCATGCTTTTTAAGAAGTGAAAGAAGATTCAGGTCCGACAAACGACGAAAAACTTGGTTAGAACGAGGGAGTTGCAACAAATACCGAGAAGAACAAGGTTACGAGTTTGCGTCATACTTAGACGAAGGATCTTGTGATGAAGAATAGGAATAACAATCGATATCAGAAGGAGAAGAAGAGTCAGAATATTAGACTGAAGGTCAAGAAGAAGAACGTGCTTACAACTCACCTACAGTACTAGAGTTAAGATCAAGAGACCTATCTCCAAGTAATTCTGTAAATACCAGTACTATTAACACTATAAATAACAAACAAGGAAATCCGATAGTCCAAATTTTGTTCTGATTGTACCAACAACAAATAAAATGGTTGGAACTGACATTAAGATCCCAATATTCAAAGGAAACGGGTTAGAAGACCCAGAACAACATTGGTTTATTTGTGAAGCTCTCTGGACTCCAAGAGAGTGGAGTCCTCAATTGATTGAGAAGTTGAAAAGAGTAATAAACCCTATATCAAGGGCTGTGGATTTTTGGGTAGAAATTTTCCTAGAAGGATATATCACTAAGTTTGTTGTTGACACAATAACCTCATATAGTGAGGTAGAGCGGATTTTTTTTCAAGGACCATGCTGCAGATACCTGCCATCTTTAAAGACGTGGATAAAAATCCTCTTATGTGAAAAAGGAATTCTTCAAATGCAATAAGACTGAATAGAAAAGAGTGGCTATGTCTCAGCATAAATCTAGAGTGAGATGTTCCCAGGAGATAGTGAAACTGAAATAAAGCAATGCTTTTTAAGAAGCGAAAGAACATTAAGGTCCGACAAATGACGAAAAACTCGGTTAGAACAAGGGAGTTGCAACAAATACTGAGAAGAACAAGGCTACGAGTTTGCGTCACACTTAGACGAAGGATCTTGTGATGAAGAAAAGGAATAACAAATGATATCAGAAGGAGATGAAGAGTCAGAATATTAGAATGAAGGTCCAGAACAAGAACGTGCTTACAACTCGCCTACAGTGCTAGAGTTAAGATCAAGAGACCTATCTCCAAGTAATTCTGTAAATACCAAGTACTATTAACACTGTAAATAAAAAACAAGGAATTTCGATCGTCCAAATTTTGTTTTGACTGTACCAACAACAAATAAAATGGTTGGAACTGACATTAAGATCCCAATATTCAAAGGAAATGGGTTGGAAGACCCAGAACAACATTGGTTTATTTGTGAAGCTCTCTGGACTGTACGACAGATCTAGGATGAGAATATCAGGAAAGCACAGATGATCACGACTTTGCAAGGTCGTGTGTTGGACTGGTATATGAAATTTTCCATAGTACCAGCAGGAGTTGTCCTGAAAACACTTAATGAGATTCGTGTAGATTTGATAGATGAATTTAAAAAGCCAAAGTCCGAATCGCAGTGCATCACCGAAATCAAAGAGATTAAGCAGCTACCAATAGAATTTGTTTGGGACTTTGACCAAAGTTTTAAGGCATTAATGACCAAAGTGAGTTTCCAAATGTTGGATGTGAAACATAAGGAATGGTTTAGTTTCTCCCTGTTACTACATATTTGAACCCCGTTGATGCAACAAAAACTCCTGTTGCAGAAATAGGCTCTTGAAATAGCATTGAAATTATAAGCCTCGTCGGTTGGAGACACTGGCTTGGGAATGATGCAAATTCAGTCGCAGCTGGCCAATATTACGGTGCAGCTGTAGGAAAATCAAAGAGGAAAGTAATTTTAGGAAGAACTATAGTGTACAATATGCATAACCGATGGACACCATAAAGAAATTTTTCTAGCGCTCATGAACTATGTTGCAACAGGTGTGTCAAACCCATTAAAAACCTAAGCAATGCCTTCATGTAGAATATGCCAGACTAGGGGCCACAAGTTTGAGGAATTTTTGCAGTTATAGAAGATTGTAAGCACACCTGCTAGTCTATATTGTAAATTTTGTAAATCAGCAGGTCATGATGAAAAAGATTGCACAACACTTCAACTACTGCAAGAAAAGACGATGGATACCTACTTAATGCAAAATGATGAGCAAATGTAAGCTAAACAAGTGAAACCTCAGTATCAACCTATGCAATATCAACAACACCAATATCCTCAAACATGATACCAGTAGAATCAGTATCCTAAAAAAACAATACCCTTCGCAAAGGGGGGGGGGGGGGGAATTTTAGAGGTCGAGGACAACAACAAGGAGGAGGATTTGTGTAATATCCTGATTTTCANTGTAAATATTGTTATTAAATCATGGTGTGGATATTAAGGCCAAGGCCCTACCATGGATTTAGCGTTTTATATATCGGAAATTAAAATCGACGCAGATGGTTATCGTGCTAGCCAGGAACATTATAAAATGAGATATCATGTAAATATGAAATTTAATAAAAATACCCACAACTAGCTATGTCAATGCAACAAAGATATGGGGGCATGATTTCACAAGGAATAGGGAGGGAAGATATTCAAACCCTTGATCCAATAGGGTTGGGCCAAATGTCAATGGGAGAACCCATAAAGCTGTCAGCTATCTTTTTTTTTTGTCTTTTGTGCCCAATCATTTATTTATTCCAGAAGTTGGTTGGGGTAGTTAATTCCTTGGGAAGGGAAGAATATGGCAGCCAAAATTCGTATTGGGGAAGCCATCAGTTTTTGGAAATCGTATTTTGAATTATTGGGAAAGTTATCACCCATAAATGTATGCCCATTCCATTCTTCACCCACGTTTTTGTCTTCCTCACGTAGCTAGAGCTTGTTGTGCATTTTCCTTCATGATTTTTGTTGTTTTCCTCTCTTTTCCATACCTAGAAATATATTTTTGTATTGCTGAGTGAATGTGCAGCAGAGATTCATGATTTGGTGGTTTGGGGAGGTCTATTTTTCTCCTTTAGTGCCCAAGAATGTTTCTAAAAACAAATTTCTCACCTAGGGTTGATTTCCCCATATGCAATTCCGTTTTTGGTTGCCCAGAGAATTTTTCTCAGACTCAACACTTGTGTTTGTTTTTGTGTGCATCCCTATTTTAGTCTAAAATACTCAGGAGTGGAAGAGGCCCAGAATTGGATTGATAAACCTAGTGAAGAGAGGAACCTCATAGACAAATCAAGATGGGCTGGAAAATATTCTATGCACACCTTGAAGAGCACTGGAAGGGAAGGTTTGTCCTGAGGGACTTTGTAGCAGTGAAGGGAATACTTCCTTTTGTTGGGTTTGTAGGTATTGTGGATGCCAAGCTATATAGATCTGGTGCAGGTTTCCATAGCTCCGTGGTTGAGCTCATTGGCTTAGCAATTCTACCTTTCCATTGCCTTAGCATCATGATAAACCCAACTGTAGGTTGGCTTGGATGAATTTTGATGTGTATGTGGCTGTGTGTGAGCTTGTTTTTCCCTAGTTCCTTGTGGAAATCATGCGCAGCTCGGGGGTGGTAGTGGTGTTGAGAGATTGTTGAGCACACTTGCCTATGGTTGGGTGGAACATTGCGATGACATAGCTAGTTGTGGGACAACTCTTTTACAAGATAAGTGCTCTTTGTGTATTTAATTTTGAAACTATATTTGTTTAAGAATTATTATGAACGTATGAATGTGTGGAATGAGGTTTGCTTCTGCTGTATATTATTGCATTATGCATATGCATATGTATATTTTATTTCAATGCATTGACATTTATGTTCATGGGGCTAGATCCCTGATTTCATAGACAATAGAAGAGCAGTCACGTCCTCTCCATCGGTAAGATGAGGGGAGGGGACGTGATTTTTTTTTCAAGAAAGAGGCCAAGTTGTATGTTATAATTGTGGGCAACCAAGACATTTTTCCTAAGATTTTCAAAGTCCTGCGAAAAACTGTACATATTGTAAAGCATTTTATCACACTTTCGAACAGTGTCCGTAGCTTATTGCGGTATGGAAGGCAAGAACTATCGTTAACCCTAACCTGGTGCAGAATTTGAAACCAAAACCCAATCAGACTATTCAGATGATTTCTTTCGAACCAAGACAACCCCGCATTGCTGTAGTTTCAAGAGGAGGTCTTGTGATGGGGGCAGACCAAAATACACAGCAAGGACAACTGTAGGTCATACCTGCGACACAAAAGAAAGCTCCACTAGATGTCCAATAGGAGAAAGAAGTATTCTTGAATGTGATACAAGACTTTCTTGATACCAATCAGTCGTCGACATCTGGACAAGTTAGGGATGTTACAGCTGATTTTACCACACATGGTAGATCACACATTTATGGCCTTCCCTATCCCTCTGTAGACTCTTTGGACCTCATGGACTATTTTTGTACCTTTGATGTTTCCATGATCATCCTTAAAAACACATGTTATTTGCCATACGTGACTTTTTAACCCTTTCTCGCGTATATACGCGGATATAACCCTTAAACCCACGTACATTGGGATGTGTGCAAAAGGCCAAAGATTTTTTGAGTTTTCCTTGATGTGGATCCGAGTCACTTGTCTCTTGACCTTCCATATGCCTTTATATTGCTCGAATTTGACCTTCCAGTACCCCATTGAAGCACTATATAAGGAACCTTTTGGATACATTGAGAGGAGAGGAATTGAAGAGCAAGAAAACTATAGTCCATTGTTGTTGTAGCTTATACTTGAGTCTACATCCCTTTGTACCTTAGAGAACTTGGTGTTCTTCCCAAGATTGCCTTTGCTTGTTAGCTTTCTATCAAGAGATGAAGGATTGAGGTGGTGGAGGCCCAAGTGGAGGACTCAATTTCTCTAGTTCGCATATGTGCCGACAGAGGTTGTCATTCTTGTAACCTCTGATTTATATTAATAGAAATATCTTTTCCTGTCCAATGATGTGCATTTAAATGAATATTGAATCCATGGATGCTTTTAATTGCTTATACATTATTGATTATATATGATAGAGTAGGTCTAATACCATTACATAGCATGCTTGTCTTGTTTGTTGATTGTTGAGAGAGCCAATTCATAACACAAGCAGGATTGGAAAAGTTCAAAGGGGATCAACATCAACCATCCGAAATAAGGTATGTTTCGAGATCCTTTAGTGTTAGATGTTTTATTTCTCTTGCATATTGGGAAGGGATTGACTTCTGTGGTTACTCTATCTATTGTGGTATACCCCAAGCCATAGGAATTTTTCTCCGTAACAGAATTGGTGACCATACTGGGGACATTCCTTATTTGTCTTTGGATTTTGGGGGCACAATGTGCTTGATATTATTGACTTTCTCTTTGTTTCTCCTTGTTTCTGTGTTGCATTTTATAGTATGTTCATCCATTGACACTCCCCTTTATTGGTTTGACCCTTGGCCTACGTTTTACCAATGTATTCTCTATATACGTAGGTTTTTAGCCAAAAGTCACATACATACGTGGATTTTTGGCCAAAAGTCACGTACATACGCGGATTGTTGACCAAAAGTCGTGTATACATGCATGCTTTTGGCTAAAATCCACGTATACATGCAATTTTTTGGCCAAAAGTCACGTATATACGTAGCTTTTCTTTAAACAGTCATGTACATCCTCCCTTTTGGTGAGTTTGATGTTGTGGGAAGTTGTTGGGTGGGTTGTGAGTGTGGTTGGGTCTTCCTTGTTTACGATGTTGTCTGTTGGATGCTTCTTTTGGGACCAGAGACCATCTTTTCATTGATTTTTCTTTGAAAGTAGTTTTATTCATTTATCCTTTTTGTTTTGCGATTAGTGCATTACTATTGTTTGTCTCGGTGTCTTGCTGGGCTTGTGTTTTATACTTGCTGCAGAGACTGAGAGTTTTAGATTACTTTTATTTGCATTTTTCATTCTTTTATATTGAAAAATACAAAATAGTTGCACTCTTAGTTGCATCTTAGATATGGATTTGAGGAGGTACTTCCATTGGATTGCTTGGATGAGAGTTGTGTTTAGGTTTTCATATAGGAATGATTGCATTGACATTGAAGGAATATATATGCATCTCATGTAGTGGCATACCCTATTTTTCATTTGACAAATATTTCACTTAGCATTCTTTGTTATGGTGTGCACTTTTATTTCACTACTGAGTCTTCATATCACTAGGTGCACGATCATTTCCCTTTGAGTAAACACAACTAATTAAAATCAATGCTTAATTAAAATGAATTACACTCTTTTCTTTTCTAGGGTGCACCAACAAGATTAGGATTTAGAGTCTTGGAATAGTTCATTGTGAGTAAGTTCTCCAAGACCACTAAACGAAACATTTATGTGTCTTTTTAGGTGAGAGTGTGAAATCCTTTATATAATTAGTGTTTGTTAGGATCCTCCTCTTACAAGGGAGTTAAGCACGAGGCAGTGTGAGTGGTTATGATTGGGATGACCCCTTGTTGTAACTAAGTAGCACTGGAGATATTTCCAGGATTGTATTCATATTTGGGGGCTCTTTTGAGAGTTTCGAGCTTTGCTACCATGCCCATACGGTCAATCCCTCCTGCTACTATCCACATGA
This sequence comes from Pseudotsuga menziesii, assembly GCA_001517045.1. NCBI lineage: Eukaryota > Viridiplantae > Streptophyta > Pinopsida > Pinales > Pinaceae > Pseudotsuga > Pseudotsuga menziesii. The sequence continues at coordinate 388,920 of LPNX010480259.1, forward strand.
GCATTGGTTATATTGAGGTGACCTTAGTTGCCTTACCTAGGTATCATAGGGGGTACTTGCAGAGATTATTTTGTGAGGTTCCTGGCTAGGTAGAGGTCAGACAGCACAGTCTCTTTATGCATTAAAGCTGAGGGACACTATAATTGGTTACGTACCTCCGCTTGTAGTGTATGGGAATTTTGATCCTCTCCTAGGAGAGACATACCTACTGCATTCGGGAGCTCACATATCCTCCCCTTGGTTTGTTTGTATTTTGGTTGTATATTTTCTGAGGAGTGTGCTCTTTGTGCGCTAGTTGGCCTTTGCGATCCCAATTAATTGAGCATATTTATGCTCTCTTGAGTTTGGGTCCTTTTATTTTTGGCATGCCTGGTATCCTCTCACCCATCCTTGGTTCTAGTATGGACCCTGGTGTCACACTTGGGGGCATCACAGCCCCTTACCATGCTCATAGATTTGGGAATGGTCACATTCCACCCTCTACTCCATTTGTGGAGGATGTTGACTCCCTTCTCTCAGTATTTACACTGGTGGTCACCCTCACAGAGGTGGTTGTGGATGCGTGAACATTGGGTCTACACCTTAATTTCCTTTTTATGTCCCATCGTTCACCGCATTGCTTCATTTGGGTGCAGTTGTCATGATCATTCCTCCCTATATCCTATAGTTTGGATTCTTTATTGACTATTTTGGGTTGTTTTGGACTAATATGGTTGTCATGTAGGGTCCAGTTTTTGTACACTCTCTCCGAGGTTTCAAGCCGTTCGTTCCTATCATAGGTATTATGTCTGAACTAGCATATAGGTTAGGATATCACATCCGCTTGCAATTATGCATTGCCTTATGACCATTCCATCTTAACCTTAGGTACAAACCCATTCCATGTTATCACAGAACCTTCATGCTACTATTAGACGTGATATTATCTGAGTGGTAGAGCTTTCCTATACATGGGTGTCCTAGTTAGCTCCCTTTTGCATTTGGTACCCATGTTGTGAGTCCTCTCTTAGGTCCAAAAGTCCTTTTAGTCCCGCCATGTCCTTGAGCAAGAGTCTCATACTCCTCTTGATAATTTTTGCTGGCCTTTTCCCCAGGACTCCCTTATGTCAAGTTGTAATTGCATTATCATGAGTTTTGCTTGCCTTATTGAGCCTTATGCAAGCTTCCCTGACTTTGATTATCAGCTGTATAGCCTGATCTTGTCTCATGTCTATCCAAGCAGAGCCATTTTATATATCTTTTGCAGCTTGATTCCCCATCTTTACCAAGAGGGGACTTTCCCCCGAGTGTCGTTATCCTACACATGTTTCCTTGCATTGATCATAGGTATGTTCCGTTGCTTGAAACTAGTTTGTTTGCCCCTTGACAATCGTCTCCTCTTAGTTTGTAACTATAAAGCACTTTTATTCTTTTTCCAGATTTTCAAAATATTTGAAAAAGTCCAAAAAAAATCAAAAAGCCAAAAATCCAGATAGGAAAATATGTTATCTTTGGCAGCAGTTGAGTCGTGTTTCCTTTGAACAGAGAACTGTATATCACATCCGTTGGTTGGGTTAATAGTTTGAATTTAGGAGCTGTACTCATTTCTCTAAGTTTATCTCCACCAACTGGTTAAGCTTCCAGTTGCTATGGATCCTTTGTCAATGCCTCCTGTGTCGCAGAGATGTCCTAGTTTTGTATATTGAGTCTATGCTGCCTACATTCAGTCACCATTTGTTGGAGACATTTACCACCATACACACTCATTTTGGTTAATTTGTCCTAGTTAAACCACTATCCTAAGTTTTATTGACTTAATTAACATCAGAGGAGCACTGTATGACATCAACATGAGCACACCCACGCCTACCTTCAGTCAAGGAGGCTAACTTAGCTTTCTCCTACATTCGGGGAGTCTAATTGGAGTACTCTAGGGGTAATCTGAGTGTCATAAATGCACTTTATTGCTAACTGATGGTTACAATCAGTTAACAGAGTAGTGAAGGCACCTCCCTTCATTAAATTGATTATTTAATGATTATTTAATGAATTGGAATCAACAGGGGTGCCTCCAACCACTTTTGATGGTCAGTTACACTTAAGTTAACCTCATCGGGGTTCATTGGAGTAATTGATGCACTACCACTTGTTGGTTGGCTTGCAGTGACATGTATCTGAGCTAGTTTCAGTTAGATTCAGTCATTTATTGCACTCCAACTTTAGTTAGGGCTTAGTTGAGTCAATTAGGGTTTTGATCAGTGGTCAACTTGAGTGTTTACTGTGGCTTACATTCAGTTAAGCTAGACTCACTCATTCAATTCGAATGACCTCCTTGGGAATTTGAATTGTCTTGGAATTCATGCATCTGGCATGATTATTGTATTGTAATTATCATTCTTTCATTTGATTATATAGAGCTACTACTTCCATTGAAGCACCATTTTTTCAATTTTTATGCATATTTGTCTAAATTATTTGTGAGATTGTGTTTTCAGTTCCTAGACCACTGTGACAAATTAATATGGTATCAGAGCTCATGGCAGGACGAAGCTTAGATCTCTCAAAAACAAGGTTTTTGACAGATCTTGCATGAAAAATTGGGCAAAGCTCAAAAATTCCAACACTCCACCAGAAGCCAAGGCTTACCACTTAATACCCCAATTAAGGAAATTGTTGATCAAGCTTGCTTGATTGACTATGATGGGTGTGATGAAAGCCTAAAATGTGTAGGATGTCCAACCTTACGGTGCCCCTTTTGTTGTGATTTTCAGGTTTTTTAATAGGTGAAAACATTTGCTCCAGCATTTTCAGATGGCTTCTTCCGTAGAACTCTTGACTTTGTTCAATTTCCACTCATGGGAAGGAGACATGGAGATCCAACTACATGCCAGAGGACTCTATAGGGTCACTATGGAAACTAAAGAGGAGCCTACTTCTGTGACAGACAAAGCTATATTCTTGAACAAGAAATATGAATCATTCGGATTCTTGTGCCTCTCTATTTCCCGGGATCTTCTTTTCCATCTTTTAGGATTGAAGACTCCAAATTAAATCTGGGACAAATTGGAAACCCTATATGGAAAGCAGGATGATTTGAGAGTATACCAGCTTGAGAATGAGTTGATGTCTCTCCATCCTTCCAATTTTGAGACCTTGAATGAATTTTTCATAAAGTTCAAGCACATTGTCTTATTGTTGAAGCAATGTAAAGTGGAGAAGGAGGATGATCAGCTCATCCTCTCCATTCTCTCCAAACTTGGAGCTGATTATTCGGTTTTTGTCTCTACATTCTATGCGGGGAAGCTCACAACCCCTGGATGGAATATTCCTTCACTCAATGCCTTCATTGAGTCCCTAACAAGTGAACATGATAAGCTTGTCCAGATGGGGATCATCAGATCCTCCCATGATCTGAAGGGTAAAGGAATGCAACAGAAGAACCCAAAAACTAAATTTGAAGCTCCTAAGCCTAAAGTTGAAAACCAACAGCATGAAGAGTCTTCTGGCTCAAAGAATAACAAAGGAAAAGGGCATCATGGAAAGGCGAAAGTCAAGTGTTCATACTGCAAGAAGGGCTTCCACCCTGAACATGCTTGCATGAAGAAGAAACTTGATGAAGCTACCTCTCTCCTTGAGAGAAATCACATCAATATTTCAGAAAGATTTCGGAGGAGAGATCAGCAAGATCGGGAACCACAGCATGACAGAGGTCATGCCCTCATGGAAAGCACTTCAAATTCCAAATAAATATTGATAGATTCTAGAGCTTCGAACCACATGATGGCTGAAAGAGACTCCTTCTGATCTTTGGAGACCAGCAAATCCATCCCCATCCACATGGGATATGAATCCACCATCATTTCAGAAGGACAAGGTACTGTTGACCTTGAGAATGGCTATTTTTCAAATGTTTTGTATGTACCATCTCAGGAATCAAAACTCCTGAGTGTTTATCAAATGACACATATAGGAGTACCCAAGAGATTATCCTTCAGACCGAATTATGTAGATATCATGGAACTTGCATCTCTAAAACTTGTTGCAAAAGGCCTTGCAAACTATCATGCAAAATCCTATGAGTTTTCCCATTTTGTGGCGGATGCAAAGCCCATTGCACTGCTGACTCATGGAAATGAAGTTATTAGACTGTGGCATGAGAGTTTCGGCCATCTCAACTTTAAATACTTGCAGCAATTACAGAAAAATTCCATGGTTGAAGGCCTCCCGGTCATCAAGGCAACCACTGGAATTTGCAAGGGCTGTGTTGTTGGAAAGCACCCTGAGCACAAGTTCGATCGGGGGAAGGCAAGCCGACCTACATGCATCTTGGGAATGATACATTCTGATATCAGTGGTCCCATTCCTATCACATCCATGAATGGATCAAGGTATCATCTGACTTTTATCGATTATTTTTCCAGGTACACATGCGTCTTCTTTATCAAAAAGATGTCTGAAGTCTGTGAAAAATTCACTGAACTGAAGGCCTTGATCGAGAATGCATCTAGCCAAAAGATAAAGATATTGAGATATGATAATGGTGGGGAGTATGTTAGTAATGAGTTTCTACACATATTCTCCCAAAGTGGTATTTAGGTCCAACATTCAATTCCCTACACTCCCTAGCAGAACGGTGTAGCGAAGAGGAAGAATCGGTCTCTCAAGGAGATGGCCACCTGTATGTTGGAATCAAAGAAGTTGGATGAAAATTTGTGGGCTGAATCCATTCATGATACAGAATACATTCAAAATAGAGTTCCATACTGATCCATGAAAGGTAAGACCCCTTTCGAACAGACACAAGCTGGATGGGTCGAATCTGTGGGTGTTTGGGTCCACTGCATGGGCTCGAATTCCACTTGATAAAAGGAGGGCTTTGCAACCGCAAAGCATAGAATGCCTATTTATTGGGTATTATGATGAATCAAAAGGTTTTAAGCTACTGGATATCAAAACAAAACAGATATTATCAAAAGGAGTGTCAAGTTCGATGAGCCTCTTTAGGAGGTGGAACTAGTGAAGGAGAAAACTGCTGAATTTCCTTCCTATTCTACTGAATATTTGGATGATGAAATTGGGGGTGATGACCATGATTTGGATCCTCTGATTTATGATATCAGTGTACAGAAAAAATCATATTCTGAATCAGAAAATGAAGTACAAAATCATCTCCCAACATGGGCCTGACAGACACTCTCCTCCGCAGGAGATACCATTGGAAATCCGGGTGATCCAAGGAGAACCTAGTTTGATTTCCAAAGCCCAGGTATTGTGATCTCTTGTCCTGATTATTTTCTGTCCAAATATTGTTATTTGATGATAATTTCAGACCCAAATTCCTACTACCATGCTCGGAATGATCCGAGATGGCAAGTTGCCATGAATGAAGAGATGAATTCTCTTCAGAAAAACACTACTTGGGAGCTAGTTTCTCTTCCTCTGGGAAGGAAATTGGTTCAATGCAAGTGGGTGTTTTGGACTAAGGTTGTTGCAAATGGAAGCACCTACAAATATAAGGAAATTCTGGTGGAAAAAGGTTTCTCCCAGTTCCAAGGTGTGGACTACCATGAGACTTTTGCACCGGTTGCAAAAATGGACTCCATCCGCCTAGTTTTGGCAATTTCAACATCCAAGCACTAGGAAGTGCATAATATGGATGTTAATTTAGCCTTTCTGCATGGAGATATTCATGAGGAGATATACATGAAGTAGACTGAGGGCTACATTTCTGATCCATATTTGGTTTGCAAGCTAAAGAAGTCACTATACGGGTTAAAACAGGCCCCAAGAGAGTGGTATTCCAAGATGGATGCCTTCCTTCTCTCGCAAAAATTCCAAAGGTGTAGATCAGGTCCAAATGTGTATATATAGAAGTTTGATGGTCATTTTATTATTATTTTTTTATATGTTGATGACTTACTGATCACAGGTATCATAGTTTCTTCTATTTTAGTCATCAAAACTGCTCTCCACAATGCATTTGAAATGAGCGATTTGGGGCTCTTAAAACAATTTTTGGGGCTTGAAATTGAGAAAAATTATGATGAGATAATGGTCACTCAGTGAAAATACATATCAAACCTATTAGTCAAGTTTAACATGGCTGAATGTAGAGCTGCACCATTCCCTTTCCTTTCAGGGATCAGCCTTGAAGAAGGAAAAAGCACACCTCCCATGGACTACACTATTTATCAACAGCTGATTGGTAGCTTGTTGTACTTGACTCATTCTTTGCCTGATATCTGTTATGCCATGAATTCTGTATAAATATATATGCAGCAGCCCCATTATCTTCATTGGAAGGTAGCCAAGAGGATCCGCCAGTACATTCAGAGAACTAGGACCTACGACATTCAGTATGCTGCAGACTCCGAGCTAGAGCTGGTTGGATACATAGATTCCAATTGGGTGGGTGATTCTATTGATTAGAAGTCAAATTATGGATATGTCTTCATGTTTGGTGGTGGCCCCATTTTCTGTTCTAGAAAATATTAGGCTGCCATAGAATTGTCTTCAACAGAGGCCGAGTATCGAGGAGCAGTGAATGCTTGCATCCAAGCTGTTTGGTTGCAAGGCATTCTTTCAGAGTTTGATATTGGTAGTAATTTGTCCACTGTCCTATTTTGTGACAATCAAAGTGCTATTAATATATCCACAGATCCAGTTACCAGGAAGAGGACGAAGCATGTAGAGATACACATGCACTATATCAGGGAGCTAGAGCATGGCAGGACCATCATTCTGCAATACTTCCCGACTGATGAGTAGATTGTAGACATATTCACCAAGATATTTTTAGAAAACAAGTTCACTTATCTCCATTCACTATTGGGGGTGATTTCATTAGGGTTATCCAACTACTTTCAGTGTTCAGCTTAAGGGGGGGTTTTCCCACTGGGTTTTCCCTCTTTTCCTCACTTAGTTTGTTTTGAGCATTCTTTGAGTTTCAGTATTGTATAGGGTGACCTATGGCCTTTGTTTCTGGGGCCCTAGCATTCTTATGCACTTTATGTTTTCTACTCCTCCTGAGTATAGCTTAAGGGGGGGTGTTGGAGGCATTTACCACCATACACACTCATTTTGGTCAATTTGGCCTAGTTAAACCACTATCCTAAGTTTTATTGACTTAATTAACATCAAAGGAGCACTGTATGACATCAACATGAGCACACCCACACCTATCTTCAGTCAAGGAGGCTAACTTAGCCTTCTCCTACATTCGAGGAGGCTAACTGGAGCACTTTGGGGGTGATCTAAGTGTCATAAATGCACTTTATTGCTAACTGATGGTTACAATCAGTTAAACAGAGCAGTGAAGGTGCCTCCTTTCATTAAATTGATTATTTAATGATTTTTTAATGAACTGGAGTCAACAGGGGTGCCTCCATCCACTTCTGATGGTCAGTTACACTTCAGTTAACCTCATCGGGGTTCATTGGAGTCATTGATGTGCTACCACTTGTTGGTTGGATTGTAGTGACATGTTTCTGAGCTACTTTCAGTTAGAATCAATCATTTATTGTACTTCAACTTCAGTTAGGGCTCAGTTGAGTCAATTAGGGTTTTGATCAATGGTTAACTTGAGTGTTTACTGTGGCTTACATTTAGTTAAGCTAGACTCACTCATTCAATTCAGATGACCTCCTTGGGAATTTGAATTGTCTTGGAATTCATGCATTTGGCATGATCATTTTATTGTAATTATCATTCTTTCATTTGATTATATAGAGATGCTACTGCCATTGTAGCACCATTTTGCCAATTTTATGCATATTTGTCTGAATTCTTTGTGAGACTGTGTTTTCAGTTCCTAGACCACTGTGACAAATTAATACCATTCACCTTTATGCTCTTGTTCGAAGGAAGTTGAAGCCTGAGTCGGCCATTCCTCAGTTTTATTCATTTTGCATGTTGGCCATTCCTGATACTTGTCCTAGTTCGAGCACATTATGATCGAGTCCTTCCACATTACACAACTTTGCTGAGTACCTCATATTGGATGATGAGGGATGCCTTAATTCCCTCCTTCTAGTGTATTTCATCCCATTGACTTCATATCATTTATTCTGGGATAGGATTCTAGAGTCATTTGAGTGCCTTGAGACTTACAGTCATCAATGGTAGGTTCTCTCGCCATCGAAAATTTTGGGAATACATCAATGTCCCCTGATCGATGGATTCTTTCAAGTGCTCAAACTCAATACATTTGTTCACCCTTGTTAGATTACACTATAGTACCTTGATTCCCATTTTCATTATCGGTGGGTGATCTCGCGTCTATTAACGGTATACATCAATGAGCGGTAATTAGATGATGGACTACTATATTCGACCTCGACACCTCTATTCACATAGTAGGACATGTACTCGTAGCAATTTGTGTTGAAGAATTTCCATATTGGTGGCATTCCAGATATGCTTACTCCTTGATCGTGCTAGTGTTCATGAGATTTCAGCTCTTGTGACTTGATTCCAGTGTATGTCAGATATCTTCATCCATTATGGAGATCTTGATCCATTGTATATATTTAGCTGTCATGAAGATCATGATCCTTTGTATATCTTCATCATGAATATTTTGATCTATCTATATTATACGTGGTGATGACCACACATGTCATATTTTGTATCATGCCTATTCATGGCCATTGTACTCTTATGTATCCTGGACTGCTATATGTTCTTGCAGTCATATGCAGAGATATTTGTAATGTATTGTTAGATGGCTGGTTCTTCCACCTGGTTCTTCATCACTCCACTTTTGGGATGGACTTATAATGTATTTCAGCCATCGTATCACCCCTCTGACCTCACACATTAGGGGGCATTTGTTACAGCTGATTTTACCACACATGGTAGATCACACATTTATGGCCTTCCCTATCCCTTTGTAGACTCTTTGGACCCCATGGACTATTTTTGTACCTTTGATGTTTCTATGATCATCCCTAAAAACACATGTTATTTTCCATACACAACTTTTTAACCCTTTCTCGCGTATATATGCGGATATAACCCTTAAACCCCATGTACATCGGGATGTGTGAAAAAGGCCAAATATTTTTGGAGTTTTCCTTGATGTGGATCCGAGTCACTTGTCTCTTGGCCTTCCATATTCCTTGAGATCACTCGGATTTGACCTTCCATTACCCCATTGAAGCACTATATAAGGAACCCTTTGGATACATTGAGAGAAGAGGAATTTAAGAGAAAGAAAACTATAGTCCATTGTTTCCGTAGCTTATACTTGAGTCTGCATACCTTTGTCCCTTGGAGCACTTGGTGTTCTTCCCAAGATTGCCTTTTCTTATGAGATTGCTATCAAGAGATGAAGGATTGAGGTGTTGGAGGCCAAGGTGGAGGACTCAGTTTCTCTGGTTCACAGACGTGCCGACAGAGGTTGTCATTCTTGTAATCTCTGATTTATATGAATAGAAATATCTTTTCCTGTCCAATGATGTGCATTTAAATGAATATTGAATACATGGATGATTTTAATTGCTTATAAATTATTGATTATATATGCTAGAGTAGGTCTAACACCATTATATAGCATGCTTGTCTTGTTTGCTGATTGTTGAGAGAGTCAATTGATAACACAAGCGGGATTGGAAAAGCTCAACGGGGATCTACATCAACCATCCGGAATAAGGTATGTTTCGAGATCCTTTAGTGTTAGATGTTTTATTTCTCTTGCATATTGGGAAGGGATTGATTTATGCGGTTACTCTGTCTATTGTGGTATACCCCAAGCCATAGGAAGTTTTCTTTGTAACAAGGGATATGCCTGAATGATTTGAACAACTAATCAAGAAGCTGCTAATGAAAAAGGATAGTAATCTTAAAAAAATTTTCAAAATTTGTTTAGCACTAATCAATGATAAAGATGTTGTTGTAGAACTGACAAAACTCATAGAAGAAACCACAGGATAACTACGAATTGAAAAAAGATTTAATCATATCGGGAGAAAACTGAAGACAAGTCGAGAATTGTGAATGACTGAGCAGATAGGAGATTATGATATGGATTATATCATATTAAATTTGGGCTCGGATGTCAATATATTAACAATACAAACATGGGAGAGCATGAATAAGATGCAATTGGATTGGTCTCATATTCAACTATGGATTGCGAACTAGTGAAAGGTTCCACCAATTGGTAGACTAACTTAAGTACCTATGGAGGTTGAAGGCTTAAGAACATATGCATAATTCAAAGTTATTGAAATTGTCGATGAAACAAACCCATATCCTGCACTTCTAGGAATTGATTGGGCAATAGAAACCCAAACTATTATAAACTTAGATAAAATGATATTGTCTTTCGAAGATTATGAAATTATAGTGGTTGTGCCAATTGATCCGCTTGAAGGATAGAGATATGTTGAGAATGTACATAGAGAAGGGAAATAAAATTATCTATACCAGTTGTAAAACATCATGTCTTCCAAGGAAGACTGTATGGAAACCCGAGTCGGTGGAGTGTAAGCTCATGCACGTCTGACTCAAGCGATGCTATGGAAAATTGGCAGAACATGATACATGAAGTCTCCATGTGAAGATGTGCAAGAATCACGAGAGCTATCTGAAGGGTAGGAGCCGAAGCAAGTGCACTTCCTACATATGAAGGATTAATTAAACTTGCATCCTTTTTGGTATAATTTGAAGAAACAGTCATAGAATCACAATGATTGTCCACTTTAGACTATGTGCTGAAAGCTACACCCATTAGATGGTGGGGTACACACAAACAATCTATCTTCGAATGGAAACAATGTAGGAGATTAGTGGAGATCATTATTGGGGAAGATATCAGTTTCCATGATCAGAAATATACAGTACTGATAGATCCTAGGAAACATATTGAGCACTGTCGAGGGATTTGGTAAGAATACCCGCGACAATAATAGGTTCATCTGTTCATCCACACTTTGGAAATGGTGCTGAGAATTTGGTACACATCAGAAGAGTTGTGATGAGGAACCATTGAATGGAAAAGATTAGCTGTAAGATTCACCTAGACATTTGAGTTTGTAAGCGAACACCCAACAATAGATGCTGCGTTACAGGTAATAAATGAGAAGATATTTGAAGAAATACTGGTCGCACACACACAAATTTCCATCAATTCATCGTGAGTATACACAAGTGTAGGGAGTGTTATAATATCACATAAGATATGGATGATAGTGACCCATTTGCAATAATCTCCATGTGTCAGAAGGAATGTGCAGAGTGGAAAGAGTTCACACGTGTGAAAATACATCGTACCCTGTTAGATACGACATAAAAATAAAAATAAAAATGGGGAAACATAAACAAGGGCGTTATACTAACTTCACATAACATTGTGAGAAAGAAAAGCAAGTTGCAAGGAGCGTGAAAACAGGATGGGAGAGCTCAAAAGAAAAGTGGAAGTTTTACATGAAATGACACTATCATAAAGCTATACCATGATTGGCACAATAATAAAATAAATTACTGATAGAATACTTGTCAGTCATTAATCTAAAAATATCAATAGAATTGGGTGGAATACCTTGGGACCATAAGTGATGGCGTGTCGAAAAATATTCCTTAATTAAACCACATTGCCACCCCAGGGTGTTCAAAAGATCAAGTAATTTCTAAGTACAGACTGCTCTTGTGAGAGACAAATGTCAATAAGCTGTTGCTTCATAGTATACATTGTTACTATATCCAGAATCATTGTGCCCAGAACAAGAATGGGGGAGTATTGCATGCAACCTAATGAGAAGAAACTAGTTTATCTCCATTACGATCGTAAGTTCTAACCCTCTTGTGAGACCTATATCCACTACTCACCCCTTGGAACATGGTGTAGGACATAGAACCCCAAGGAACCAGCATCAGCCAGTTGTTGACCAAGTTCCATCTCAATCTTCAGAAAAACACAGAATGCAGAAACAAAAATCACCACCAATTCCTAAGGGGAAGCAGCTAATGAAGAAGTCGAGGAAGGAGAAAGCTACGGAAAAACCACCGAACTAGGAAGAGCAAGAGGACTTCAAAACCAAGAATTTATTTCTACCATACATTACACCAAGGAGGATGGATAAACCATGGGTTAACATCCCTAGAAAGGGATATGCTACATTGGTAGCACCTAAAAAACCTAAAGGTATGAAAGTACTATAGGATATACTACTTCATCTAGCAAAACTACCCTTTGAATATTCAAACACAAGTAAACTCAATGACCTTGATAGAAAGAATTACATGAAGCTGGTCAAAGATACACAAAAGTCACCAAACCGGTTTGTTCCAATGTAATGTGAAAAATGACTAGAACAGTTGGGGCTACTGTCACTCCTCTTCATGCCACACTTTGGCTGGACCACAGAGGTGGAAAGTTATGTAAAGCAGTTCCTAGTAATATTTCATGTAGGTTTCCTTTGGTTAGATAAGCCGTATTCGGCAGATGTCAACCTGATCTCAACAATAAAAATACTTCCGAGAGTGGGGTTGTACCTAGTAACGTCACTCTTCGAGAAGGGCAAGAACCCAACCCACATTGCAAAAGTCAAGGAAAAATGTGACCCAGTAAGCTTTGGAAAATAATTCTTAATATCATCCATCAGTGACCCTGCTACTCATATGACAACAATGATATTAACACACAAAATGTTGCACATATAGCGACCAAAGAAATGTACTGCAGGAATAGTAATGTTGGTTGCACTTTGTGTAGAAGGAGTTCAAATCATTTTTTCTCATTTCTTGCTTAATGAAATGCTACAGGATGGCACTTCAACACAGGAAGAGGGTACTCCTTTCCATTATGCTTGTTGTTAATTTTAATCTCATTTACTATGTGGTTTGAGCCAGTATATTATCAACCGATCGACTTACCCATTCCCTGTAGAGGAGCGAGATACCAAAACTTATGGTTCTCGCAAGATAAAAACTGACAGTTGAGTAGAAGCAATGAATTTTTTGTCCATAATGAAGCTTTAAAGAACTTGATAAAGTACCAGGTAAGACTTAGTGCAACTACGATGTCCAAATTTCAATGAACTGTCAATTTTCAAATAGGACTGCTCTATGTCTTCATCTAACCACGACGAGACCCCTGAGGACAGTGGTTGGTGACACAATATGTGCTAACAAAAGAAGATATAGAAACCTTTTTTTAGTTATTGCCCAGAAGAATGGCGATAGGAAGGATCACCAACTCCGAGAGATGAGGAGTACACCGATGCCACAATGCTAGACAAAACTTAGCCTAATACGTCTCGGTAGGAGCCATCGATAGAACAACAACAACAAGAAACACAAAATGAAGAAGTACAAAGAGAACCTTCGTGCAAGAAACAAAATACTAACAAGGAATCCAATACCTCTTGTATGGATGACAAGGAAGTCACAACATTAACATAAGCCCTCTAAAAATATTCCCAGACAAGTTTCCATGACTTTGGCATACAACATAATCAATTTATTAGTACTATCATAGACATGCTAAATGAAATCGGAAGAACAATTGAGGAATTCAAATTTGTGGTAGATCGTGCATTGTAGGTACCTCAGTCATAGGATGCACCTGGACCGTCGGAAGCACAGGATCCCCTGAGACCCAGAGAATATCACCCCATCATAGTTAAACTAAGGAGAGACACACTATAACTAGAAACCATAGACTCTAGTGAGAATGACGAAACCAATGGCCATATATTCTTAGATTTCTCAAAGATGTGATTGAAGTATGTGCACGATTTATAGAAAGCAGTAGTTGCATATATTCAAGTAAGAGGAAATACCCTTGAAAAATAGGTGAGGCACTCAGGAAAGGCTATCAGTAAAATCAAGGAAAATATGCAAAGAACCACACAAGAAGTAAGAAAATAAGAAGCAAGTAAGCCGCATTAGAGGAAATTTCAACTCAAAATGGGCCTTTTAACTTTTATTCAAATTCCATGTCATCATGTGTTAGCCAATGAAATTGATTTAAATTTGAAATACCGTATAGGTCTTAAACACTTTTTTAATATAAATTTGGGGATAGGTATCATAAAAAAAACTACTTTTTTTGTTTGTATTTTTGACATATCTCCCTGTGTTTTTACTCAAATTTCAATCGGGAGAGCTTGTTGGATGCCGAATTAAATTCCGCATCCAACGGGTACCCACTTGGCATACTTTTGATGGACCCCACTACCCCCAAAACAAGAAATACCTGAAAAAATGGAATGATGACATCATCATTCTATTTTTTCAGGTATTTCTTGTTTTGGGGGTAGCGAGGTCCATCAAAAGTATGCCGAGTGGGTAGTCATTGGATGTGAAATTTAATTCCACATCCAACGAGCTCTCCCGATCGAAATTTGAGTAAAAACACAGGGAGATATGTCAAAAATACAAACAAAAAAGTAGTTTTTTTCTTTTCTTCCTCCAAAATTAATAAATATTATTTTATTACTTTAACTATTATTTTATTAGTTCATTTTAGGAGGCCCATTTTGAGTTCAAATTTCCTCTAATTAAAATCTCAAAAATGTCATTAATCTTGTTTGTTCCAATATTGATGATGTGGAAATATCACAAGACATGCCATCATAAGACAATGTACTTAGGCTAGGCAAGATAGCGACTGATCTTAGGAATAAAGTAACCCTATTAGAAGAGAAAAGGAGACCCAGCACACCCCTATAAGTGCTAGAAAATAGATGAGACGCAACCACTTAGGCTGCAAAGAGAACTAAAGAAGCAGAGAAAACATGTGCTAAGCCTGTCGACCAAGTTTCTCAAACTTGGGAAGCCCTAATGGATGACGAGAAATCATAGAGGATTGCAAGTGAGATCATTATGTTTGAAGAAAATATAACACAAATAAGAAGCAAGATGAAACAACTACCATTGACACAAAAAAAGGTCAAGGCAACAGAGATGTAGAAATTGCAGCAACACATGACTATTCTCCGTGCATAGCAGCACAACGGGAGGAAAAGGTAGACGAATTGCAGGCTGAAGTAGAGAGAGTTATAGGCCTAATTCAGTATGTACATTAGAAGGTGCAAAAAGTAGTAGCATCTATAGAAATAGTCATTCCAGAACACGTTAGTTCCAACCTAGTGGAGCACATGCAAAAGACAGAGGAGGAAGTGCACATAGAGATAGAGAAATTGGTGAAAATTGTGGAGGATTTTCAGAAAAAAATCAACACAAGTCAGTTTATGGAACAATAGTTTATGTGGCTCAGGATGAGCCACATGTGAGTGCTAGGGGCATGTTGGGCCTAGGTACAGTGGGGAATAATTCATGTAGAATTTTTCCTAGGTGTGGAGAAGAACATAAAGGAGAAGAGGAAGGAGCTACAACTAAGGGAGAAACATAAAGGGAAAAGGGAAGGATGTTGCAACAAAAGAAGTGAAAGAGAAGAAGAAGAGAAAGAGAAGGCACTAGAAGAGGAAGCTGCGCTAGATGAGTAAGCCATGTAAGAAGGACAAAGTGAGATATAGGATAACATGGTAGAATATTAGCAGAAGCAGGCATACAAATAGCATAATGGCTGAAAAACGACAGTAAGGCATAACACTAAGAAAGCGACAGTCCTTAACTGTCGTGGGTATGAGATTAGCCAGAGCCAATAGAAACCACACACGTGAAGGAATATTTGGAAGTTGGGATGATAGTGTATCTCGTTATGTGTTACTACAATAGGAAAGACATCCTGTTGGCTGGATATAGTAAGTTGGTTGAGATAGCGGCATCGAAGGAGTCTGTAATGAGTCTGTATTGAATCAGTATTGAGTCTGCAACAAGCATGCATGGGAGCTGTATCGAGTTTGTAATGGGGATTTAAAAGAAGGAACCCAAGATGTAGATGGGTTAGCCAATATATCATCTGAGTAATCTCTAGAGTCTTGGTAAGACTCTTAAGCCATACTTGAGGTAGGAGTTCTGGTTAATGACTCTGTATCACTGAGTGCATCGGAGTAGAGGTTCTGTAGCTAAGTGCACAAACGAGTAGGGAAGGTCGAGTCAATCCAAGATGTGTGTGAATCGTTAGTAGGATTTGAGTAGGAAGAGAAAGAGAGAATATTAGAGAGCATGAGAGGGAGGAAAAGTCTGTAAATATAGAATACAAGATCTTGAACGAACTCTGCAGCTTTGTGCACATTATATGTTGTGTATATGTGTGAATGTTGAAGTAGCTTAGATATATTTGTGAATATTGTGTTGAATGACTGGTTGATTATTGTGTTGCAAATGGATAAATGTATGTCTGTCACATTATATTAATGAAATATATGATTATGTTGTATGTTCATTGTTCATTTACTTAAGTTGCATAAAGAAGGGTTGGATCACAATTTAGTGTTGAATTACTTTGCATGCTGTTAGAATAATCAAACCCATAGTTACCCATATTTGACATTAATTAATTATTTTTGTCTTATTCCTAGATTCCTATATTCTTAGATTTCTTACTATGCTAGTTGGAATCCACTTACACCTAGAAGTCAACAAATGGAAAAAAATGGATTAAGGAGCACTTTAGAAACATCTTGGAATAATTTTTGGCAAATCTGCTGTAATTACGGAATAGTGAAAGAGCAGCTCTTCTTTTTCTGAAAGCTTCTTTTCTTTTCAACAATTTCAAAGAAAAAGGGAAAAGTCAGTCTAGGAGGAACTATCTTGTTTTTTGACAGATTAGGAAAGTGATTTATGCACCCATGGGGGATTTTGACTAGTTTAGTAAGCCTAATTTTTGTCCAATTCAAATAGCATCCTTATGATTTTGAATCAGTGATGTAATTATATACTTGTATAGACTATTAATTGATGATGTTGGATGATGTACACTTATTCAATACATGATTCTTTTATGCTCCAATTTCAATCTCCTTTTTGTGGAATTTTCCATGTTTGATTATCAATTTTGTGAGTGTAATTGTTCTACTACTTGGGTTCAATTTCCACATGGTATCATATCCTTTGTATATCGATTTATATCCTTCCATATTTCTATTAAAGGTTCGAAATCATTGACTGGGAGCACATTCTGCTAGTTGAAGGGCACAATTGCTGAGATATGGACCAATCTCAAAGGATAATTTTGACTCCATTCAATTTATTCGAATGGAAAGCTGAGATGGAGATTTTGTTGAGAGAGAAATGCATCTACAGGGTTACCATGGCAACTGAGGTAGAGCCTAATGCAGCTTCAGATAAGATTAAATGGAACAACATGAGAGATGAGGCCTATGGTCTTTTGTGCTTGAGCATTTAAAGAGACCTCCTCTTCCATCTTGATGCATTGACATCCCACAATGAGGTTTGGGAGAAGATTGAAGATATTTTTGGAGAGAAATATGAGATGAGAGGACATCAACTTGAGAATGAGTTGATCTCATTGAGTCCCAGCAGCTTCGAATCATTGCAACTCTACTTTTCCAAGTTTAAGGCCCAATTTCTGCAGTTAAAACAACGTGGAATAAAAAAGAAGGACGAGCAACTAGTATTGAGAATAATTTCGAATCTTGGTCCTAACTACTCAGTGTTTCTTTCGACCTTCCATGCCACCAAATTGACAACATGAGCCTGGAAGATTCCTAATCTTGCAGAGTTCATGGAATGCCTCACCCAGGAGCAAGATAAATTGGTAATGATGGGAACCATCAAATCTTCCAAATACCAAGCTTTGGTTTCTTGAGATTCAAGGGTGGATTCAAAGAGCAAGAAGAAATCCAAAAATACACCTGAGCAAAAGAGAGACAAGTCAAAGTCTCAAGAGGATCCTTTAGGCTCCAAGAAGAACTTCCAAAAGAAGAAGAACAAATGAGAAATGAGCAAGTGCGCATACTACAGTAAGGGCTATCATCCTGAGAGATATTGTATGAAAAATAAAATTAACATGTTGACCTAATTCCTAGAGAAGAACAACATCTCCCTTCCTGAATGCACAAGAAAGAGGGAAGGAGGATCAAATTTAGATGACAAGGAGAGAGTGCATACCTTGGTTGCTAGCACTTCAAGTTCACCTATGTTCATCATTGATTTTGGAGCTTCTAGACATATGGTTTTGACAAGGGATACTTTCTCTTCTATTGACAATTCAAAAGGTCCAAAAATTGTTTTGAGAGATGACTCTGTTATTGATAGTATGGGGAACGACGGGATTGATCTTGACCATGGTTCCTTTAATGATGTGTTGTATGTCCCAGGTCTAGCTACTAACCTCTTGTTAGTGTATTAGATGACCCACACTAGGTCTCCAAAGAAATTCATATTCTCTCCCAATGAATTTGAAATCTCAGATATTTCTAATGGTAAATTCATAGCAAAAGGTGTTGTGGATCACAGTTCGAAGGTATACAAGTTTTCCCATTTCCTACCCTTCTCAAACCCCTCTGCTCTTCTCACTCATGCTAATGAAGAAAGAAAGCTTTGGCATGAGATATTTGTACATCTTAACTACAAGTATCTTTTAGATTTGAGTGACGAAGGCATGGTCATAGAATTACCAAAGATCAAGTTTTCTAAGGGAGTCTTCCAAGGTTTCATCCTAGGAAAACACCCAAAGCACAAGTATGAGAGAGCTAGTCATGAGAGAACCTATGCACCCATTTATTTAATCCATAATGAAATTGTTGGTCCATTCCCTAATATGTCCATGATTAAAGCCAAATATGCAATAACCTTCATAGATGACTTTTCTAGGTATTGTTGGGTCTACTTCCTAATGCACAAGTAAGAAGTTTTTGACCTCTTCAAGGAATTTTGATCCTTGGTTGACAACTAGTATGGGAGGAAAATCAAGATCCTTGGATCTGATAATGGTGGAAAATATGTCAAGTCTAAGTTCATCCATTATTGCAAAGAAGTAGGTGTTATGGAGATAAATTCCTACGGCTTGGGGTACCACAACAGACATCTTAACTCTAGAAATCAATCCTTTCCTATATGCAAGAGAAACCAAAAAACTAACACTAAAGGATATTGATTCATACCTTATTCCAGACGGTTGGTGTAGCTCCTCATTGAGCTTTCCAACTTCAGCTTGAATTGATGAATTGCTTCCTCAACATTCAATAAAAAAGACAAGCATACTATATATAATTGTGTTAGCTCTACTCTAGCATATATAATCAATAACATATAAGCATTTGAAATCATCCATGGATAAAATATTCATTCAAACACACATTATTGGACAGGAAAAGATATTTCTATTGATATAAAATTAGAGATTACAATGAATACAACCTCTATCGGCATGTCTGCGAATCATAGAAAACAAGTCCCCCACTTGGGCCTCCACCACTTCAATCCTCCATCTCTTGATAGCAAGCTCACAAGCGAAAGGTAAGCTTGGGAAGAACACAAAAGTGCTCCAAGGGACAAAGGGGATGCAGACTCAAGCACAAGTTCTGGCAACAATGGACTATAGTTCTCTTGCTCTGAATTTATCATATGCCTTCAATGTATCCAAAGGGTTCCTTATATAGCTCATCAATGGGGTAATGAAAGGTCGAATCCGAGTGATCTCAAGGCATATGGAAGGCTAGGAGACAAGTGATTCGGATCGATATCAAGGAAAACTCCAAAGGAATTTGGATTTTTGCACACATCCTGATGTACGCGGTTTTAGAGGTCAAACCCACGTATATACGTGATAAAGGGTTTAAAAGTCGCGTATGACAATTTAAGCATGTTTTTAGGGATGTTATAGGAAACATCAAGGAACAAAAATGGTCCATGGGGTCTAAGGAGTCTGCATAGGGACAGTGAAGGCCATAAAAGTGTGATTCACCATGTGTGGTAAAATTATCTATAACAGATGCTCCCTAATGTGTGAGGTCAAAGGGGTCATACAATGGCCGAAATACATTATAATGGTCCATCCCAAAAATGAAGTGATGAAGAACCTAGTGGAAGAACCAGCCACCCAATCAACACTATACAATGATACAACTCTACATATAACTGCGAATACATATAGCAATCCTGGATACATAAGAGTACAATGGCCATGAATAGGCATGATACAATATGACATATGTGGTCATCACCACATACAATATACATAGATCAGAATCTCCATGATGAAGATATACAAAGGATCATGATCTCCATGATGACTGAAGATGTACAATGGATCAAGATCTCCATAATGGCTG
Source organism: Pseudotsuga menziesii (assembly GCA_001517045.1). Taxonomy (NCBI): domain Eukaryota; kingdom Viridiplantae; phylum Streptophyta; class Pinopsida; order Pinales; family Pinaceae; genus Pseudotsuga; species Pseudotsuga menziesii. Next base: position 409,046 of record LPNX010480259.1, read on the forward strand.
GAAATATCTGACATCTACTGGAATCAAGTCACGAGAGCTGAAATCTCATGAACATTGGCACAATCAAGGAGGTAGCATATATGAGATGCCACCAATTTGGAAGGTCTTCTACACAAACTGCTACGAGTACATGTCCTACTATGTGAATAGAGGTGTCGAGGTTGAACATAGTAGTCCATCATCTGATTATTAGTCATTGATGTATATCATTAACAGACGCGAGATCACCCACCAATAATGAAAATGGGAATCAAGGTACTAGAGTGCAAACTAACAAGTGTGAATAAATGTGTTGAGGTCGAACACTTGAGAGAATCCATTGATCAGGGGACATTGATGTATTCCCAAATCACTGTCGATGGTGAGAGAACCTGCCACTGATGACTACAAGTCTCAAGGCACTCAAAGATGACTTTATATTCCTATCCCAAAATAAATGATCTGAAGTCAATGGGATGAAATCCTATGGAAGGAGGGCATTAAGGCATCCCCCATCATCCAACACGAGGTACTCAGCAAAGCTGTATAATGTGGAAGGACTCGATCATAAAGTGCACGAACCCGTAACTGTACCGGGAATGGCTGACATGCAAAGTCAAGATAACTGAGGAACGACCGAATCAGGTTTCAACTTCCTTTGAACAAGAGCATAACGACAAATGGTGACTGAATGTAGGTACTATAGACTCGATATGCAAAACTGCAACATCTTTGCGACATAGGAGGCATCGACAGAGGCTCCATAGGGACTGGAAGCTTAACTAGTCAGTGGAGATAAACTCAGATAAACAATTACATCTCCTAAATTAAAACTATTAACCCAACCAATGGATGTGATATACAGTGCTCTGTTTGAAGGCGACACAACTCGACTGCTGCCAAAGATAACATCTTTCCTTGTCTGAATTTTTGGTTTTTTAATTTTTTTTTTGGACTTTTTCAAATATTTGGAAAGCTTGAAAAAGAATAAAACTGCTTTAAAGTTACAGACTAGGAGGAGATGAGTGTCAAATGGGAAAACAAACTAGTTCCAAGTAGTGGAACATACCTATGCTCAATGAAAGGACATATGTGTAGGATAGTGACACTCGGGGGAAAGTCCCCTCCTGGTAAAAATAGGGAATCAAGCTGCAAAGGATATATATAAAATGGCTCTGTGTGGCTAGGCATGATACAAGCTTGGGCTATATGGCTGATACTTAAAGTCAGGGAAGCCAACATAAGGCTCAATGAGGCAAACAAAGCTCATGATAATGCAATTACAACTTGACATAGGGGAGTCCAGGAAAAATAAGCCAGCAAAAGATCAAGAGGAGTATGAGGCTCTTGTGAAATGTCATGGAAATACTATACAATGGACTCCCACACCCTAAAGGACAAAACTATCAGCATGGGCACCAAATGCAAATAAGGCGCTTACTAGGGTACCCATGTAAGGTCAATCTCTACCATTCAAATCATGCCACTTCTAAAACAACAAGAAGGTTCCATGACAAGATAGAATGGGTTCATACCTATGGTTACAATGAAACAGTCATAAGGTCATGCAAAATGTAAATGGTGGTGAAACCTAACCTATATGCTAGTTTAGACATGATACTTGAAATCGGCACGAACGAGTCAATCCAACAGTCGAAACGATGCTCAAAATGGTCTCCTACATCATATATTAGTCAAAAAATGGTCCAAAAGGATTAGAAATGGTCCAAACTATAGAAAAGGGGGTAAAAATTTTCAAAAATTTGAAAATTTTCTATAAATAATAAAAAATTCAAAACATTATATAACATTTGAAATTTTCACCCAATTGAGCTCAGAATTTCAATAGCAAATTCTGGGAGATCTAGCCGGCAGAATCCACTACCGTTTTTTCCAGGTAATTACCCATGCCCAGCTCTTTCATTTTCATGCAAATTTTATAATTTTCCATGGTCAAATCAGGATTATAGGCCATCCTAAAGTGCGCGCTATGGCCCACATAAAAATCGAGGGTTTTTCTACGTATAGGGCTGGATATATGTGGAAAATTCCCTGAAAGTCGTGTACATACAGGGCTCTTTAGAAAACAGTCACGTATGAGGCCGCGTTCAAGTTTTCTTTGAGTTTTCTAATGACTCAAACTTGAATTTAATGTGCAGGATGGTTCTAGAATGGAGAGAACGTGAGCATGAGGATGTAGAAGAAGCAGATCGTGGTGATCTAATGGCACAACAGACTCTTCGTGCATGCGGAATCTACAAGTTTTGGTGTCTTGGTGGCTTAAGGGCCAAACCAAGATTATTGTAGATGCTAGTAGACTATTGGGATCCAGACTCAGAGTCTTTCCAGATTGATGGGATGTCCCTCACCATAGAAGTGGAGGACATATACTTTATTACTGGACTTTCCTGATGGGGGGAAGTGGTGAACTTACGGCCTCATGGACCCGGAGGTGGCCTCACCATCAATGAGTACATAGCCGTGTATTGTTATCCAGACACAAAGAAGGTCGGGAGTCAGATCCCAACTAACTCCATACAGGTGCTAGGCCTAAAGGCCATACTATTAACACTGGGTAGGATAACAGGGATAGCTTCACTCCACCAGGCCTTGCGGCCTCTGATGTTCTATGCAATAGAGTGCATGAGACCCACTATGTATGATTGGAACATTGCACTACTGGGAAACATGAAACACTAGCTCAGTGAGTGAAAGATGGGCAGAGTATGAAATTTTGGTTTCAGTAGCATACTGAGCACGTTTTTCTTCAAGCGTGTTCCAGGATTGAGCCCTAGAGTTGATGTTCCTCTTCATAGGGTTCAAGATCTAGCCCAACAATGTTGGGCAGATGCGATGCACAGATTGGGTGGAGGTAGGGTGTCCAACCCCTATCCAGCTGATTTATTTCCATGGCGGTGACAGCAAATAGTTTCCATTAATGATTACCCCTATGCAGGGATATATTTTTGGGGAGACCCCGACATGCCATTACCACCAGGATCGTCATATGGTGACATTGGTAATGAATCCCAACCCTCTTTTTAATATTTTTTTAGTTATTTAATTTTTTGTGTTTTTTGATATATGGAATAAAAAATACATGTTTTTGCATGAGAACACATAGTGACATCCTATCATGTGTATGCAGATGTAGGACCATGGTGGCCTGAAGGCTTCCCTCGTCATAGATGGAGGGGAAGAGGAGATGACATTACGGGTGTGGATGTGGAGCGGATGCTCCAAAGCATTCATACCAACTTCGTGAGGTTGACACATAGGGTACCCATGGCACAGGTGAAGGACCCGCGTGAGGCCATGCAGCGTCAGGTGGTGGGTATGCCACGAGCATGGGTGCAGTTATTCAGACAACTGGTTAGAGCCGTGGTGACATTCCACGATCAGAACCCCCCTCCTCCTCCCCAGGCTTAGATACCTGGGAGTGATACATTTTGTACTACTGTGTATTTATATTTTGGTGGCTTGAGAGCCCCATTTTTGTATTATGACACTATGTATTATCACATTTTGGATGTTTTAATGAATTTTTTTATGATGATCGGTTTATTTATTTACATGTGTAAAAATTTATGTTTGTGATGAGCTTACCGTCTATGAAACAAATGCCAATCTAACACATAGTTAGCATATGATTCAGCAACTTGATTATTAATTCTTGGAACATGTATGTATGTTATGTTTTCAAATTGTCATTCTAACAATCTCACCCATAAGAATCTTTGTAATAATGTTGAATATCTAACATGATACAAGCCATTAATATGTGACACTACTAACTCTGAATCAAGACGTACCTCAAGAGAGAGAACACCATGTGAAATGGCATCTCATAGAAGCTCAACAACGGCACTATATTCAGCAACATTGTTTGAAGAGGGCCATAAACATACGCCTCCTAAAGACAATACCTGACTGTTAGGAGTATAAATCACCCAAGCAGTAGAGGCTAAGTGTTGAGTGTGACGGCTTGCACCATCTGCGAATCCTATATAGATGGAAGACTCCATTGAAATATACCATAAGAAATGAAAGCTAATCAACAAACCCGATCACCATAAGAAAGACCTAACTATGAAAAATGCTGTATAATAATATACAATAGCCAACCCTGGTTGAAATCATGCATAGTACTTTTTAATATAGAGCCCATTTCTAGGATCCACGAAGGCCATCCCCTTGTAATCTACTAGCTCATAAGCGCCCTTCTCTAACACACATTTAACCACATAAGGACCATGCCACATGGGGTTGAATTTTCCTGCCCCTAAGGGTTCTTTAGCTTGATCCCACAAAAGGACCAAATCTCCTTCGCTAAACCTCCTTGGACAGAAAAATTTATCATACTGGACCTTAACGCGACGCTTATTGACTTCTAAAGACACTAAAGCATCTCGATGCTACTCATCAAGCTGCTCTAAATGGACCAAACATTCCTCCAATGGAGAAGTGTCCGGTAAGAGCTCTATGGCTAGCTTCAAAGAAGGGATCTCGCACTCAACCGACAATATAGACTCGACTCCCTAGTGGAGTCGCCAATTCTGTTACGGAGAGAAATTCCTATGGTTTGGGGTACCACAACAGACATCTTAACTCCAGAAATAAATCCTTTCCTATATGCAAGAGAAACCAAACAACTAACACTAAAGGATCTTAATTCGTGCCTTATTCCGGACGGTTGGTGTAGATCCCCATTGAGCTTTCCAACTTCATCTTGAATTGATGAATTGCTTCCTCAACATTCAATAAACAAGACAAGCATACTATATATAATTGTGTTAGCTCTACTCTAGCATATACAATCAATAACATATAAGCATTTGAAATAATCCATGGATAAAATATTCATTCAAACACACATTATTGGACAAGAAAATATATTTCTATTGATATAAAATTAGAGATTACAATTAATACAACCTCTGTCAGCACGTCTACGAATTGGAGAAATCTAGTCCCTCACTTGGGCCTCCACCACTTCAATCCGCCATCTCTCGATAGCAAGCTCACAAGCGAAAGGTAAGCTTGGGAGGAACACAAAAGTGCTCCAAGGGAAAAAGGGGATGCAGACTTAAGCACAAGTTCTGGCAACAATGGACTATAGTTCTCTTGCTCTTAATTTCTCATATGCCTTCAATGTATTTAAAGGGTTCCTTATATAGCTCATCAATGGGTTAATGAAAGGTCGAATCCGAGCGATCTCAAGGCATATGGAAGGCCAAGAGACAAGTGAGTTGGATCCACATCAAGGAAAAATCCAAAATAATTTGGATTTTTGCACACATCCCATGATACTATATATAATGTGGTGTACCTAGACTATGTTGAGCTACAAAGCCATAATTCGGAGAGTAAGCGGGTTGTTGATACCCGTACCCATAAGGTGAATAAGTCTGTGCATACTACGGTTTATAATAAGGTCCATAATACATCCCATGAGATGTCCCATGAGACTTTCTATAAGTAGGAATATACGCTCTAGAAGTAATAACATGACCTCCAGAAGTAGGGATACGACCTCCTGACACAACAGGAGGTACTTGAGTGTGAGACACAACTGGGCGAGTAGTAGCAATATGGACATGAATCGTAGCAATGTTCCAGCCCGAAGGACCACGTGAATGAGGGGGAGGAAAATCATTCAAAGAACAAGGAATAGAGGACGAAGGGAGACGTGAAATTATATATGTGGTATTCCCAACAGTCACTCGTTTTGGTTCTGGTATTTGAATAGGATTACTAACACCACGTATAGGATGAACGTGAGATGTGGCCTCTGCCGTCGGGATGGAGGGTTTAATATGACTCGTGCTCCTAAATATCTCTGCATGGAAAGAAATGGGAATGCCCCCAGGCATAGTGTTAGGATCAAATTTTGTTTCAGCAAAAAAATCCGTATCGTGTATAGGGTTACCAAAAATGCCATAACTAACATAACTAGTGCTTGCAGGTTCATGGTGAGTCTCGTCACCTGGAATACCATACCGGTGACCTGTGAATGAGGGATCATAGCTAGAGTGAGTATGTCTTTCATGTGAAGGATCAAACTCAGAATGTGCAACCGCATTAGGTGAAGGATCAAATGAAGGAGTAAACTCTCAGTCGTCCACGTGAAGTGGAGAAGACAGCTCAGGAATACCATCTTCATGATATCCCATCATGTGTTAATCAATGTGGGTATGAGTCCGCCTGGACCGTCTGCTTCTCTCTCCCAAAGGAGGAGGAGATGTAGAAGGCGAAAGTCTTGCTAAATGACGAGAACGGCGAGGAGCCACACTCATATCCACAACGACTCAAAAAATTAAAAAGAATCTCTAAACTATGCAAACCCTAGGCAAGCTAACGTGCACAGAGCGTACACCAATAAAATCTAAATCCAACCACAAGCAAAAAAGGGCAGGATATGTGAGCTCCCAAATGAAGCAGGTATGTCTCACCTAGGAGAGGCTTGAGACTCCCATACACAACAAGCAGAGGTTTGTAACCAATTATTGTGGCCCTTATCTTTAATGCGTAAAGTGACTGTGTTGTCCGACCCCAACTGAGCCGGGACACCCGCAGAATAACCCCTCCAAAGTACCCCCTCGATAACCTAGGTAAGGAAACTAAGGTCACCTCAATATAATCAATGCTCAGGTGGATAGTTGCAAGTGGGATTGACCGTATGGGAAGGGTAGCAAGGCCTGAAACTCTTGAAAGAGCCCCCAGATATGAATACAATCCTGGAAATATCTTTGGTGCTACTCAGTTATGAATAGGGGTCATCCCAATCAATAACCGCTCACACTGCCTCGTGCTTAACTTTCTTTGGAGAGGAGGATCCTGAGAAACACTAATTATACCAAGGAATTTCACACTCTCACCTAGACAGACACATACATGTTGTTGTTTAGTGGTCTTGGATATTTTACTCACAATGAACTATTCCAAGACCCCCTAAAACCTAATCTTATTGGTGTACCCTATCAAAGAAAATAGTGTAATCCATTTTAATTAAGCGTTGATTTTATTTGGCTTTATTACTCAAAAGAGGTAGATGGCTATGCAACCAATGGTGTTATGACGCAACATGAAGTAAAATGCACACCTAACAATCAATGCAAATGCATTGTGTCAAATGAAAAATAGGGCATGCTACTACGTGAAATGCAAAATTTTTCTTCAAATGACAAATGCAATCATTCCTATATGAAGTCTTGACTAATACTCCAAGGAAATCTAATGCAATTACTATGCAAAATGCAAAGTGAAATGCATAATGATGCAAAAAAGAAAATATTTTGGATTTTTTGAATAAAAATGAGATACTAAAGCAAAAGAATGGTTCTACTACCCCCAGACTCAGCAAGCACCATCAAACAACACTCACACAAAGTACTAAGGTAAAAGAAATCTAATGCACTAATCCCAAAACAAAAAATCGAAAATGCAATGACAAGAACCTTCTTAAAACAAAAATAAATTTCCCTAAAAAAAAGTGTCTTTGGTAAGAAACAGAGGTGTATACAGACTCTAGAAGTATCAAAGGAGACTCAGCAATCATTAAAATTCACCCAACAACAATCAATATTCCTCTAGAAGTAAAAACTAAGGGCATACGTGACTGTTTGCAGTAAACCCGTGTATGTACGTGAATATAGCAGTCAAAGCCACATGTATACGTGACTGTGAGTAAAAAACTAGCATACAGGAAGAGAAATGTATGAAAATAAAGGCAAACAGATCAACTGAGACAAAATTCACACCAATTCAGACACTACTAGGCAAACATGCCCCCATACCCGACACAGAAACAGAGAAATAAGAGCAATTCAAGAACATTGAATGCGATAAAAACCCCCAAAGGACAACTACTAGGAACTCCCCAGCAGAGTTGCCAATTCTGTTACGGAGAGAAATTCCTATGGCTTGGGGTACCACAATAGACAGCTTAAATCTACAAATCAATCCTTTCCTATATGCAAGAGAAACCAAACAACTAACACTAAAGGATCTCGATTCGTTCCTTATTCCAGATGGTTGGTGTAGATCCCCATTGAGCTTTCCAACTTCAGCTTGAATTAATGAATTGCTTCCTCAACATTCAATAAACAAGACAAGCATACTATATATAATTGTGTTAGCTCTACTCTAGCATATATAATCAATAACATATAAGCATTTGAAATAATCCATGGATAAAATATTCATTCAAACACACATTATTGGACAGGAAAAGATATTTCTATTGATATAAAATCAAAGATTACAATAAATACAACCTCTGTCGGCACGCCTATGAATTAGAGAAATCGAGTCCCCCACTTGGGCCTCCACCACTTCAATCCTCCATCTCTCGATAGCAAGCTCACAAGCAAAAGGTAAGCTTGGGAAGAACAAAAAAGTGCTCCAAGGGACAAAGGGGATGTAGATTAAAGCACAAGTTCTGGCAACAATGGACTATAGTTCTCTTGCTCTTAATTTCTCATATGCATTCAATGTATCCAAAGGGTTCCTTATATAGCTCATCAATGTGGTAATGAAAGGTCAAATCCGAGCGATATCAAGGCGTATGGAAGGCCAGGAGACAAGTGAGTCAGATCCACATCAAGGAAAACTCCAAAAGAATTTGGATTTTTGCACACATCTCAAAGTACGTGGTTTTAGAGGTCAAACCCACGTATATATGCGATAAAGGGTTTAAAAGTCGCGTATGGCAATTAAGCATGTTTTTAGGGATGGTCTAGGAAACATCAAAGGAACAAAAATGGTCCATGGGGTCTAAGGAGTCTGCATAGGGACAGGGAAGGCCATAAAAGTTTGATTCACCATGTGTGGTAAAATCAGCTATAACAGCAGGTATCCAGATGCAACATTCTATTCCCTACACACCTTAGCAAAATGGTGTTGCCAAGAGGAAGAATAGATCACTCAAGGAGATGGCAACTTGTATGATGGAGTCTAAAAATTTTCCACCAAAGTTTTGGGCCAAGGATATAAAATGTACATCCTATATCCAGAACAGGGTGCCACACTAGAAACTTGATGGAATCATTCATTTCTAAGCTTGGAGTGGGCACAATCTAGATGCGACCCATTTCAGGATTTTTGGTTCAAAGGCTTGGGCTAGAATTCCAACTGAAAAGAGGAAGGATTTGCAACCACAAAGACAAGAGTGCCTATTTTTTAGGTATTCTAGAGATTCAAAAGGGTATAATATGATCAACTTGAGCACTAACAAATCCTTCATTGAAAGGAGTGTTCAACTTGAAGAAGAGCCTTTAGCAGTAGTTGAAGTTGGAGAGTCCTCTTCATCACTACAACCACTGATTGTAAGTGAAGAGACTAATGAGTTTGTTGATTATGATATGTCTAATAATGATGAATTAAATGCATATCCTACAGTCCTGCAAGACCAAAATTGGCAGCAAGGACCATTAATGCAGCTGGAGAACTAGCTAGGAATCCTAGTTACCCTATGAAGACTAGATCATAATTTGAGAGTGCCCTTTGTGTGAAAGATTCACTCTTTTATGAGAAGTTTTATTTGATGGTTGAATATGATCCTTAGACATATGAAGATGCATCATATTATTGAATATTACAAACAACCATGAAGGAAAAATAAAACTCGCTCAAGAAGAACAACACATGGGAACTAGTTGATCTTCCTCTAGGGAGAAAACTAGTAAAGTGTAAGTGGGTTTATAAAACTAAATTTTCTGCTGATGGTTCACCTTTGAAATACAAGTCAATATTGGTAGATAAGGGCTAATCATAATTTCAAGGTATTGATTACAATGAGACCTTTGCACCAATGGAAAACATGGACTGCATAAGGCTAGCTTTGGCCATTACAGCTTCAAGGCAATGGGAGGTGCATCACATGGATGTGAAGTGTGTCTTTCTACATGGAGATTTGAATGAATAGATTTATATGCAGAAACCTGAAGGTTTTGTGTTTAATCCATATTTAGTGTGTAGGTTAAAGAAATCATTGTATGGGATAAAGCAAGCCTCCAGGGCTTGGTATGCCATGATTAATGGCTTTTTGCTAGCACATAATTTTTTTCGATGCAAGTCTGATCTGAATGTCTATTTGAAGCTGATTCATGGTTCTTTCATGATTATTTTTTTTGTATGTGGATGACCTATTGATAACAGTAAGTTCAAAGAAAGAGATTTCCTCCTTGAAGGATGTAATGAATGATGCCTTTTCCATGACAGATTTGGGATTGTTGAGCCAATTCTTGGGTCTCAAAATTTCTCAATCCAAACATGGAATCAAAGTTCATCAATCCAAGTATGATTCATATCTTTTCAACAAGTTCAACATGAAGGATTGCAAGCCAATCAAGACTCCATTCCTTTCTGGAGTTAAGCTTAAAGAAGCAGGTTCTTCTCCTTAGTAAATAACACACTATATAGGTAGTTGATTGGGTGTTTTCTTTATCTTACACATAATCGACCCAACATATATTATGCAGTTGGTGTGGATTCCATACACATTGATCAGGCTCACAATATACATTGGAGGATATCCAAGAGGATCATAAACTTTGTTCAAGGAACAAAAACTCATGGGATTTTCTATGCAGCAAAATCTGACTTAGAGCTAGTTGGATTTATTGACAATGATTGGACATGTGACAACAAAGATTGGAAGTCTACTTTAGGATATGTGTTCATGCTTGCATATGGACCAATAAATTAGTCAAGTAAGAAGCAGAGTTCCATAACACTCTCATCTACAAAGGTAGAGTATAGAGGATTTGTTAATGTAGCTACTAAATGTTGATGTATTTGTAACTTCGAAATGTATTCACTTGTATAACTTACATATTGTACCCTGATGTTTATTCCAGGAAGTATCTATAATGTAATTGAGTCATGTCATGCCTCAATGTTCCGATCGAGAGATTCAATAATGTAAACAAGTCATGTAAAGTCATTGAGGTTAACCCTCGATTGTAAGCTGGGGAGATAGTCCCCACAATTGTGACAAGGTTAACCCTCCTTGTTGATCGGAGGGAAAAGTCCCCACAGTTGTGGGGAACTAGGTTTATTAGACTCTCCTAGAGATGTCAGCTCTAGTAAGTAATTTTTAAGTGGGGATGACATGTTAAAGTGGACATTAAGTGAACGAAAGAATATAAATAGAGAGTGAGACTCTCTATTTATTACACACACACTCACTCATTGGGGTGCATGAGTGAGAGAGAAGTAGCTCTCTCAAGTGAGAGAGAGAGAGAGAAAAGCTGTGGAGATCATATTTATGTTTTTGGGTTTTACTACTACCATTAGTGCTCATTCTATCTCTGAGGAAGTTGCAGGGTTTTCTCCTTTATGGTTTCCCTGAAGAAAATTCTTTGTGTCTCTTGTCTCTTATGTTTTATTGTTGTGCATGTTATTCTCTCAGTTAAAGATCCTAAGATCATAATGCTATCTTGAATGATAAAATTCTAACATGGTATTAGAGCTAACCTAAGAAGAAGACATTATGCAACTGCATAAGCTAGGGATTCTTACTTTTTGGGTTTCTCTCCACAATCCATCAGCAAAAGTATGCTAGGCTGACTCTCCATTGAAGGGCACATCTTTTTGTCGAAGTGGAATTTGATTCCAGACATTTTTAGTTTTTGGTGCAGGAAATTAGGGATTCTTACAGAAGAGGAATTCTTGAGTGAGCCTAGCATAGGATTTCTCTCCTCATAAAAATCAAAGTTTAGATACCTGCATCAAGATTTTTGGTTGGGTGAAACTCTGGGAAAGTCAAACCCTAGTTTGACGCCGAGCCAGAAAAACCCTAAAATACTAAAACTGATAAGTTTTGATACATTTTCTATATCTCAGGATTAGAGAAGGCTCAGGAGCTGAAAATTTCACAGGACTAAGATACAATCCTGATGTACATTTTATCCAACATTCAGCCTCAAATTTTCTATATTCTAGAAGATATGATCCCTCCAATTTAGGGTTCCAGCCTCTTCTAGGATTCATCCCTAAATAGGACACCTAGGAATAATTGCTATATCTTAAAGGGAACATACTGTAATTTCTATGATCCAAGGTTCAGACCGAGAAGATGAAACAATGACACATGGCAGTCCGTACAACTTTGCTATGCTGAACAGTCCTGAAACAGGTCACCTTGGGAAAACGCTCATAAGTCCCAATTGGTGAAACCTATGGTGTTGGAACAGGGACATGATAGGATACCTTAGTGTGAATTTTTAGACATAGAGGAGCCATAATTTAGGAGATAAAGCAGAAACAATATCAGGAATATCGGTAGAAGAAATTGGTAAACTAGGGCTTCCTATTCCGAGATATTCCCTCCAATGTTTTTAGAAAAGGAGTACATTGGATAGCTCACCTTGAAGAGATATATATTTCTATCCAATCATATATGAAAGATTCCAAGTTTTGAAAATTAGGGTTTCTCTGGCAAACCCTAGATCAACTAGCTCCGGAACCAGGACAGACACTGCAAATCGGTAAGATCTAATATTTTGCTATTTTCATTTCAAGGTGATCTATCACATCAGCTTGATGATAAGCTTGGTGAAGCTGACAACTTCCAAGCATGCAAGTATATGATATCTTTGAAGAAAATGAATTGGACACCTACATAAGTAGAGAGGTTCCAGTTCTAGAGGGAGATGAGACTAAAAGCCTTACATAAGAAGAACTTGGTCAAGGCCAAGAAGATCATTGCTGATTCAATCACGGATCAAATTATACCACAAGTCTATTTCCTAAAGACACCTGAAGAGATGTTTGATTTGTTGACCAAGCTATTTGAAGGGAAGAACATAAATCAAAATATAAATTTGAGAAAATAGTTGAACAATGTGAAGATCCAAAATGCAGAGACCATACAGTCATACTTCACAAGGGTCTCTCAAATCAAAGAACAACTTGAAGTGGTAGAAGAATAAGTGGAGAATGCATAAGTTGTGATAACCACCTTGAATGGCCTCCCATGATCATGGGATTCATTCATGCAAGGAATTTGTGCCAGAAGGAAGTGATTACTTTCAACAGTCTCTGGGAAGAAGAATAAGCTCGACTCGTAATGAGAGAAGAGAATATGGGAGCAACTTAAGATCAAGCTCTCACCATCCAAAGAAGATCCCTCAAGCAATGAGGAATACGAAGGACTCAACTCTTGAAGAAACTCTTATCCATCTTAGAATTTGGATAATAAATGATGAATGAAGAAGATGATGAAGCTAAAGGCTTAAGAAGGAGTCTACCCACGAAACAAATAAAGATAAATATTCAATTTTCATTTCATGATACTATTTTTTGTTATGCATTTGTTTATATTCAGTTGATGTATTATGCATGATAGAATGTTTGCATGAATGAAAGTATACTACTAATATGCATGAGATGGGTAAGTAGCTCATGGTACTATACAACTCTCCATTGCTACTTATCTAGAATCAAACCTCTTTGTTGACATATTGGATTAGTGCACAATCTCAATGTTGTCCTGGTAGAGATGGAAGGCATCTAGAAAGTTTTCGTGAGATATGGATGAATGTTGTAATGGCTAAAATAGTTGCATGATCATATATTTATGCATAAGAATTTGCCATTATGAATATTCCTTATGAAATGTTTCTAACCATACAAATGCATTTGACTTGTAGGCAAGATCAAGTACAATCACCTACAAGCAAAGAAGGATGAGAATTGTTCCAAAGAACAAGTGACGACAGTTCAAGATGAAGAAAAATATGACGAATGCAGTGACATCATTGATGCAGAACCTTCCTTCTATGAAGAAGTAACCAAGAAGAAAGTGAAGACCAGTTCAATAAGAATGATGTCTAGGATGCAGTATCGATATGTGAAGGGAAGTTCATAGTTCCATCATGCAGTATATGGAAATATCGTGGGATACAAGGAAAGATTCATAGCACAAGGATTCTCATGGAAAAAAAGCATAAAATACGAATATACATTTGCAGCCACCAGAAGTTAAGACACATGATAGACAGAAGCATGTGTACAAATGAAAGAAGGCTTTGTATGAACTCAGAAGGCACATACATGAGGAGCTTGATGTATACCTGAACCTTTGCTACAAGGTTGAAGATGAAAGTCTATAGAGGATGAGAAGCTCATAGATGGGTGCGAGAAGAACTTTTGAAAAAGTTCAAGATGGTGGATCTTGGTATTCAATGATCCTAGATGGATACATAGAATATTAGTAGTAGAGGAAGATACTTGTCACTCCGATATATAATTTTTTAATGCATAGAGTACGAAAGACAGAGACAGTATGATTGCTTTATAGGGAGTGACTGCAGAAGATATTGAGGTTCGACATGGTACGACAGGATGGATAGATTACTGATGACTCTAGGCTTTATTGAGAGTAAAGCAGATTCCAACCTTTGCTTCAAGGTTGAAGGCAGAAGACCAGTGATGCTCATGTTATATGTCGATGACTTGTTCCCGATAGGAAAGAGGAACTCATTAAAGTTGCTAGAAGGAGACTTCCTACCGAGTTCGAGATGAAGGACTTGGATATGATGTACTATGCTCTAGGCATGGAGGTGTGTACAAGGGAAGTATGCAGTAGAGATCCTCAAGAGGTTGATGGACTGCAAGGCCATGACCACACCTATGGCATCAAAATTGAAGCTATTGAGTGTTGCTTCATCAGAGTTGGTTGATGCCATGATGTATCGTTAGATGATTTACTTGACAAATACGAGACCATATATTTGATTTGCTGTGAACACATTGAGATATGTTCACCTGATGGTTGCAAAGCATGCAGTGAGGTACCTGAAGGGTACAAGTGATTATGGGCTCAAGTATGAGGCGAATCAGAAGATTAAACTAGAGGGTTATGAGGATTCATATTGGGAAGGCAGTGCGATTGATAGGAAGAGAACTTCGAGGTGCTACTTCAGTATGGGATCAAGTGTGATCTCTTGGTTTGGCAGGATGGAGTCCTACATGGCGCTGAGTATAGCTAAGGAAAAAGATGTTTCCACTTGCTATTTGGTAGGTAGTATGTTTCTTTTGAAAACTACTATTTGATTTGATTGATCTGACTTGCATTTTTGTATGATGCAGAGAGGAAAAGTGAAGCTCTAGTATGTGATCCAGATTGAGATCTCTCGAAAGAGGGAGTTCTAGCATAGTCGGTGAGATAGGTTGTCTGAGAATAAATCCCAGCGAAGCTCGTAGGTTGCTCAGATATAAATAGACCTGTAGGTTGTCCTCGGATGTAATTAGTCCTGGTGAAGCTCGTAGGTTATCCTTGAATGTAATCAGCCCTGATGTGATTCTATGATAGAAATGGCCATAGTGAAGTTTAAGTACTTCAGGGAGAAGCTTGTTGTTCTCCATATCGAGGGGAAATTATGAGTCCTAGAGCCATTCTAAAATGGTGAGAGGATTAGGTTCCTTCCATGGTCAGATGTAAGGGCTGAGCCATTCTATCATGGTGAGAGGATTTGGTTCCTTCCATGTCAGATGTGAGTGTTGATCCATTTTGATGTGACTGTAGGATTGGTTCCTACATGACCAGATATAAGTGCTGAGTACCATTATTGGAATGGAGGCACTTGGTCAGTTACCAGAAATACTTAGTCTGGGACTGAGGGCCATTTTGATATGACTGTGGGATGTAGTCTTACATGATCAGATATGAGTGCATGGTCATTCTGATGTGATTGAGGGATGTGTTCCCACTTGATCATATATAAGGGATGATGCCATTCTCTGGGAGAATGGAGGCACCTGGTCAGTTACCAGGAATCCTCAGTATGGGACTGAGAGCCCTTTCGATGTGGTGTTTTCGCACATGGTTGAATGTAAGTGCAGAGCCCTTTCAATGCGGTGTTTTTGAACATGGTTGAATGTAAGTGCAGAGCCCTTCCGATGCGGTGTTTTCGAACATGGTTGGATGTAAGTACCGATCCCTTCCGATGCGATGTTTTCAAATATGGTCAGATGTAAGTGTAGAGCCCTTTCGATGCAGTGTGTTCACACATGGCTGGATATAAGTGTTGAGCCATTCTGGCGTGATGTGTTTACACATAGTCAGATGTGAGTGCTGGGCCTTTCTGACAAGATGAGGTCAAATGTGAGTGTTGGGTGTGCCTTTTTGACAAGATGAGGTCAGATGTAAGACATGGGTGGGCCATTCTTACTTAGGGTCATATATAAGCACTAAATACCTACATGAAGGTTAGGCCTACAAGCAGCATGAAAAAGGGCTGGCTCTATAGAACTTCCTCTGACGAGAAGAATGAAGATATAGCACCATTTGATTGAGATAGAAGAAGAAGTAATGATGATGATGAGTAAGTGATGATCTAGCTTTGATGATGATCTAGATCAAGTGATGATCCAGACTTGATGATGAACCAGGAGTGACGATCCAGATCAAGTGATGATCCAGCAGTGATGATCCATATCAAATGATGATCCAGACTTGATAATGATCTAGCAGTGATGATCCAGATCAAGTGATGATCTAGACTTGATGATGATCCAGCAGTGATGATCCAGATCCATTGATGATCTAGAATTGATGAAGATGACTTGACAATGAATATGACTTGACAATGAAGATGACTTGAAGATTAAGATGACTTGAAGACGAAGATTACTTGATGATGATCCAGATGATACAGAGAAGACGACTTGTGCTGATAAATTGTGTCGAGAGAACAACTTCCTAGTTAAGAGGGAGTGTTGATGTATTTGTAACTTTGAAATGTATTCACTTGTATATATTATGTATTGTACCTCGATGTTTATTCCAGGAAGTATGTATAATGTAATTGAGTCATGTCATGCCTCGATGTTTCGATCGGGAGATTCAATAATGTAAACAAGTCATGTAAAGTCATTGAGGTTAACCCTCCATTGTAAGTCGGGGAAATAGTCCCCACAATTGTGTCAAGGTTAACCCTCCTTGTTGATTGGAGGGAAAAGTACCCACAGTTGTGGGGCACTAGGGTTATTAGACTCTCCTAGATATGTTGGATCTAGTAAGTAATTGTTAAGTGGGGCCGAGATGTTAAAGTGGACATTAAGTGAACGGAATAATATAAATAGAGAGTGAGCCTCTCTATTTATTACACACACACTCACTCATTGGGGTGCATGAGTGAGATAGAAGTAGGTCTCTCAAGTGAGAGAGAGAGAGAGAGAGAGAGAGAGAGAGAGAAGCTATGGAGATCATCTTTATGTTTTTGGGTTTTACTGCTGCCATTGGTGCTCATTCTATCTCTGAGGAAGTTGCAGGGTTTTCTCCTTTATGGCTTCCCCGAGGAAAATTCTTTGTGTCTCTTGTCTCTTATGTTTATTGATGTGCATTCTATTCTCTTAGTTAAATATCCTAAGATCATAATGCTAACTTGAATGATAAAATTCTAACACTCAATGTTTACGGTTGCAGGGATACTTGGAGAATGTGGGATCGAATCAGAGAATTCCACTATCATCTATTGTGACAATCAAACCACCATTCGAATCTCCACTGATCTAGTTCAAATAAAATGAACCAAACACATTGAGATCCATATGCACTATATAAGGGAGCTTGTGCATGATGGTACCATTGCTCTACTCTACTGTGCATCTTCAGAGCAAGTAGCAGACATCTTCACCAAGGTGTTTTGTGAGAAGACCTTCAGTATTATATAATCAATGTTGGGGATTGTTGATCATGTGGTGATGAATGATTGATAAAAATATTTTCAAAATTTTGTTCATGTCCATGTTTAAGGGAGGATTTTCCCACTGGTTTTTTGCCTCTTTCTGTAGGAATATATTCAACCCACTCACAACTTAGGATAAAATACTTAATCATTATTTGATTAAATATTCACCCACTAGCTTAATTAGTTGGCATCCACTTGCACCTTAAAGTCAATACATGCCATCTATATCCTAGGAATGATTTATTTCCAATTTTGGTTTGATCTTGACCACCTTTTGACCATCCAAAATTAGTATACAGGACTTTATAGCAGATTCTGCTTTATTCTGCTTTTTCTGCTTTTCTATGGATAAGATAAAAGCTAGTCAACTAGGAAACTGGGAGCTTTTGTTTCCAACCCATCCTCCATTAGTTTTTATCCTTTTTCTAGGATTAGCATTTTATTTCCATCTCCTAGACAACTCACTCATGCTTTTTCCAACTCGTGAGGTCCTTGATAGATTTGGTAAGTGCTTTAGCCACCTATGGGGGTTTGCTATATTTTGGTAAGTCAACCTTTTTGAGCTTGATGATTTGTTTCCATACAATTCAATTTTCCTATGAGGGCTGTACTATTTATGTACACTATTATTCATCATTATTCAATGGAAGGATACACACCAATATTCATCTCTTCATTCATGTGATTCAGTCTCTTTTTCTTCTCTCTATTTTCCTGTGTATGCTTGTGAGAATTCTTAGTAGCAAGATCTATTTCATGTGCTTCTTCTTAGCATCATTTCTCATAGCATTGATCTATTATTTATACACTTTCCTTAGTTGTATGGGCAAGCAATATGTAAAGGGTGACTAAGCCTTGTTTCTAGGACCTATATTTTTCTAATATTTTCACATAGATTTAGGAATAACGGGGGGTTTTAGAATAATCAAACCCATATTTACCCATATTTGACATTAATTAATCATTTTTGTCTTATTCCTAGATTCCTAGATTCCTTACTATGCTAGTTGGCATCCACTTGCACCCAGAAGTCAACAAATGCCAAAAATAGCTTAAGGAGCACTTTAGAAACATCAGGGAATCATTTTTGATATCTCTGCTATAATACCATAATAGTAAAAGTACAGTTCTGATTTTTTCTAAAAGTTTCCTTGCTTTTCACCAGTTTTAAGGCAAAAGGGAAAAGCTAGTATAGGAGTATATGTCTTGTTTTTTGCCTTAACCATCCTCCTTCCATTTCTCCATCCAAAAGCATGGATCTAATCTCTTTCCATCACTTATCAACTGATACACATGATTCAACTAATTCGTGAGCATCTTGACATATTAGGAAAGTGATTTATGCACATATGGGGGATTTTGACTAGTTTAGTAAGCCTACTTTTTGTCCAATTCGAATAGAATCCTTATGCTTTATAATATCTGATGTAATTATATTTTTGGATAGCCTATTACTTGATTATTTTTTCTGATTTATACTTATTCAATACAAGATTGTGTTATTCTCCAATTTCAGTCTCCTTTTTGTGGAATTTTGTAGGTTTGATTAACAATTTTGTAAGTGTAATTGTTCTACTGATTGGGTTCAATTTCCACACATACAAGTAACCCACCTCCTTGATATTCATTGGAAGCCTTGGTGCATAGCCAAGGTACTAAAACTCCCTCCCACACAACTACGAAAACATGGTTCCGACAATTACCCATAAAACTAAGATATC
Organism: Pseudotsuga menziesii; assembly: GCA_001517045.1. NCBI lineage: Eukaryota > Viridiplantae > Streptophyta > Pinopsida > Pinales > Pinaceae > Pseudotsuga > Pseudotsuga menziesii. Next base: position 428,445 of record LPNX010480259.1, read on the forward strand.
TCATGTGAGACAACATTTGTGTCGTAGGTGCTACCGACTGAGCTTTGCTCCATCAGGGTGATATCTCGTGCTTTGTTGTGATGAGCAAAAGGGACTGAACCTGGGTCCAGAAAAAAAGAGAGGGTAGAAATCCAACAAGAACCAAAAAGGGCCATAACAACATATTACTTTTCATCTCAACACAAAGCATAATTATTTTTAGTGATCATTCAAAAATCCATTATTCTTCAACTAATATCAATCATATATCGACCCTCACACATTCATCATCCATACAAACATCGATCATCAATTCATAATATCTCAATGTATATCAATCATATATCAATAATGTAATATCAACCAATGACAACCATACATGCATCGACTAACCATATGAGCATCAATCACAATACATCAACCATAATAGATCAACCATCATACATCAATTAGAATACATTAGTCATAATAAATCAATTAGAATACACAATCAGAATACATTAACCATGATTCATCAAGAAAAATACAATTACCATAATACAACAATCGAAATACATCAACCAAGATGCATCAATCATACACGTAACAACCATAACTACCAAGGACAACCAATAATATCCTTACATACAATGTTGACAATGTCATACATGTATCAACGATTAATCATCCAATGTTAAGCAATAACATCCAATATCAACCAATAATATCAAACAACATACATCAACTATAGAAATCATATCGAATAGTTAGTATTTATCATAACATTACATAGAATTATTAGCACATGAGAAAATATATAATACTACATTACATTATTAATTATTTACATGTAGCACTCTACTTATCAATCAAATTAAATACATAGTCACCTCAAACAACCAACATCCTACCACCAAAATCTTCTAATATTTTACAATAAAACAATTACTAGTTATACAACACACTATCATACACTCATACCATATACCATACTTACTACTAGTATGTATTATACATACGCTCATTTTTGTTTACATATATATTATAATTCTTCAATCATATATCATATTATTATTAATCGCATACACACCATATTAGTCATATAACCTATATATTCCATATTTAATATACTCATATAATCATTACGTTATACCATAATATCAATACAATTATAACAATAATTGCATAACCCAATACTATAGTATTAGATACACATTATAACATATATACTAACATAACACTTTTGATCACACTAGAATTCCTATAACTTCCAAATTCCGAAATACTTCCAAGCACTTTCAAATATTCTCAAATACTTCCAAACACTTCCAAATACCTCCAAACACCTCCAAACACTCAAACACTTCCAAACACCTCCAAAGTTTACACTTGCATCATTACATACGTTCACCTGTATACCTATAGTATATTCACAATATTACATACATGTAATACTAATAAGTATTACATATAATAAAATACATATTATAGTATATACAAACACACAAGCATTCATATATATAATAATGCATCTATTCTTATATATAATTTCAACAATTATACATATCACCCATATCATATATATATATATATATATATATTATCTTACACTACAATACTACTTGCTTATACACAGAATACAATAAATGATATTAAGAGAATATGAGTCATTAGAGACAAGTGGCTCATTTCCTCCAAAAATAGACTAGGAGTTACATCTCCATAAGTAAAATACATAAAATAAAAGATAATATGAACCATTAGAGACAAGTGGCTCATTCTCCTCCAAAATAGATAAGGAGTTACATCTTCATAATCAAAATAAATAAATAAAAGAGAATATGAACCATTAGGGGACTGTGGCTCATTTTATCCACTAAATAAATAAATTAGTAATATCGCTAGGATAATAATAATGTTACCACTAACCCCAAAATAAATAAATTAAATAATAGAACACAAAAATTTCCCATAGCTATGCTTACCTCTAAGTGGAAATTCCACCACTAACTAATTAGATAAGTTAGCATAGTAATAATTAATAAATAGTATAAAAACATACTACATGCATAAAATAAAAAGAGAATGAGAAACACAATTTAGACAAGTTTCCCATTCCTAAAATAGCTAAGGAGTTACTCATCCATGTTGGCATAAATAAGACTATAAAAGCATATCATCCATAGAATTTACAAAATTCATATAGGGTATAAATGTCACATAATAAATCATCTTAATATTTAATAATAATAAAAATATATCATCTTAATAACTTACTATTAAATTGGTACTTATAATGGTACATAGTACATACTATTATAATGTCAATTATTTACTTATCAATTCATAATCATAATGTACTAGTAAATAAGTCATACTACAAGAAGCATTTCAATATTAACAATTCAATGAGCAATAAAAGAGGAAACGCACAGGCATCAACCCATTAGTCAGAGTCAATTATTAGATATGCACCACATAGTACTTACCAATCAATCTATTGAATAACCAATATTCAATATTAATTAATTCTAAGGAATAGAACGAACTAATCTATGAAGTGAGGTTTATTATTCTTCTATTAACATAAGGAAGGTTAAATTCATATTACTAAGCACATTTGTAAACTCTGAATGCACATATACATATGATAATAACTATGTAGAAGGCCCAACAACCGCAGTGTTGGAACCTAATCTCCGATACCACTTGTAATGTCCCCTGGGGCTATCAATCAATCTATTGAATAACCAATATTCAATATTAATTAATTCTAAGGAATACAAGGGAATAATATATGAAGTGAGGTTTCTTATTCTTCTATTAACATAAGGAAGGTTCTTACTAAGCACATTTGTAAACTCTGCATGCGCATATACATATGATAATAACTATGTAGAAGGCCCAACAACCGCAGTGTTGGAACCTAATCTCCGATACCACTTGTAATGTCCCCTGGGGATATCAATGGGTCCGAGGGACATATAATTATCTCTCTAAGGATAATTATAGAATTTAAGCACAATGGATTAGTTAAACAAATATCAAAAATTCATTTTTCAATATTTGTTTCACGACAAAGTCCCTTTAATTACAAATAAATTAAAATAAATTCAATAATTATTCCAACGTCTGATCCAAGGGATGGGAAGGATTAATAACACCTTCTAGAAAAATGAAATATCCATTACAATCTAATTCAGTCATAAATTCCACCTCTAAAGTCCATTTACTCTTAATCATGATTAACTAGTAATAAGTGATCTGATTACGATACTTAACGACACTTAGTGCACAATTGATGGTAATTATTATAATTTCATGTGTTTATCACTTAAATATTGTATATTAAGTCCAATGGCTAATTAACACTTAATAAGATGTAAATCAAACATAATTACCATTTTCCAATTAATTAAACATAGTAATTATGAAAATGATTCCACAAGAACTGGTTAACTAGTCGTTCAATGCTAACAACTAGTCTTGCATAAATTCAACACACAACCATGCCAATGAATGAAAAAGTGAACCTACAGCCATTATACACATATTTAAGCATGCATGTACATCAAAATAAATTACTTTTGCATATCTGATCCGAGTACATAAACGCAGGATATTTCTAGTTCAATCAATATAAGGGTGAAAACACAAAGTTGGGAAACAATTTCATGACAATTCACTTTTTTTTGTTATAATTTTCAGTTTCTTGGCCAAGGAAAATGTCAAAATATATTTTTGGATGAGATTTTTAATATTTCTTGGATGAGAAATTAACCACGGTTAAAATTCTCTCGTCCGAGAGTTCTTCCATAGTTAGATAAATTTTGGGCTGAGAATATTATTTACTTTCTCATCCGAGAGTATAACCATATTTTTGATATTAAACTCTCAGATAAGTTTCTTGGTCGAGAGTTTAGATTCCTTTTAAACTCTTGACTGAGAAATGTTTAACTATATAAATGCAAACCGTCTCCCTGCTAAGTCGATCATCATCATCATTTTCAGGCTTGCTACTCGAGTTTTCCTTTTTGGGGACCCATTTCATGTTTCCATATGCGTTTCGAGAGAAATTACCTGTAGATTGAGATTGGGAGTGAGAATTAGAGCCATATACATAAGGATAGTTAAGAGCATAGGTACCTGTTCCTACTCGAGTTTAAGCCCCATATCCTATTTGAAAGAAAGCCTCTCTAGAAGCTACAAGCCTATCTACCAGATCGTGTATACAAGGACAAGAGGTCCCTATTAGTTCCTGTTCATAGTTGCTCATCTCTACAGTCCAACCCATTAATATCTGGCCATTGGCCCTGTAAGTTTTCCTAAAATTGTGAGGGGAACGGGTTAAACGCGCAAGAGCAGACCTTACCTGAATAACATGATCAGTTAGGGTTGGGAATTGAAGAACCGGAGTTCCACCTCACGCCAAGACAAAGGGAAGGACATGATAAGAGGCATTAGAGGAAATTTGAGGTCTAAAATGGGCCTCCTAAGGAAAATAATAAAATAATAGGTAAAATAATAAAATAATAGTCAAAATAATAAAATAATAGTTATTAATTTTGGAGGAAGAATGAAAAAAACTACTTTTTTTGTTCGTATTTTCGACATATCTCCTTGTGGTTTTACTCAAATTCTGAGAAGGAGAGATCATTGGACACGGAATTTAATATCCAACGAGTACCCACACTACATACTTTTGACAGACCTTGCTACCCCAAAAATAAGAAATACCTGAAAAAATATGATGATGATGTCATCATCATGTTTTTCCAGGTATTTATTGTTTTTGGGGTAGCAGGGTCTGTCAAAAGTATGTAGTAAAGGTACTCGTTGGATGTGGAAATAAATTCTGCATCCAACGAGCTCTCCCACTTGAAATTTGAGTAAAATCACAGTGAGATATGTCAAAAATACGAATAAAAAAAGTAGTTTTCTTTTATGACAAATATGTCAATTCAACCATTATGGTTGACTCATTTCATTGAAATTCTATTGGTTCATGAATTACAGCTCACAAAATTTATTGTTGGCACATTTTCTTATAAGGCCCATTTTAGACCCCAAATTTCCTCAAATGACCATTTGGTCTGAATTTTATATCCTGATACATGTTTTGATTCTTTGCACTATAGTGGGGATAATTGAAAATAAATAAATATGAGAATGTCTCTCACAATGTAGGATATTATTCTACAATTTTAGGTTATTGCGGTGAGATATTGGTGAATCGAGTTGTTTGTCAAAAAAAATTGACCTTTTACTCAAACGCAGACAGTCCCAATGGGAATTGTGCAAAATGGTGGTTCAAACCTTCAACCTCTGCAATATAGTGCCAATTCCATACCTATGCAATGTAGATTTGGAGCCTCATTGGATTTGACACTTAGAATTAGACTGGATATAAACAAATTCCATGTAACATGGATGCTTCTTTTGTTTCACTGTAGATATTTATAGACCCATATCTATCCCAAAGAAACCTGGATGGATAATAATTGACTTCACATAATGTAACGTGATATTTTAACTAAGATCCCAATAGAGTGTTTTTCCTTTATTCAGATCTTTCAAGATAGCTTGGGGACGGTTACCCCCCAAAATCCCATTTCATCCTAATCCATAACTCAACAAACTATGGATTGAACTACAAAGAGTCAAGGAAGAAACCACAGCCCGATGAAAGTACCTATTCTTCCTGAGATAGCTCCTCTCTACTCTTTTGTATGGAGATGATTGATTTTACTGTATCTCTATAACTATTATGATGGATGCATACTAGCTAGCCTAGCCCATGTTGTGCCTTGAAGTAGGATGCTGATATTAGTTGATATTGTTTACTGTTAATCAAAGACATTGAATTAGTTGCACCTGGGCTAGGAATTACTTGAACAACAGTGGAGGGAAACCATGTATGTTGGAGCAAGTTTTAGTCATGATGGCCATGTTGTATGAGCCTTATAAAACCCTTAGTCTTAGAACTATGCTTTGGCTTCGTCAATAGTAGGGTTTAGTATCTACCCAGAGTAGTAGGCTTTAGTATCTCCCCTTTGATACCTTTCTTCGACTCCCTTTAAGCAATGAAGGAAAGAACTTCTCTTACATGAAATACTGCCCTAACGCAACTATAACTCTTCCTACCTGCCTTAAATTAAAGCTTCACTCTCACTAGCTTACTATTGCTACAGATCTTGTTCCTACCTAGAAGATTTAATTATTTAAAAAGAAGCATATAACTATATTGAGGTGCCTGCACCTTTTCTTCACTCCTAGGAACATGTGCAATTGCTTTAACAATAGGATTTCTTCGGAGTGTGCGCCTAGCACAAAGAGATAAAATTGATATACTTTCCACTATGGATGGCAGTTTCTAGATGGGAAGTATAAGTTAACATCATGCGGGGAGTTGAAAATACAAGCACCCAGGTGGGGGTTGAGGTATTCCTTTTGGTCCTGTCCATTTTAGGTTGTTCTTTCCTAGATTCTGAATCTAAGCCTTGGCTATGCTTTTGATCTATTATCTAAGCCCCTAGATTTCTGTAGTTATTAAGGGATTTCATAATGATTTCCAATCCCAGAATACCATATGAATTTGGTGATGATGATGAATTGGAGACAACCAAGCCCAACTCGGATTTTATCCCTCCAGTGGTAATGTAGGGGTGTAATCCAATAGATGATGGGATTGTTTACTTATTAGGAACAACTATTAGATGAGGGAGGGAATCTTGTACTATTATCTTGTATGGTTCAATATGATGCAATTTCAATTGATCATTCCATGAATAATCATTGTACTTGAATGTCTTTAAGAAAAAAATGACTAGTTTTTTTTCTTCCATGACCCTCTATTAAGTAATCATCCAACTATTGAATTTTTGTATGCATGTTTCTATACCCATAAACACAGAGGTCCTATTCCTAATTCCTAGTAATCTTAGTGCCTATGTGGAGAGTTTATTTATTACCTATTTTTCAATTCTTTCTATCTTATTACTAAGGTGTGCCTCTTTTTGTGTGTGTGGATGACTAGATGAGATGGTTAGTTCTATTTATTTGTGGGTCCCAATGATCACCTATTTCAGGGAATCATTTGATGCATTGAAATATTCCAACTTGAATATGACATTAGCTATATTTCCTTTAACAACCTCAAAATCAATAATTCTATTTTCTATCACTTGGTTTTGTGCTGGCAAGGAAGCATTCTCCCTTCTCAAAAAATTCAATTCATAAGCTAATTTCTTCCTTTATTCTAACATGCATTAGGTAACTGGAAAAGGAGGGGGTTCATTTTCAAAATATCAATTTCCTCTATTCTCTCATCCTTTTTATGGTAGGAGAGAATACGCCAGTTGACTCTTGTTTCCACTTTCCAACATATGTCAAAATACCCTACAAATTATCTTTCTCTACTTCTAAGGATATCACTATGTAATTCACAGACTGATTCATTCTATTGATGGAATCTAAATACTTCTTATAAATTTCATTGGATGAAGCATATTTGATGCATTTATCATAAACTATGTTGCCTCACCATTGAGCCATTGAGACATCATCCTCAAGTGGGATTCAAGTTGTCTTAAAGTTGACTTAAAAATATATATCTAGTCATGTGGTTTCATATCCCCATAGGTATTTTGATCCAAAAGATCTAGAGTTGTGAACATAAATTTCCATGTTTTAGTTTTATACCTAGGTACCTTCCTCGTTTACGCCTAGGTGTCAAGTTTGTCAGTTGAAGTGATTGGCCCTTAGTTTTATATTATTATTATATTCTTCTCCTTTAATATAACCAATAGGTCATAAATATCAAGGGGATAAATGAAATTATCCCATGAGGTCTAGTGCTCTATTTATTCATAAGAAATTGCAACATGCATAGTGGTCACTTCTTCATAAGATGCACCAGATAAAATGTTAAACAATTTAGAAGGAGAGGGAGAGGGTAGAGTATAAGGTGATGAAACCTCCTCCTTTTGGGTATTGGTTGGCTCAAGAACTTGTTGCTCTCCACTTTTTGATGGCTCTTTCCTTGGAGATTCCACCATGCCCCTCTTTTGCTCAAGCTGTTCCTAGCTCTACTCTTCTTCTGCCTTTATTTTTTCAACACATTTTAGTTGATTAAATATGTCACTTGAGGAATCATTGTATTCAACAATTCCTATTCAATCAATTATTTGTTCTTGTTATAGTGGTGCTTCTTCCTCATCATGAACCATGTACACCAAATATCTTCTCTTTCCTATATTTGTTGTCCAATTGTTTACTTTTCCCTATTGGTTGTAAGAACTAAGGTCCCATATTCTAAGCCAAGGGGAAAATTGTCTTGTACTTATTAGTTTCTAGATGAGGCTTGAGATGGAGGAGGCACGCCTTGATTTATTGGACCAAATTTTTGATAGATAAGGGATAGGGGGGCGAAGGTTGAGAGAATGTCGTTCTTTATAACTAGGCCAGGTGTACTTGGATCTACTCCCAACCCTATTCCCTTTGGAATTTCAACCAATTTTATTATTTCCTTGATCTCTTAGCCTCCTTTTTCTAGCCTTCCTTCCCCTAAAAACCCCATAGATTGCATGATGAGGATGGCCTTTGTATAGGGAAAACATTCTTGTGACTAGAGGGAAACAATTTCTTTAAGAGGTACATATATTCCTTGTCCATCCTTCTCTACCAACTCTTTCATTGAAATAGTCTACCATTTTTCATCTCTGATCTTATCCTGATATTCATCTTAATCATCATGGGTATCATCATACATTTTTCAAAAATATTCATCTTGACGGATAGTCTCATTCTCCACCAATCCCCTCTTTTGTTCCTATTTAAGTTGTCTTAGTGGAGATTAGCATACCTTAGGTCCGAGGGGATTTAAATTTTATGTATTCTTTGGTAACTAGACCTCCTAGTGGCTTGTAGAGATTGTAATATGGTGGTGAATTGAGCTGTTTGTGTTCCAGATTTGGGAATACTTGAGCCATGACCTTTAAGGGATCAAATTTGACCTTTATAATGGCTACACCTCCTCATGTGTGTCTTTATTAGCCATCCTTTCAATTTAAAGTCTAGAGTCATAACCCTGGGGTATTGGTTGGTTTCTACCCTCACTAGTACATGTGGACATTTTTCCCATGTAAAATCATTGCTATTGCAACATTTACGCGTTGCTATAGCGACGAACATGACCCCTTGTTTTCATGGGAAAACTTCTGTCGCTATAGAAACACTTTCCATAATTCATCGCTATTGCGATGAATGACTGGTATCACTATTGTGACGAATGGATGGTTTCCATTACGACAAATTTTTGTCACTCTTGCGACGGATATTTAGCGATGATCCACCACATTTTGTCGCTATAGAGACACCAATACAAAAAAATTGCGACGAAGTGTTCGTCGCTCTAGTGACAATAGGTAAGTTATTTAAAAAAACAAATTGCGACGAAGTGTTCGTCACTCTAGCGATGGGAGGTAAGTTAAAAAAAAATTGTTGTGATGAAGTGGTCGTCGCTCTAGTGACCGTAAATAAGTTTAAAATAAAAATAAATTTTTTTGAGACGAACTGTTCGTCGCTCTAGTGAGGGTAAGTAAGTTAAAAAAAAAATTGCTGCGACAAAGTGTTTGTTGCTCTAGTGACGAAAGGAAATATTTTGAAAAACAAATTCTGATGAACTTACTATACTAGCGACGAAAACGTTTGTCGCTAGTATAGAAAGTTTGTCGACACTACAAATATACAACCTAGTTGATATATTCCCAAGTCCTAAACAAATATACCAAGTTCAATATCTAAGTTTTGGCAAAAGTATGAGCCACTGAGAAAATAGTTCTAATTTGAGATGAATGCCAAACCCTACCCTTTCCTTGTAAAATGTCTTGTCAAGAAATTTTCATACTAGGACATGCTTCAGACCAACCTTCCATTAGTGAACATATTTTAAAATAAAATTACAACCCCTTGATCACCTTAAAGCATGGCGGTGTCGAAATTCATGAAGATATGGTTGCAAAAAAAAAATAGTCTATAAGAATTTATCTAAATCTTATACTTGTTTGACTTTGACCAAAACACAAGTGTCGTTGATGTCTCCATCTTGAATAACTGAAGATGAAATGTCTGGATAACATCCACATGTAAACATAGATTCAGAACATTTTGCACATTCAAATATATTAAGGAAAATGTTACCATTGATGACAATAATGTCCTAGTATAAATTAGCTTTAAAACTACCAGGAAAGTTAACAATGTTAACTAGAAAGTTGGTGACAGTTCCAAGGGAGGAATCTAGATACCCCTTAAGAACAACTATTTGTAGGAAAAATACCTTGTAAAAATATAAACATTTTCGATCCAACCAAACTAGGCCTGAAATGTTTCTGCTCAAGTGATGGCTCCACCATATCCACTACATTTAAAGTATCATTGGTATCTAAACAGTTGTTTCAGAAACCATGTTCATTTTGTGTAGATTTTATCGAGCACTCATGATCAGACTCAAAATCTCAAGGCGTAAAAAATTATGAAATTTTTCATAAACAACACAAAACTAGATATTTCACAAAATGGACTTCATTCCATAAGTTTTCTACATAGTACATGCACATCAATGCAAAAGGCACCCCAAGAAACTACCTTAAGAACATTAAGGTCGCTATAAGTTCAAAGCTACTTATTTCAGTTGATAAGGACACTAGAAACGTATAAAATAACATTGAAGAGTTTATTTCTCTCCTCAACAAGCATTTGGTCTCATTGACAACCTAATTTATGGTAAAAAGTCGAAAGAATAATTTTGGTATGTAGATTGTTATAAAAGTAGTTCCATTCAAATTTCTAACACAAAAGCAATTTTTGCCAAGAATGTTTGAAGCTCATGAGTTTTAAAAAAGGCCCATTTGGCTACAAAGGGTTGTGCATATGGTCAATGAATCTTCAATTGTAGCCATATGGGCCTGAAAAGACCCTAAAAAATCATTGTAATCATCATATAGTGGAGCCTTAAAAATGTAACCAAGCCACGAGAACAAGCCCATATGGCTACAATTGAATATTCATTGACAATATGCACAATGTACCATGCACCGTCTTTAAAAGAGAATCTTTCAAAAGGAAAAAAGGAGCATAGGAATTCTACAAATGCTAAAATAATGCATGACCATGATACCTCTGCAAACCATTCCAATCTTCATAATTCATTCATTTTATAACATGATACTTTGTATAATGATATTGGAGCAACCCCGTGAAGAGTGGGATATCTCTCATGCTCAATGGAAAAAAAAAACTAAAAATCAAAGAGTAACTGAAGTTATAATACAATAAATAAATGTTGTCAATCTAAATAGCCTCAAGAAATGGGAACAAGTTTTACCTTACAACAAATTTGGAATAGACCACAACAACCTCAACTACTTTCTAGGACAATACATATTGTCACCTAAAACAAATATGTGTAAGATATTACAAGAATTCAATATCTCTTGTATACAAAGACGAAACAAATTGCTGATCTTCATTCCCTGTGAAGAATAACCTCTGTTGAAAGGAGCAAGACACTAACAGGCCATTGCTTGAAAGGAGACAAAAAATATGTAACCATATTAAAAAACAAATTTCAAATTGTTCGTAAATAAAAAATGGTAGCCTCTAAATAGTGGAAGGACTCCACATAAAATTGAAATTTTTATATTTGTGACCTTTTACAAGATCAGAAATATTCTAATTCGATAGTACTATTTGTATTTCCTATTTTCCACATAAGTGACAGTTACAACTACACAATAAAAATACAAAACACCCTAAAAGGCTAAAAAACATACTTTTCCTTCTTTACCTCATTAGTGATGGTTACAATCAATGTTGTTGAAAAATCAATGATTTTCCAACTTTTTTCCTAGTGTAAATGTAAAAGAGAAATTGCATTAAAAAATGTGACTTTTTATGTCACGTACTCCAAATTTCAATAACATTTTATGTTTAAGAAGACATTATATTTTATTTTATTGTAAAGTTTGAGACTATTGACCATGTGTTGTCAAGGATGAATGCAATTAATTATGTTGAATATTTTATTAGTTAATAAATAAAAGATGAGACAAATAGCCTAAGTAGGTTGTTGAATGAGTGTCCACTGGCCCACTAAATGGAATAGACTGGGGTGAGAGCAAATTGACACATGGCAGCATCCTCAACCACTTCTAGTTGTTGCAGGGGGCAACTTCCCTAATTTTGTGGTCATGTTCCCCAAGAAAGTGGAACATAGCAGGTGGCTCATTAATTGAAAAATGACCAAAAATACTGAGGCATGCATATATCTATCCATCGAATTCAGCAGGAGGCCGTTCAATGATTTCATTGTGAAATTTTTGAATATTGAGAAAGTTGCACAAGATATTTGATGAGGGGAAAAGTAGAAGTGGATTTGAGTGCTTAAGACTATTTTCAGAACTAGTGCATCTTGTTAGATGAGTTCTTACTGCCAAGGACATAAGTACTATTGTTAAGTACTTTTGTGGAGTTGTTAGCTGAGTTCTTTACTCAGTGCTTTCATTCTGGTGAATCAGTGGACAGTCTCAGGGGTACTAAGACATGCAATTGATCTATATTCAGGAAAAAGGTTGGGTGGAACGAGCTCCTTGGCCTGTTTGTCTCCTCTAAAAGTTATCAGGTTCCAATGTGTTATTTTATTTATCTTTATGCAAGTAAAAGTACTATAATGAAAGTAGTCAAGATTAGTTTTATTTCTTAGATACTTGCAGCTGCAAATAGATAGTTTAAGTCTACATTTTATTCAGGAAATTACTTGTATCACTATAGAATTTGAGGCCAAAATCCAACGGCTACCATGTCTGAAATTCGACACTAACCTGTTGGGTATTAGAGACCCTCAATTTTTTTTGTCATCGGTGGCGTAACGTCGGATAGTCGACAGCCAAGATAAGTCCGTCAGATTTCCTACGGCACGACCATTGGATTTCCTATGGCACGACCGTCATATTTCCTATGGCAAGGCCATCGAATTTCCTACGGAAATGCCATCGGATTTCCTATGACAAACTATTGTCGGAGCCACAGCAATTTCGTCGGATTGGACAAAATTGAACGTCGGATAACCGATGGGATACCGTATATTAATAAAAAAAAATTGTATTCAGTGGCAAGTTTACTTTGAGATATGCTATAGATATCATTGTATTTTGATATATTTTGGTGGATGTGTTAAGTTTTAATACATCATCAGGACCAATGATATGTAGGTCTTTTCATTTGAAAGAGGATTCAACATAGATGGAATCTAGGTAGCTATATGTAAAAAAATTGATACTTATAGGTAGTTATGATAAGCACATTGCATGATGTAAGAAGAAGTTGGCAAGTGGATATGACATGAAAGGCATTGGCCTTGTGCAGTAGATTTCTGGGTCTATAGGTTTTTCATCTATAGATTTGGCACAAAGTGGAGATTCTAAAGAGAATTCACATGCTAGACCACAATCCTTGGCCACTCCTATGGTTCCAAATCTAATGTTACTAATTTAGAAGCATCTAATAGTACTCTATTAAGAAGCATCTAATAGTGTTTTTTTCCCTTACATAATTATACAAGCCAAGAAAGAATAAAAACAGGACAACCAAATACAATCTAATTCCATAGCTACAAATCTGCTTCAGAATTTTGGAAACACATTGTAAGGTTTTAATTTCTCAATGTTTCAGGCTCAGTAGCTCAGCCCATCATCAGGTTCCAGATTTGGTTCCATGACTACAAATATGGCGAACAGAAGTTTTCTATAAAATTATGAGATAGGCATCAAGAATTAAAAATCCAAGAAAAAGACAAAAGGACAATATGTAATACCTAAATCATCCATTGAGGCAGTAGACTAAAGTGCACCAAAAAAAATAGTTGCAATAAGGGCAATGTGGAAAACTTGGGGCAGATTTCATGACAGATGAATGTTAATTTGCAATGTGAAAACCTATGTCAATTTATCCTCCACAGGTTGGCTGACAAGTGATGCAAATACAACAGGGAGACCCACCATAATTAAGAAGGAAAAAGTCACTCATTTTACATTATTTCATATGGCTTAGTACTTCACCATATTCAAGTCTTAATAGATTAGCTTTGTTTTTCCTCTTCAATAGTAAGGAACAACATGGAAGCTTATCCCCACCTTGGAATCAATCCCAACAATAGTTTTTTTATATTTATCTTCCCTGTACAAAGATGCCAAAAACAAGGAAGCTTATCTCCACCTCGGAATCAATCCCATCAATGGTTTTTAATATTTCTCTACCCTACACAAAGAAGCTTATATTACCAGGTGTCAAGAATGCATGATATATTCCCCATACTTGGAGCATGGGAGAATCCTTTTCTATGGCTTAGCAGATTCACCATATTCACGAGTCTCAATGGATTAGCTGTGTGTTCTCTGTAGAGCAAGGGAAAAAGGAAGCTTTCCTCCACCTTGGAATCAATCTTCCCTCAATGTTTTCCATATTTCTGACCTACACAGAGATGCCTCTATTATTGGGGTTCAATATTGTATGATGTATCCCAAATTCTTAGAGCATGGATGGAGAAGAAATACCATGAAAACTTATACCAGTATATGGTATATACTCATGTCTATGTACTAGTATATACCTCTATACTCATGATGTATCCCCTGTATACCAGTATACATGCTGGTAACTCCCCAAATTACTTTTCATTACTAACTTAATTAAAATAACATTGCCTCACTGTCAATTTGAGTTCTATAACCCTTAATTTTGTAGTTACTTATGTTTTTACTACTTACATTATTGTTTGTACAGTCACCTAGTAAATTGGGAAAAACAAGGATATAGCGTAGGTGAAGGTTGCAAAAGGAAAGCTTATAAACAAAAGTAGTGGTAACTCAGAAGGCAATATGGAATAGTTATAACTGAATTTAATTTAGATATAAAGAATGGAAAAATGAAAAAAATATTTCAAGCTAAGAGTCATATTTATATTCGAAGCTATCAGAACCAACCAATTCGGACTAGTTTGGGTGTTTTCCAGTCATAGCTGGTTGTTTTAAATGTTTTGAAACTCGGACTCCGACTCCAACTCAGCTCTCACTCAGCTCTAATTCAAATAGGGCCCATAATGAAGTTCTAGGCTTAGAGGTTTCTTTAATTGCCGAAACAAGCCACCAAGCTATGAGAGCAAGTCACCAAACAACAACAGGTAGTTCTCAAGCAATTTACTGGATATGGAATTAGGAATGATGTAGTAATTATACACAAGGAAAAACTTCAGCGTCACCAACAACTTGAAAGGCTTTTTATCTAGCTGGAAACCAC
The DNA here is from genome assembly GCA_001517045.1 of Pseudotsuga menziesii. Lineage (NCBI taxonomy): Eukaryota > Viridiplantae > Streptophyta > Pinopsida > Pinales > Pinaceae > Pseudotsuga > Pseudotsuga menziesii. The sequence goes on from LPNX010480259.1 coordinate 443,757, forward strand.
TACTGTGATTCTACTCATGATGTCTTCACAAGTGCATGTGATACATGTTAAAATTTTTATCTAATAACATAAATGGGCAAAGAAAAGAACCATAAAGGTTCAAACACAATTCTAAAGAGATTCAAAGTTTATTTTATTGCCCATTATTGATAAATATTACATTTTTGAAAGAAGTTGTAATCACACAAAATATCTAGTGGGGATTTCAAAATTGTACTCATTTAAAGGAAGAACCTTGTCCTTGCTTGAAGGAAAATCGATTGTAATCTTTGGGGTGCAAGCTCAGTGGTACCCAATTCCCCCATCATTGTTGTGGAAGATAGGTGTATGATTGGTTGTACTCGACACCCTTTTGTTGTGTTTATTATTGACAAGCAAGCATGATTTTACAATATAACAAAGTATTATAGGTGCATGATCGGATCAAAGTATTATCTTATCTTAACAATATAAAAAACTGATTTTACAAATACCATGAATAATACTGGAAACAACATAACCATTGTAGGGAAACATAATTGCAAGTGTCATAACACTCTCATTGTAATGAATGGTTCCAAACTTCCATCCATTTCAAGTGCTCAAGATAAGCTGGTTGAGTACTGTTTTAGGTGCAGTCTTCTGGATGAAATTCCATTTATCAAGTAATCATATCCTTAAAACCTCTGCAGGTGTGTATATTTTCTTTACAAGCACTGATGTTTATTAAGAATTTAAAGATATTGGTGCTTATATAGTAAAAATCACACCATTTATTTCAAATGAAAAAATGCTTTGCCATTATAACAGACTGTAATTTTATAGAGGGGCAGCCATTTGATGTCATTTTATTATCCTATCTCAAACCTAGAACAATACCCTATTCCCTTCACAATATGACTCCCTAACGCAGGACCTAGAAACCCCTCAACTTCATACCCTAAGGGAACATACACAGTCCAAGAGGACTGTTTATATTGCAAACATTTCCAGCCCTATATAGTTGGGCTCTATCACTTATTCATTTAATCATACCCATCTAAAGAAGCTCTTGCACTTAGCTTAATTATCAATAGTTTTTCAAGAGATGGAATCTACATTTTGGGCATGATTGAGTGACAATTTCCATTTGGATGGAAATTGCATGGACAGTCATAGAGATTTTACATTTGCTGGAACGTACCTTGACTTTGATAGTCTATTTGTTGTGATAATATTGAGCTTCAAAGCAATTGGTTGATACTTGTCCATAAATACTAAAGTGTCTTGTGCTTTTGCAAGCTGAAATTTGTTTTGGGACAGCCATTTAGGCCATTAAGTTGACTGGAAACTTCATATTATTACTGTGTACTTGTGAAGCTGAAAATCATATTTTGCTCTTGCAAAGTCAAGTACAAGTTACAATTTTCAATCTTGAAACACAAATTTCCTGCCTCACCAAATGATAAGAAAGTTTGAAATGTAAATGCCAATGGCCAACAAATTATGGAGAAGGTGTGTTACTTCCAACCTAATTAAAATATATGATGACAGACCCAAATTGAAATTTCAGTCAACCAATGATATCAACAACCCAAACAAGTGTATCTAACCAAATTTTTAAAGGGGAATCTAAATCTTCTTTGTGTAATTTCCAAGGTTGTGAATGTTATCATGCTATTGTCAAAATCATAAGTATTTTTAGTCAAGCAGAATGTAACATATCATTGCTCAATCAAATGTTTCAAATCAAAGACAAGTGGTAAGAGAAGGAGTGTGAAATCACCAAGGTGTATTCTTTGAAATCAAAACAAGTTTTGGTCTTAATTGTATGCCACTGTCAAGTTAATTCTAAGTATGGCTGAAGGTTGCTTCTAAATAGATAGTCCCGAGTTTTGTTCCTATGTTGCCAATTCTAGAGTGAAATTCCGAATAAAGATGCAAATGATAATCAATAACTCCAAATGGAAATTTGTGAAGCTAAGTGGACTATCAAGCAATTTAATTTTCTGTTAGTTAAGATGTTCTTATGACAGTCCTTAGTGCTTATGTTGGTGATTTTCTAAGGGGAAAATGGGATGGTTGTAGAGGGAAATATTAGAGGATAAGTTAGGGTGGTTTTGGGAGGATTAAATGGTAGGTTGCGAAAATGATAGGGCTGCAAGAAGAGTGTTATGACAGTAAATATCAAGACTGTCCTATAGGTGGCCAAAGCATCTAAATGATGGCCAAATGGCCTTGCGTTGGGAGTCAATGATGCTAGGATGGTGGGAGGGAAGCATATTGTTGGCATATTCAACACTATTGCAGCAAGGGACCGAGTCACCGACACAAAGCAATGTTGAGCTCATGCAAGAAATATTTACAAAAGAACAAACAAAAGATTGAGACTTCGAATGAGACTACACAACAACACTCACAAAAAGATGAAACTAGGATATGGAGGGGATGGAGTCTGGAGTCTGGACCAAGAAAAATTGAGCACACTCGCTATTCAAATAATTTTGCAGAAAAGTCCCCCTTTAGCTACCATGATGTTTTTGCATTCTTAAAAATTCAGCTACAACCATATGTTAAATCAATTTGGCAAAGGCTATTCAAATGAACCCCAAGAAAAAGAAGGCAGAAAAATAAGAATTAGAGAATCTACAAGTTACATAAGTTATTATTCAAGTAGACAAAAGCAAATGGGTGTCACCCATTGTAGTGGTAAAGTATAAAAATGAAAATTTGCATATCTACATGGGTTTCCAAATGTCAAATAGAGTGACAGACAGAACCTTTTGCAGCACCTTTTGCAAAAGAAATACTTCAGGGAGTTGCCAATCCAAATTTCTTAAGTTTCATTCTTTTTTAGATAGTTGTTCCAGCTACATCCAAGTTTCCTTCATATCATAGGATCAAGTTCTGACAACATCAAACACTGAATGCGTAGCAATCAGCATTGACAACAACAACAGTTGTTTAACCTATGGTGGCATGGAATTTCAAGCTACATATTGGCAAATGAAGAAAACATTGAAAAATCATAACAAAATGCAAACATGGAAGATAATATGATGTTGACAAAAGAACTGATAATCCCCTTAGTAGTCTATTATCTACAACCCTTAAAGAACCACCTCATCTCAATCCCGTGGGGAACATGTTGTTGTGTTATCTTGTGATATCCCGTAGTTGCTTGAGCTGTGGTGGTCTGTCCTAGGAAGGAAAAGGATCAAATGAAATTCCTAGGTGATTTTGGCATAATAGAAACCCCTCAAAAATGAACTCTAAGCAAAAGGTTTCTGGCTTGCAAGGGTCTTGTTCGAAAGGGTATTTAAGTTTTTAACTTCCAAAAACTTAAAGGTTGGCCTCATTCAAAGCAGACAACTCAAATCATATACTACAATTTCAAAACCTGAACAGTGAAATTTGTGTTTACATGTTTTAAGTAGCACATTTTGTTAAAAATATGGGTTGGCCCTGGCCAATTGTAACTGAAATCCAATGAATTAAACTACCACATAATCATGCTTTCATTAGTCATGTGCTCTTTGCAAACATCCTATGTATCTCAACTTGTGCCAATTACAGTTTCCAAGTCCTCACAAGTTCCAACTCTGTTGTAATCATGCATACCATTATAAATCTGAATCGTACAGGGGATTTATCAATTCAAGGTGAAATACTAATGTAATCCAGTTGAATAGATTAACAGTCTCATGCAAAGAAACATATTTTTGATAGATCAAAATTAAAAAATTCTCGAGAAAGCTTGTCCAATGGTAAAATTAGGTTAGATTTCGTTGCAAGAGTTGGCATGCTAAATTCATGTTAGACAACAAATAAAGAACAAGCACAAAGCTTACTAAGATAAATTCAGCATATTTGTTGCATGTGGCTTACAATATAGAAAGAGGAAATGAATATGTGCTTCGAAAGCGTATTTCACCTTGTTAGCCATAGTAGAGCATTTGTGCAACTAGAAGAGCCCTTGGCTGTTTTCTCTTCAATCTCCTTACACACAATATCATATAACAAACTATTTGCTGAAGGATCCAATTTGTACTTAGCATCCAATCTATACAAAAAACATTTGGAAAAATAGTTACCTGACATGCTAGAAATGGGAACAATTCATGTTTAAAATATGCATTGTTTAAACTTTAGGTCAAAAAATAACTACATAATTGAACTAGTATTAAGTAATTACATGTAAGGATAAGTAAAAACCAAATAAAAAAACTCAAACAACAAGATGTGACTAAAAAACACAAAATCAGAAACATGAATATTTGTTAAATGCTTTCAAACTATAAGAAAAATAACCACTCTACCTTAAAATATATCTTTTAGAAACTATCGTCATGAAAATGAAGACCTGAGTTAAACTACATTTTTAAAATATTGCATCTTAGTGCCCCTTCATAGAACTTGAGAAAGGTTACATTTTGAATGCCAGGGGTATTTGATATATGTAATTTTGTTTTGCAAGAAATGAAATTACGATTTTTCCCATCAAAATAAAAATATATCCTTAAGAAACCCATTCCCAGCTAGTCAGAATTAGAAGTTTTTGAGAAAAAGCCAAAAACTAACCCCATTGATTACAAAAGATTTATATTTATCATAAGGATTCAAAAGTGACAAAGTTTAAAACAATAAGTGTTTGAATGTAAAGAGATCCTTTCATTAACGATTCAATATTGAAATTGTTATTGGCATAGGTTCTTGGAGATTAACAATTCAATGAGATTCTTGAGTGTGTCTCTTAAATCCATCAAAATATCAGTTTTTGCAGAGCAGGTCCCATGTCCACCATTCTGAGAGCATCCCACTTGAAATCCATTCATAACAGGTATGAAAGGACTGCCCTGATAAGTAAAAACCCACTAAAATATCTTGCAGACAAATGTACTAAAAAAAACAGGGAAGTAGTTTGTAGGGTCTCAAGAAAAATATTATTATGTAGAAATTTAAGCAGATCTAAGCTATGTAAACTGGCATTGCCCAAAATAAGTGAGAGCACTTATCTTTATGGAGTTTGAATCTCGTTTTGCATTGAGGGAAAACCTGGTTACCTTCACTCCGCTCATACTCATAGCACGCCCTGCAGATTGGAAATGCACATTCACTGCAAGAAGCAAAAAGCTCTCCATCCACTATGAGACCAATGTCATCACTACAAATATGGAAATTTGTGCACTAAAATGATGTAGAAGCTCAGGATGCAAAGTACCCATGAAATCCTATTAATTGTAATGCTATGAATTTGACAACACAATAGTATTGTTATCTGTAGTGCTAGTGCTATGAGATACATCTCAAAACCCCCAACTAAAAAAACCTAATGCTGAAGTGGAGGTGGCCAAAAGTCAATGTAGATGACATGCGCTACTAAAATGGTTGATTGTAGAGGGAACCAAATGATTGTTTCAAACCAATTCAGATGAGGAAGCTCATTGTAGAGGGACCTGAATTATTGTTTCAAACCAAACAATCCTCTGCCTCTGCAAACCCTAACCGTTGCAAACCATCCTCTGTGTAAACACACTTGACCTCCGGCAACACCTCCAACGACCTCCTCTGCATGACCTCCAACAAACCTCCTTTGTGTGAACTCTGAATCTGGAGGTATATTGTATTGGCTCCACTGTGAAATTATTGATTGGTTTCTTTGTTTCGTGAAGAAATATTGTGTCCGGAAAGTTGTGGTTATATATATATATATATATATATATATATATATATATATATTTCCCTAGTGTCAAAAATACGACGACCTAGCCCTAGTGTCGGAAATCCTACACCATAGTGTTGAAAATCCTATGCCTGAGTGTCAAAAATCCTACGCCCTAGTGTCAGAATAGCCCTATTGTAGGACTAGCCCTAGTGTCGGTGATCCTACACCATAATGTCGGAAATCCGATTCCCTAGTGTTGAAAATTCGATGACGTTAAAATAATTTAAAACGATTAGTACTTTTCATCGTTACTGTTCGACACATCCGTACAATACGTCGGATGTCGTCGGATTCTGTCATCAGATTTTGGGTTCAAATCTTGTTGTGTATTTGTTTAAAATGAATAAATGAACCTAGAATTAGACAAGATGGATTAATGAATAAAATCCCTTTCTGTATTTTTCCACTCATCATAAGATGAAGTACTCTAGTACAGAAGGTTGATTTAGAGGAATGATTTATAGGGATAAGATGATTTCAATCTGCTTTACTTAGGAAGCTTTTACTGATTATCTAAGCAAGGCATGATAATAATCCTTTTCTAGAACCCATTTCTTTATATAAAATTCTTTAAAAATATTACACAGAGCCTTTAGAGTAAGCTTTTGTTACACAGACTTAAAACTGTGCATAACATAATACAATAATAATTAGGGTAGTACAACTATTAATTTACACTTAATAAGGAAAAACGATTCATTATTCTAATTTTGTTTTACCCATATTATAAATAAGTATTCTAAATATAAGAAATAATACACAGATAAAACCCAAATGTTTCTTTTAAGCCTCCACGCAGTAGGATCATAATGAACAGTCATCAGACTGAATTTTATTTATAATACCTAAAGTACTATAGTACCTTAAGTACTTAGGAAACAATCTATAAATTTTCAGTATAACCATAATATTATTATTAATATTGAAAACTGTGTTCTTATAACACTACTCTCTAATACAAACTTTTATATCTATTATAAAACAAGAAAGATTACCATATCTAGCAAATACTTTAAATATGTCAACTGTGTATTTAAATTAAGGTCTAAATCTTAATTCTCAAAACATTTATCCAGCATTTAAGGAAATCTTAGGATCGATTTCCAGTTCTCTATTTAAAGAAAAAGCTATTAAAAATTTAACTATTAGTTATAAAAAAAATTTGAAGCTCGAAGATAACCTTAAATATCAAAAATGCCCTTTTAAAAAAACAAACCAGAGGTTAGTCACCTACAACACAGTTTTCCCAATAGTATTACAATAACGAAAAGCTTCACACGGTCTTACTTTCTGCAATCATAATTTATATTTAATTTCCAAAATTGTTGGATAAATACAAACCCTATGATAATCACAATTTTAATACACTGTACATTCAAATCACTAAGGAAGAAACCACATCTAAATAGATATTTTTACCAAGAGACCATAAGTTCTGCTTTACAACAAATAAAATATTTTATAAACAGAGTCTCCACTCTAATCCAAACAGTCACCACACAAAATTAACTCTTCAAAAAACATAATGCAATAACTTAATCGTATCTAATAAGGAACCTTTGTGGCTGAGTTTTTTCAGTCGAGCAAGCTTTCCATCAAAGTAATTACAGTAAATAAGAAAAAAAAAAAACTTTGGATAGTAATATGCTCACACTAAATTGACAGTACAAGAGTCGTAACTCATCTTTTTGCAGAAAACCCTAATGGTTTAATAACAAGGATGGCCTTACGACCTCCTCTATTATATTTCCCAAAGAAAAGTAACAAACTATTATAAGTATTATGGATGTTGTATTCACAAACTGCAGATACCATCGGTTCAACACAAACACAATCAACGGTGGGTACCCAAGGATGGGACCGAGGCTTACCAAGCCCTTTACACTCACCCATTAGCTACAGAGGGCTCGTCTTCAATATTCGACAGTGTAGTATTCCCCTACCATGCAAACAAACAAAATATTAGAGCTGTTTATTAAATAACGGAGTTATAATTATTAAAAGAGAAGAATTCCTACAAGATTGTTATTACTTACCATTTTTAGCATCGAGCTCAACGAAATCAATGATGATGACAAAGAAACCAGAGTAGTGAAACTTCCAACTCCATGACCGAGTTGAGGAAAACATTAACGGCAAGGAACCACGACTTTAGACAGGCTAACGCCACTGAAAATTAGAGTTTTACAATAGTGGCAGAGGCTTGAAAGGGCCGAGGGCCTGTCGGCCCCTTCTCCTCCAGAGAAAAAGCAAATAATGAAGCCAAAGGCGTTATGGTAAAATTGAATGAAAAGGCATAGGGTTTAATGCCAAAACCCTTATTTTAATGAGCAAACACCACATGGAATCCACTAACCATGAGATTCTTCTTTGGTTGATTTAGTTTCGGAACCTGCATTTTGTATCAAACAATTCCATTACATCGTTAAACAATAAACTCTACGATGTATTTCATGGGGAGTTTAACTAGGTTAAAATTTCATGTTATGCATCAAGCATATAACCTTGCAATACTTATAGCTATCACATTATTACCTTTGTTAAACTTTTAACAAGCCATTGTTTGTATGTATGAAGTTTTAGCTAGGGTATAATTGACATTTATATGATTGTTAACCCCGCCCTTTATGTAAAAGCAATATTTTTATATTTTGTTAAACAATTGACAAATCTTGCATGCATGATGAAGTTCTAGTTAGGATAAAGTTATTAATTTATGCTTTGGTTATGCCTAGGTTAGGTTTCTTTGAATTGTAGTTAATATATAACTACTAATTAAAAATAGTAATGATAAATTTTAAAACTTAGGGAAGTTCCAGGGTTTACATAGTAATTTTCACAGTTATAAACCAATTAATAATTTATTCAGGAATTCTAGTACCTCAACAAAACAAAGACATGTTTGATAAATAGTCCTTACTATAGGCCTATAATTTCTTACATTTCGATGTTCTGGACCGTAATTAGAGTTAAGTAATTCTTTCCTAACTTACTCATTTTAGTCTTCTAAAATTTAAATTTATACCTCGTAACCTGGAAGTAAAATTTACCTGTAAAGACCTATACACGCATCGAATTTGCGTTAGCTTGAGAAAGATAAATAAGCCTTGGGAAAACCTCAAGCCCCTTCAATAGGACAAGAAAGAAACCATCATAAACATACACATTCTTATCAACAAACCTTTGACCACAATTCAATAATTGAAACTCTTTAACTTTCAAAAAGACATTCTATTTCAAGGTTGTAAATCATTAGAGATTGACTTCAGTAAGTAGTGTGTAAATTACAAGTTAGTAAGTAAATATTTCTATAGCCTTTAGTTATAGAAAGTTAATCTCCTAAGTTTCTCTAAATATCTTATCTGGTAATCTAATTGTTAATTAGACTAAACTAAATCATTTAACTAGAATTCTGTCTATGACTTAAACATTAAATGTCACCTAGAAATTTTTTAAATTTTTGTGAATTTTGGGGTGTTACATTTTAATAACTGACCATACTCACAATTTGTTCGCAAATCTGGCATGTCATTCACAATTGTTTTAGAAAAAAAATGCTGTAGAACACTTTTTTTCTCAATTTAACTGAAATGTGGCACTCATTTGCTCACTCAAACTTGATGATTGCATTTATTCTAGTGAGAATTTCACTCCAGCAAGCCATTAGATGGAAAACATGATGTATACTATGTATAAATGAATCATTTATTGTGCATATGCCATGTATGTTTCCGCTCTCTTATTGTTTTGCAAACTTCTGGAATAAGGACAGGGTATGCTTTTTGGAAATTTCTGCATCATGTTTTTCTACAATAGTTTTACAGTAGATTATCTTATCATTAAACTTCATGCTCTATTTTTTTTTGTTGTAAATAAACAACAATATTTTCTTTCCCTGGGTTGCAGTTACCTTCCACCAACATGCCCAAGCAATTGGACGCATTTTGGGGACATGGGGAAAACTTCAGCAGTATGCATCTTAAATTCAGTAGTATACATCTTAAAAGGCTTGAAAGGCTTAAATACTACTTAAAGGTTGAATTATAGTGCCTTTAATATTTCAGTCAAATGTGAGTGGGGAAATGGACTCCACCATAGAACCCAATGGATATGAGATTCAACAAAACATGGCGCTCAAATTGGCCTCCATGGATAGTAATTTGGGCACGGTGAAGGAGAATAGAAATTATAATATTTTATTTTACATATAATAAATATGTCTCTTGCTGCTTTCTTCTTCAATTAGTCCAGTCTCTCTAGGATGAAGCACAAGAAATTGTAGGACAGATTAACAAAACCTCATCATTGGAAGTGTCCATGGGATTCATGCTATATTATTCATGTATATGAACAACACCTAAAACATATTTGGAATTATTCATGTATATGAACACCAACTAAAACATATTTTTCATTCATGCTCAAACAATCTTAAATATGGAGTTCTCGGTTGTTTCTTTCCAATGGAAATTGAGATGATTATTATGGCCCGGAAAGAAGATGAAATTAGTATCTTTCAACCAACAAATTTCATCAAAAAATTCCATATTTATAAATTGGGTTACAAAAATAAACAAATTTTGTCCTAAGCTCTGACTTTACATATTTGGTTACAAAAATCAACAAATTTCATCCTTAATTATGCCTTTATAGATTGGGTTACATAGAGTAGTAGATTGTCTCAACACGATCACAAGGTACATGGATACAAATTTATTTTGGGTAGTTAGTATATGGAAAAGTGAAGAATCCTTGATTACACACTAACTTAGGTAGCATAAACTTACAGAGCTATACATAGGCTTCACTTGCAAGCCATAATATTTTGAACTTTTACCTCCCAAATTTGTCCTTCAAATATTACAAAATCATTTAACAAAGTGCAACCTAGGGGCATTTAGAAAGATTTCCCAATGTCACCTCAACAAAATTTCCTGTCTATTTAGGCCATTTAATTTTTGTCATTAGGAGGGAAAGCCTATAAAAGAAATATTTTTTGGTATTTTCATAATATATTATGGAAGTGAGGTTACAAATGAGATTGATTTAACCATCCTTTTCTATTTAGGATTTAAGCGGCAATACAAATTGAATCATATTTATGCATTTTTTTTAAAATCCTCTCTGCACACTGCTGAACAATAACCCTTGTTTTTTACCCTAGTGTTGCTAAATCTTGAAATCAAAATAAATAGGTATACGTAATAATTCATTTCCAACAAAATGCTTGGGAAATCCCACAACAACAATTGAACAATGTCATACTTCAATTGAATAAAATGAAGAATACCATGTAAAAAGTCATGGAATCACATATGCACTAGATTCAAAATCTAGTGTGCATGAATTATCATGAGGTACATGTAATAAACACTGTAGAAAATTGAAACGATAAGAGAGACTTGTACTACACATTGAATTTAAACACTTCCACAGTGAAATCAAGTCTATGTACGACAGAAAACTCCTGCAAGTACATTATCAATACTACCAATAGAAATCTTAGATGCATAGTAACAAGAATTATCATGATAGAATAAGGCTTGCAATGTTCAGAAAGAACCAAAAGTGTCTAAGAATTGATACACATAAAGCAACATGGTTGCAACATAAAAGTACATATGAAGTCTCAATAAGACATGCAACACGTTACAAAACCTATAACTAGAGATGACCATCATCCCTACTGCCTCAGAATTCAAATGAAGAAGATTTTGTCAAAGTGAAATGCAAAGGATAACTAAGCAAAGTGAAAATTCAAATTAAACCAATATAGTATATACTAATGATGGCCCATATGGACCATATTTTCCTTATGGTTGATGTGACATCTCTAGAGTTAACTATTGATGTTATATTTGATTCTTGTGGTTTTTCCATATTCATCTATAGATGGTGTCTAAAGTTTTCCTACAAATACAAGCCATCTATGACTTGCTCATTGTGCATATGTTTTTAGTTTCACTTTCTTAGTTTTATGTGAATACCTAGTAATGATTTTGGTAGACTATCTTCTTTTACAAATCCTAGTATTTGCTTAAATATAATTAAAATTCCCAAGGGTTCCATCACAAAGTTGTTTTTACTTACATTTGATAATAGAGCCTTAGAGATGTTATGTTTGGTTTCTTGCATTGAATCTGTTTTCTCTGTATATTTTGTATATGCGTGGAAGTACTTCAATGTTAAACTTCAAAGCTTCTTGCAATATCTCATTCTTGATGATCTTGGATTCCTATTTCAAAATTTTGTATCACAAAATGTTATCATATTCTTTTAAGTTGTTGTTATTAATGTGCATTTTTTAGTTTCATCTGCATTGTAATTGATTTTGGGTCCAAACCAGTCATTGACTTGGTCAAGTTAGACAAAAACCAATGACTTGGAAAAGGAAGAAAAAAAATGGTGATTGGGTCCAAATTAGTCCCAACTAATAACTAATTTGTTTGATTCTTACAAAATTCAATCACACCACCGAGTCCAACAAAAATGGTGGCTTGGCATAGAGATATTTGACTCAGTGGAGACCAACGTTGCTGACTCAGATGCCTAACCATGGCCTGGGTGGAAAAAAAAATAAAATGGTTAACATTGACATAATTTTAGAAAGAAAGGGTTGAAGGGTGGGTTAAAAATAGGTTTTGTTAACACTCTCTTTTTAACAGTTGATCTAAGAGCCTGACAGGAGTTCGATGAGGGTCCCATTCCCTCGAACTTCATGTGAAAACCCCTTCAAAGTAGAAAATGGCAGGTGTGCTAAAGGCATTGAGTGGGACTCGAAACCGAAGGCTAAGATTGATCGGAGGTGGATCAATGGCTCCAAACCATTTCGTGCGAGCAGACACGCTCGATCAAAGCCTCCTTTCCATATTGTGAAATGTGTTAAAGGTCAGAAATATTCTACGATTGGGATGAGATCTGAGCTAGATCTATAGCCTTGATCAATTTCTCATGCCATACTTGTGTGGGTGAAGCCATGACTTCAAATCGCGAAAGAGGGATAGAGGTTGCGAAGATCAACGACCACGATAAGAAAGGAAGAGAATTATAAATAAATCAAAGTTTTGTAAAGGTGGCTTACAAGTTTAAGTTATAAAATAAATATTTTGTATTTTTATAAAAACAAAATTTGTTTTTATAAGAATATTAAACAAAATTCTTTATAAAACGAAAAGTGTTGGCCTAAAATCCCATCTCCCATAAATTCAAATTGGGTTTGCACACCAACGTGTCACTTTTGCAGCAAAACTAAATATTGATCAATGATCCAGATTAAAGCACATTTCATCCAACGGCTCAAATAAATTTCGCATTGTGAAATTGCATGGAGAAATTAAAATTTTCAATTTGCGAAATGATGTTAAATGGTAGATAGGTTGTGACGATCAGATTGGAAGTTGAGGAAAGTCCATGGTGTACGATCATTTTGCATTGTGAACTTGCATGAGGTAAGTGAACTTTTCAGTAAGCAAAATTTTGTATTGGGATCAAGTTAAAACATGTGTTGTTGCAGCATCAACTCGCCCAACAAATCAATAGTGTAAAAACATTTTCGCTTGGGAGAAGTATTGCTTGTTTAAAATTGCATGGATGGAAAGGAATTTTATACTGTAAGCGGTTGAGCCAATGAAGCTTACACTACAGTCTAGAATGGTGCATAAATTCCATAAATTTAAATCTACAAATGAAATACTCAGCATTAAGAACATCCACACAAACACAATATCTGAATTAAAGCAGTAGAGCATGGTTGTTTTTTATGGAAAATGGCTGTTGTGGTCATTATTTTAAACCAATTGTTCCTGCTGAACCAAGATGATTTTCCAGAAACTGAGATATTTTTTTCTTAATAACACACCTATCTACAATAACCTCTCTCAGTTTTTACCCAAGTGCTGTGGATTGAGAGAACCGAAGTCATCTTCAGAGAGCAAATTTCTAGATTTTGAAAGGACTGTTTTAGTCAGTTATTTCAATCAACTGTTTCTGGAAAACCAGAAAGAATTTTCCAAAATGGAATGAGGTTTCTCTTAAGAACAAGATCATGTTCAATACAATATCTCAATTTTTACCCATGTCATATGGTTTAGGAGAAACAAAGTGATTTTTACAGGTTATGTTTTAGGGTTTCCAAAGGACTGTTTCAGACATCACATTCAAAGAATTGTTTCAGCCAAATGGAGTTGAATTTCAGGAAAATAAGAGTGGGTTTTTTTCATAACATTCCTATATACAAAAATCTCCTTCATATTTTACACAGGTATCATAGGTTGAGAGAAGTTAAAATATCTTCATAGGGTATTTTTCCAGAAATTTACAGTTTTACTGTTTGAGTCATCAGTTTCAAAATCTGATCCTGAGGAGCTCGAGATGAATCATAGGAAAAGAAGACATGGTTTGTGTTGGGAACATGGCCAAATACAAAAACCTCTTTCAGGTTTTGCACAGCTATCACCATATGGGATATATAGGAGGGGATTTAAGCCTATTTTTCTAGTAGTCCGCATTTTATTTTTTGTCTTATGTGAATCGTGGTGTGCAGGCCACGTCCGGAGTTTGTTAGAGGATGTCCTTCTGATTGTAATGAATTTTGATTCCTGAATGTTGGTTTAGAGAATCCAAATAGCTATAAATATACCTTCTGAAGAAGGAGAAAAGGGTTGAAACCATTGTAATTTTGTTGTTGTGTGTTTTTCAAGAGAATTTTAATATAATTGCAGAGTCGAGATTGATTTTTTTCATACAGGGATTCATGTGTTGTTCGCACTTACAGTCTGTTATTTCCTTTCTTATGTGAATGTTATTCCAATTTGCCTTTCCATTTTGTTTTCTTTCATATCTGAGACTTAAGGTATAACAGCTTAGAATTCATACTTTCTATGCTCCGTCTGTTGTTTTAGGTATTCACCAAAGTTTCTTCTAAAGTTAATGCATAATTCATTTCTTACAATGCTCTGTTCATGTTCCTCCTTTCCACTAGACAATTATAACTCGACTGTGATCGAATGGCTATCTTTCCCCCATGTTGAAATCGCTTGAATTAAGTTCTGATTATTTCTGTTATGTATCTTGACTCCTTCGCCCAATGGTGCTGTGCTTTGTTTCAACCAATTTTACAAACAATTTATAGTTTCATTTGTATAGATATCTGGCATTGTTAACATTTGGTGAGAGATCCCTCTCAGAAGAGCAGAAGGCCAATTCTCTCTTCGAAAGTGGTTCTTCTGTTACCCAAGAGCGAGCCTTCTACAACCTTTGGGCTCAATTCTGGTGCTAACAGGTTCAATTTCCTATGTTTAAGTACCCTCTGTTAAATATTCATCAAGTTATTAGCCTTGTACAGTGATCATTGACTCGTTATAAATATCAAGTTCAATAAAATGCATCTGCATTGTTTTTTTCTTCTGTGTGAACACAAAACAAAATACAGTCATGCAAGTCTCTAAGCAGTCTTGATAGGATAAATCCAGTATATTCTAGAGAAACCAAAGGAATTTGGAATTTGGATTTCATGCAATAATTAGGAATTTGGATTTCATCCAGTAATATAGGATGGTATTTGGAATTTGGGATTCATGCATGGTTAGAATTTGTATCCTCGAGAGGAAGCTATGGTATGTACATCATTGAACTTATATATGAAGTTTCTAGCCTGTTGAGGCCTGTAAATTCGTAGGCAGCAACAGCAAGGGATTCTCCCCAGTCAAGGTTCCCTACTAGCCCGTGACTATTTGGTGTAGGGAATCCGTCCAGTTTGTGGTCCGGCTACCGTAGGTCAAGTAACAAAAATAAAAAGGGTTTACCGGTTGTGGCTCGATCCACCGTATATATTTTTGTATTTTTGACTTAAAGTATGATATGCACGTGCCTACATAACATGCAAATTGATTAAGAATGCAAGGAGCATTCACAATGTGATGCGCAGGTTCTTACCTCTCGTCTTAACTTCCTCACATCTAAATCACACACCATTAGAAAATAAATACTAACTAGGCTATCTCTAGAGAGCTAGATATTAATTCATGAGTAATGGAATACTGTTCATATGTTACGAAAAATCATAGATAGTTGTTCCTAGAACCAAACATACAAACATGAATAAAAGTATACATGACAAGACAGCTCATCAACAGTGAAAACTTCCATTACTCATAGTGGAAAACATCACAGAATATACTAGAGAACATTCAAGTAAGAACATAGGTTCAAAAAGTTAGAACGCTCTCACAGTTAATGAAACACAGTCGAAAACAAAATAGTTCCCCTTCAACATTGTTCATTTATCGCATTGAAACATTCCACATAGCACCTTCTCCAACAGGCAAAATTTGTAATTTATTATTGTAAAACGAAGTAGTTCCTCTTACAAAAAATAGTTCACAAGTTTTTCTAGGGAAAAGGCCCCTGTAAATTCTAACTTTCCTATATTTAAACCAAATGAGCTAACCGCTTGGGTTGCCCCAACCGTGTGACCTTTGGGCTCCTCAAAACCGTCTAATATCCCCATTTTGTCTATTTTGTGAGTACTCATGATTCACTTCATGTGTTACTTTTTTAGAGTAGTCAACAAAGCGGGATCCGCTTGGTAACTGACAGATCCTTCCAGGCCTGGGATTTTGTCACCATTTATTCTTCCTTGTCTTTCGTTTGTCCTCCTTGAGATCCTGTTGGTTTTGGTACGAACTCTTCCTAACATTGCCCAGATCCCTTTCTGCTGCTTGTCTCCCAGCTATGCCTTCGCTCAGTGGTGATATGAAAAAGTATCTTGAGGCCGTTTGCAATTAAACGACATTTATCATTAGTTAGGATTGCATCTCTTAAATCAAACTACATAAACAAACCGACTAGTCATAAAAAAAGAGGCCCTGCAATGCATTCTCATCGTGAAAATCTTAATAAGCACCAAAATCACTGTTTCCCATACAGGGGTTTAAAACTCACAAAAACAACGGGAAGAGAAAAAATTATCGACGGACTAAAACATCGGTCGGGTAGTCTCACTCATAGCCGCATCAGCTGATCTCAAACAGGCAACAAGATCCATGAGACCGTTAAGTTTATCGGAGTCGAAAGAGCTAAACTCAAATTCTAGGTGGAAGAGTTCCCAGTCGACGATTGGAAAGACATCAACGTCAGACACTTAGTGCGTTACACAGCCGCAAGGGCGGAGGAGGAAAGAATACAGCCTTCGATCCAAAAACAAAGTGATGAAGACTCGACAAAGCATCGATGGGCGGAGTAGTTATATGGCGGATACCTAGTTCGTTTGGGAGCTGCAAGGGCGGAAGATAAATAGACTATAGCCTCCGATCCAAATCATAACTTTTTCTATGGCACAAGATCAACATAAAACGCTAAGTGTTCGTAAAAACTTAAGGTCTTGCAGTGGTCCAAAACCCTGTTTCACTTCCAGAACAATGGCTTCACAAAGACCAAATACCCTGACTCAACTTTGACCAACCTCCGATAATATAAACAAGTCAAATGATATGACGCGACAACAAAGAAGTCAAGATCCTCCTGCAGAATAATCATTGTTTGATTTCCGCAATGGAGGCTCCCTAAGGAAAGATGGTTCCGATAAGTTGTTCAAATGACCTCCAAAACAGTGGCTAGCATGAGAAACAAGCTTTTGAAAAGAAAACGTAGCTCAAAGGGCAGCAAACCAGACTCTAAATTCTGCAACCCACAGCAGTTTCAAACATAAGCAACTTTCCAAAACGCAGAAAGAGAGTAATCCTCGAAATAGTCCAAAATTAAAGCAAAAACAAAAAAGAGTTCATAGATCCAAATGATTCTAGGCAATGCTAAAATTAACAAAGGGGTCCAAAATTTGAAAATTTGGGGAAACAGTTGCAGCTGCAACAATTGGCGACTACCTGGTGGACCTATATCTCTGGACGATTATTTCTTGAATAACAGACTGTTTAATAACAATGAACTTGTTGAATTCTTCTAGATATCTGGATTTCTCAAATGGAAGATATATGCACTTTTAATCATTGATGATAGTCCAATTTAGGAGAGTGAAAACCAGGATTTTCAAGTCAAGATAACTCTTTTGAGGCCAAGAAGATAAATTTCATTTGTTACGTCTGTCTTCAGGTAGTTGCCAGCTTGGACACCACAGGATTGTAGCATATAGTAAATAGAAATATTCATTTGTTCCTCATTCCCATGCCATTTTTCACCTTTTGTGCTTTTGAGCTTTTGTCTTTTCATATGAGTCCTCCTGCATGCCTTTCTTTTTGAATTTTGATTCAGGCTCCTCCATCCATAGTGTCCTTTTGTGTGAGAGATGTATTTAATTCTCAGCTCATGGATGGAGAGGAACTTTTGGCGATTTAGTACTTATATGGTTCAATATTTGTTTTGATACATAGTGCTTTCATAGGAGTTTTAGACTCTTATCTACCTTTTGGCGTTCAATTCTTGGCATGGGATCATTTATATATAATATAATGTTTACCCTACTTACTTTCCATGGGCCCTTTGCTGTCACTCCCTAGGACATTTTAAATGTGATATGGATGGAGCCTCAAAATATCATT
Source organism: Pseudotsuga menziesii (assembly GCA_001517045.1). NCBI lineage: Eukaryota > Viridiplantae > Streptophyta > Pinopsida > Pinales > Pinaceae > Pseudotsuga > Pseudotsuga menziesii. The sequence goes on from LPNX010480259.1 coordinate 461,991, forward strand.
CTAGACCTTTTGATTTTGGTTTATTTTACAAGGGTTAAGCAGGACTTCAATGTGTTCATAGCCACTCGAGAAAACTCCTAAAATAGAGAAATTATTTTAGATGAACAATAATACACAATCTTATACCCAAGAACTTTAATCATTCCAAAATTCTGATGTTCTCCATGCAACCGTTGGTTTGCCTCCTTTATTGAAATCAGTAAAATTTAGACTAAAACAAGACAGAACTACACAACTCAAAGTAAACAGCCAAGTCAAATTATTTATATACAAGATAGAAGACACAAACAAAACTCAGGAAAAATAAGGTTTGAGAACTAAACCATTTACTGGTAAGTTCTCTTCCCACACTTGTAAATCTTGCAATTTATAAGTTGAGGGGCCAAGCTTTGCTGCAATTTGGAAAGGACCTACCCACAACTGCTGAAATTTCGTGTGTTTTCTTTTCTCATCATGGGGGTGGTCCCACTTGAGAACCAAATATCCCACCTCAAAATATTTTGTTCCAGCCTTGTGTTTATCAAACCATCTCTTTACCACCTCTCGTTGTTGTTTAAAGCATTCTATGGCTTTAGATTGAGACTCTTATGCCTTCAGGAGATTATATATCCTCATTTGCAAGAATTCATTATCTGATCCTCTAGATTCCTGAGCTATTATGGAAGAGGGTAGCATGATATTGGGGGGTAGAATGGCTTCTTTACCATACACAAGGGTATACGGAGACACTCCTATCGAAGACTTGGGGGTGACTCTATCAGCCCAAAAGGAATTTGATAACGCTGAGTGCCAACTCCTCTGATTTTCTATCATCGTCTTTTTTAAAATCCTAATTAGGTTCTTGTTTGTAGATTCAGCTAAGACATTTCCCTGTGGATAGTAATTAGCAGAGTAATGCAACATAATACCTTTCTCATGAGCAAAAGCAGTTAATCTTATTGAGGAAAAGTAACTAGCATTATCAAAAACTAAAGAAATTGGAACTCCAAACCTGGTCATAATATGGTCTTGCAAGAAGTCTATGACCGTATCCTCATTTATTTTGCGCAATGGGATGGCTTCGACCCAGTGAGTGAAGTAGTTGGTTGCTGTTAGAATATACTTGTGTTGCAGGGAAGAATTCGGCTTTATCTCCCTAATGATATCTAACCCCCATTGCTCAAAAGGCTCTGTTATCATCACAGGCTTCAATGGTCCTACTGCTTTAGCTTGTCTTCCACTACACCTTTGAAAAATGTCACACTTTCTGACATGGGCGTGTGCATCTTTGAAAAGCGTGGGCTACTAGTATCTGTCTCTGAGAATTTTATGAGCTGTGGTATCTCTGGAAAAATGTCCCCCAGTAGGCCCATCATGCAAATCTGTCAGTACCTTCTTCGCATCTTCTTTCTCTAAGCATCTAAGAAGAACTCCGTCGTAATTTTTTCTGAATAATATTCCTTCAATAATTTGATATGAGGCTGATTTAAGATGCAATGCTCTTCTTTGCTTAGAATTCCAATGTCTCGGTAATGATCCTGTCTGAAGGTAATGCACAAGGTATCGATACCAAGATTCTGGGGCTGTGAAAAGAGGACATACATCCATCAAATGTAATTCAGCTTTGTCTTCCCAGGAATGTTCTTCATTATTTCTATTTTCAGTCATTAGTCTGCACAACCCTTTCCCTTTAACTATATAATCTAGCTTGAATTCGAGGTCATATTCCTGAAGAGCTGTTACCCAATTGCCCCTTCTTTCTCCTAACTCCTTCTGTACAAAAAGAGACCTCATAGCTGGGTGTGGGACGATTACCTTGGTTCGGTTCTTTAGTATGTAGGGCCTGAATTGTTTCACCGCTTTAAAAACTACGTAATCTTGTTTATCTATAGTCAGGTAATTCAATTCGGCCCCTTGCAGACCAGTGCTCATAAATGATATGGGGAATTCATCTCCCCCATCTTCCTTCTGAGTAAGCACAGCTGCTAGCGAATCATCAGATGCGAAAGTGTACAGAATAAAATATTTATCAAAATATGGGCTTTCGAGGGAGGGTGTGTGTGCAACAATGGTTTTAATCTTGCCGAATGCGTTCTTCTCAACATCATTCCACTTGAATTGTACACTTTGCTTCACCATTTGCTGCAAAGGTTTAACAGTTTGAGCGAAATCTGGCACAAACCTTCGCACAAAGTTTATTGTCCCCATAAATGATTGCATGCCCTTTTTATTACGGGGAAAGGGAATCTATTCAATGGCTTTGATCCTTTTTGGGTCTATGGAGATCCCCTTATTTGAAACCACGTGACCCAGCAAACTTACCTTCTGTAATAGCGAACACGCACTTCTTGGGGTTTAGTGAGATACCATATTTTTGGCAGCGTTTAAAAATTTGCTTTAGGTGAAACGTGTGTCCTTCTCTCTTCTTTGAGAATATTGTGATGTCATCGAGGTATACTACAGCACTGCAGCCAATCAAACCGTGGAAAGCTATGTACATATCCCTCTGGAAGGTATCTCCAGCGTTTATAAGTCCAAAGGGCATTCTTCTGTAAGTGAAAGTTCCTCACCTGGTCCTGAATGTCGTTTTCAATCAGTCTTCTTCAGCTACTAACACCTGATTGTAGCCTGAGAATCCGTCTAATAAAGAGAATAGTTCAGAACCTGAAACCATTTGCAGTAGTTGCTCCATGGGTGGAATAGGATAATTGTCTTTATCTGAAGCGCGATTTAAGTTTCTGAAATCCACACATAACCTGATTTCTCTAGATTTCTTCCTCACTGGTACCAGATTTGAAACCCATTCCGAGTGTCTAACCTTAAAAATAATTCTAGCATCCAATAATTTCTTAACTTCGCTCTGGATTAGAGGTTCTAATTTTGGATGCATTTTCCTTAAAGGCTGCTGATAAGGTTTGACTCCAGATTTAATTGGGATAACATGCTGGATAATACTGGTGTCATATGTCTTTAGATCTTCATACGTCTAGGCAAAAACATCTTTATATTGATTAAAAGAAATGATGAACTTATTTCTTTCAGCTAGTGAACAACATTTTCCAAGATTCACATATTTAGGCTTCATCTCAGTCCCCAAATTAATCAATTCAAACTGTAGAGATGAGATATGAGTCTTCACGTTTGCTGGTCTTCTAAATTTTTCATTTAAATCAAACATCCGTTCTAAAGTTCTGACTCCTTTAGGGATGAAATTATCAAATTTCAGCTTGGCCTGATGTTCTTCATCATCAATAATCGCCCCTTTAAATGCCTCATCATTCATTAAGCATTCTATAATCTGCTGATCATCGTCGAACACTCGTAGGTTGGTAATCATATCCAGAACCGAGGGCCTGAAAAGCAATTCAACAAAGCACCGATTATTAGAGGGCACAAGCCTAGCAGCTGATGTGGCCAACAAGTCAGCTGCTGCATTCTTAAGTCTTGGAATCTATACAATATTAAATGCGTTAAAACATTTGAGTAAATCCCATACCTCATTTTGATAAGCTTTTAAGTGAATAGAAATGCAATGTATTTGATTTCAAATTTGTTTTACAATTATTTCAGAATCTCCAAACACTTTCAGATTATTTTCCTTCAATTCAATTGCTTTCCTTAAACCTGCTTTCCTTAAATCTTGAACCAACGCTTCATATTCAGCTGTGTTATTTGTACATTCAAACTCTAACCTACATGAAAGAAAATGTTTGTTCTTCTTGGGTTCAATCAGGACACAGCCGGCTCTTGACCCTTCTAACGTTTTAGATCCATCAAAAAAAGTGTCCAGAAATCGCTAACTACTGTGCGAGAATCTACTTCTATTGCTAAGTCTACTATTTTACAATCGATTTCATCAGCCTGTGAAAACCAAAGGAGATCAGGCTGAGCTTCTGATGTGTCGCTGGCTTCTTCTGCTTGGTAATTTCTTGGTTCTAACTCAATAAAGTTTTTTCCCAAAACAGAATCCACTGGTTCGTTTTTTTCTTCAAACTGAGTAACGTTGTGTTTCATATGGGGCTTGCTCAAAATTTTAATTTGATTCGGGATTCCTTTATATGGTAGCCACAGATGTGACCAGTTCGAGGCAAAATATCTGTTTAGCTTTGCCGACCAGTCCTTGCTCAGAACAAGCCCATAAGCTTCTGGTATGTCAGCCACCACAATATCAATAACTTGACACACCTTATCATTCGAAGATAAGCGGACTAGAACATCCTCCATTTCCCCAATTACCTGCACATTCATTCTATCCAACTAGAAAACCCTCTAGGTGGATGGTTTAGGCTGCCCATTTATCCTTTTATAGACCGACATCGGCATAACGTTAACCAATGCCCCTGAGTCTACCAAGCAATTATGTACGTTGTGGTTAAAAATTTCAAAAGTGAGGAGAAATGGTGGATTCTTGCTCTTAGGCTTACCTCCTACGTTTGCTTCCCCAATTTCTTCTTCTTCCTTGGGTTTATTGTCAGTGGGAATCCCCTCCTCTGATGCTTCAAGTGCTTTCAAAATATTTTCTTTCTGTTGCGACACCTTGCACATTTCAAATAATAAGATATTCGCCCTTACCTTCTTTATATCTTCCACAATGTCATATTCCATCTTAGGTTCGGTGGGATTTGGTTTACCATTATTTATTTTTCCTTCATTGGGTTTGGTGAACACGTTAGTCTGTCTAGGATCTTGACTGGTGATGGTAAATTCCGGAATTTCATTAGCTAAGGAGTTATTTTGAAATTTCTTAACATTCCTTTGAAGTCTTTTAATCTTTGGGAGCATGAGACTGTTTTCTTTAGCCAACCCTTGGCTTCTTGTTGTTACATTTGTTTCCATGATGTCCTTGTGTCCCAAAACCTTTTCTTCCTCGTCTTCAAACAACGAAACATAGTCCCATAGAACCATGGTCTCATCCTCTTGTTATTTTGTTGATGTATTACTGTCTTTCCTTTCTTCATCTTCATCTTCTGTTAATTTAGAATCCAATAGCTGATTCATAACCAACATCATTGAGTTTATCCATTGAGGAAAATTCTTTTCAGAGTGGGGTTGTTGGTGGAAAGTTCAAAAATTGTCCATTCCTACCTCTGTTAAATTCATAGATGCCAAATTGTGGGGAGGGGGTTGGGATTGATTGTTATCTTCCCGTTTCTTGTAATAGGGCTTGTAGAACTTTTGGGCTTCCTTTTCCTTTTCCAAGTCTATGATTCTGTTAGAAAGCTTCTGCATCATTTTTTCCATTCCTTCAAAATCTGGCGACTGCTCCTTCTTAGACTTGGTAAACAACAAAGCTTTCCTCCCCACATTTTTCTCTCCTGACCGTTCAGGATAATATTCGATACTTTCCCTTTCAGCCTCTACTTTCTCCGCCTCCTCACAGGTCTCCGCTAGAGTAGGCTTGGCCTTGATTTTGGAAAACATGGCCAACTCGGGTCCTAGAGATGAGGTATAATATTCAATCAGGACTTTATCCAAATGTTTGTCAGCTTCATAAAATTTCTTAAGATAGGCTGCAAACCTTTGGGTGAAACTATGCACCTTCTTCTTTCTTTTTTTCTTTAAGGTGCATGGTCCTTTCATGAGAGTTGCATGATTTTTTTGGGTCGCATACTTACTTCTAAAATTCCTCTCAAAGGTATCCCAATCAAGGATAGAATTTGCAGGAAAACCAAAGTACCACAATGCTGCAGCTCCTTTAAGGGTGTGTGGGAAAATTCTGCAAACTACATCCTCATATTCCCCAGCCCTTAACCCTTCTATTGCCACATAGAAACTTTGCAAGTGTTCGTCTACTAGTATATTCTCATTTGGGTCAAATTTGGGCAGCATCTTTTCAAAAGATTGAGGTAAATCATGCAAAGGAAGTGTTAGGTTTAAAGGTGATTTGGATTTCCAGGCAAGTGGAGGATTCAGTGGGTTGGGTGGTTGATTTGCGTTTACGCCTACCATGAGTCTGGGTGGAGAATGAGGTGGTGAGTGAATAGGGGTATGCATAGGGGAACCATAAGGAGTATCTAGTCCTGCTTGATTCAAAGGTTGTACGACTTCCTATAAGGTTGTTTCTATGAGTTCTTCCCAATCTTCAACCAACACTGAGTCTTCCAATATAGGACGATCTTTCCTTTTATATTCTCTTCTGGGAAATTCAGGGATAATCGGTAATCCTCCAATCTTATTTATGTATTCCCTAGTGTGTCTTATTATATCATTAACTAATTCATTGTCGGCAGAATACAGATGTTCTCTACCCCCCTTTTTAGGAATTGGATTATGAAACACACTGCTTTCTGAACCATTATCGGTGGAATAGTCTCGGGAAAACGGGTTTCCTTGGCCAGCCATGCACTGGTGGCCCTCCTTCTAGAGCCAAAAACTATTGAGGCCTGGAAATTTGCAGGAAACAACAGCAAGGGACTCTCCCCAGTCAATGTTCCCAACTAGCCCGTTACTGTTTGGTGTAGGGAATCCATCCGGTATGCGGTCCGACTACCGTAGGTCAAGTAACGAAAATAAAAAGGGTTTACCGGTTGCGGCCCGATCCACCGTATATATTTTTGTATTTTTGACTTAAAGTATGATATGCATGTGCCTACCTAACATGCAAATTGATTAAGAATGCAAGGAGCATTCACAATGTGATGCGCAGGTTCTTACCTCTCGTCTTAACTTCCTCACATCTAAATCACACACCAATAGAAAATAAATACTAACTAGGCTATCTCTAGAGAGCTAGATATTAATTCATGAGTAATGCAATACTGTTCATATGTTATGGAAAATCATAGATAGCTATTCCTAGAACCAAACATACAAACATGAATAAAAGTATACATGACAAGACAGCTCATCAACAGTTAAAACTTCCATTACTCATAGTGGAAAACATCACAGAATATACTAGAGAACATTCAAGTAAGAACATAGGTTCAGAAAGTTAGAACGCTCTCACAGTTAATGAAACACAGTCGAAAATGAAATAGTTCCACTTCAACATTGTTCATTTATTGCATTGAAACATTCCACATAGCACCTTCTCCAACAGGCAAAATTTGTAATTTCTTATTGTAAAATGAAGTAGTTCCTCTTACAAACAATAGTTCACAAGTTTTTCCAGGGAAAAAGCCCCTGTAAATTCTAACTTTCCTATATTTAAACCAAATCAGCTAACCGCTTGGGCTGCCCCAATCGTGTGACCTTTGGGCTCCTCAAAACCGTCTAATATCCCCATTTTGTCTTTTCTGTGAGTACTCATGATTCACTTCATGCGTTACGTTTTTAGAGTACTCAACAAAGTAGGATCCACTTGGTAACTGACGAATCCTTCTAGGCCTGGGATTTTGTCACCATTGATTCTGCCTTGTCTTTCATTTTTCCTCCTTGAGATCCCGTTGGTTTCGGTACGAACTCTGCCTAACACTGCCCAGCTCCCTTTTTGCTGCTTGTCTCCCAGCTACGCCTTCGAGCAGTGGTAATCTGAAAAAGTCTCTTGAGTCCATCTGCAATTAAAAGACATTTATCATTAGTTAGGATTGCATCTTTTCAATCAAACTACATCAACAAATCGACTAGTCATAAAAAAATAGGCCCTGCAATGCATTCTCGTCATGAAATCTTAATAAGCACCAAAGTCACTGTTGCCCATACAGGGGTTTAAAACTCACAAAAATGACAGGAAGAGCAAAAATTATCGCTGGACTAAAGCATCGGTCGGGTAGTCTCACTCACAGCCGCATCAACGGATCTCAAATAGGCAACACGATCTGTGAGACCGTTAAGTTTATCGAATTCAGAAGAGCTAAACTCAAATTCTAGGCGGAAGAGATCCCAATCGACGAGCGGAAAGACATCAACGTCGGGCACTTAGTGTGTTACACAGCCACAAGGGCAGAGGAGGAAATACTACAGCCTCTGATCCAAAAACAAAGTAATGAAGACCCGACAAAGCATAGGCGGGTGGAGCAGTTATATGGCGGATACCTAGTTCGTTTGGGAGCCGCAAGGGAGGAAGATAAACAGACTACAGCCTTCGATCCAAATCATAACTTTTACTATGGCACAAGATCAACGTAAAATGCTAAGTGTTCGTAACAACTTAAGGTCTCGTAGTGGTCTAAAAACCTATTTCACTTCCAAAACAACAGCTTCACAACGACCAAATACCCCAACTCAACTTCGACCAACCTTCGATAATATAAACAAGTCAAACGATACGATGCGACAACAAAGAAGTCAAGATCCTCCTGCAGAATAATCATTGTTCGATTTCCGCAATGGAGGCTCCCTAATGAAACATGGTTCCTATAAGTTGTTCAAATGAACTCCAAAATAGTGGCTAGAATGAGAAACAAGCTTCTGAAAAGAAAATGCAGCTCAGAGGGCAGCAAACTAGACTCTAAATTCTGCAACCCACAACAGTTTCAAACATAAGCAAATTTTCGAAACGCAGGAAGAGAGTAATCCTTGAAATATTCCAAAATTAAAGCAAAAGCAAAAAGAGTTCATAGATCCAAACGATTCTAGGCAATGCTAAAATTAACAAAGGGGTCCAAAATTTGAAATTTTGGGGAAACAGTTGCAGCTGCAACACAGCCATAGATATCTTGTGTCAATTTTAGATTTGATTTTCAGTTATATGTGTTCATATTTTGCTATTTACATCTATTTATGACTTGAAATCTAAAGAGGATAAAGGAGTTTATTTTAGTGTTGTAATACTGTTGTAAAAGAACAATTTCAAATCTAAATATTGACTGATAATTTGCCTAAGAATGATTGAAAACTTATCTTATTGATTGGTGTCTTTTCTCCTTAATTGCTAGGAAATTTAGGTTTGTTTGAAAGTTTATTATTGTACTTTTGAGTTCCACTGTTGTTTTGTACATTGATTTACAACAGTCCTAGGAAAGACTATTCTGGGGTTATGATCCAAGGAACCTTCTAGAAAGAAGGTGAAATTTCTGAATTGTATTGAAGTGTCATTTCAGTGAAATTTCCAACACCGCCAAGGCAAGAAACAACAAATCATATCTACCATTAAAGAACATCCCAAACTTCAAAGTGATATCTACAAACAATGAGGGAGTCAAAGAAATAGGAGATACCAAACCAGTGAAGAAGGTAGAAGTCGATAAGGTTGTAACAATTAACTTCATATCAAGTACATGTTGCTTTATGGCCACAATTTTGAAATCATATGAACCTACTGCATTTGAAGCAGCAATGGAAAGAAACCGTGGAAAAGATGCAATGTAGGAGGGATGAATTGTATTCAAAATGTATAAACATAGAAGCCTACTGAATGAGCTGATATAGTTTGCAAATGGGTCTACAGACTAAGTATAAGGTATATGGTTCTATTAATAAATATAAGACAATGTTGCACAAAATGGTGTTGACTTTGAAGAAATTTTTTTCCTATAACTAAGATGAATATAATTATCTTGATGTCCATGATGGCCATTGAGTTCAAGTGAAATATTCAATAGTTGGATTTCAAGAGTGCCTTTCATGAATGGTGTTCTGGAAGATGAAGTATATTATGTAATTTTGAAAAAACACTATACAATGTCAAGAAAGCTTTTAGAGCCTAGTTTGCAATAATCAATATTCACTTCAAAGACGATGCTTTTAGAAGAAACCCATCAAATACAAACTTACACTTCAACATCAAAAGTATGGATGGTATATTTTAGTCATATACATTAATGGCCTCATTCCAAGATAACACAAGAATGATTGAATTAAGGCTCCGTTGCATGAAGACCTTGAAATTGAAAATGTATGATTGCTTCATTATTATTTGGGAGACGAGATATAGAAAAAGAATAGATAGAATATTTATGTCCTTGACTAAGTATGGAAATGACATACTATAGAGATTTAACATGGTCTATTGGAAATCTACAACAAATCCTATTGAAAAAAGTATGAAGTTATCAGCTCGTGAAAACTCAAAGCCAATGAATGGAACACTAAAGGAAGCTGGCAGGGAATCTCATCTATCTAATTGCTACCAAGACAAATATAAACTATGATGTTGGCATTATATCATAGTTTATGGATTTCCACAAAGTTATTTCAATAGAAGGTAGAAAAATAATAACCACCACCTTACTCATTTTTAGAGGATACACTACGAATCAGACTATTTTATGTTTTCTTTCTCAGAAGGACTCATCTCACTTTATGCACATTTGGAGGAACTGCATCGATGTCACCCCCATGCCTTGTGGGAGATCCCCAACCATTGTAAGGTCATTTTTATCCCATTCTTTAATTGTCAGGTTGGCATAACCCATTCTTTGCAGGAAGTACCCAAACATAATCATTTTATTGGATGCCCTAATTCAATTAGCCACCTTATTCCATATAGTTATCCCATTCCATATTTTTAGTAGGCCTAACTTGTGATTCAGATTTTGGCAGTTCATAACCTTCTTAGTCAGATTCAGATTACATTTATAGCTCAGATTATTATTTAGATATTGTCATTTCTAGCAGTTTATAGCAGTTGATCTTGTTTGTTCATGCAGTTAATTTGTGTCAGTCAGATTTGGCATACCTAAGTACATTCAATCAATTGTCAAAAATTCGTGCATCCAACTTGTCATTGTAGATAGAAGAAATGATGAATGCCACAAAATGGTGTGTGATGTGGCTGAGAATTGGAATGTATGAAAAGTTCACTACTTATTTTATAAAGAGTTAACACTAAAGAGAAGCCACCAGTCCCCAGATTTCAATCAAACCCTAAATCAGGGTAGCAAAGTAGAAAAATGTCAAGGAAATGAGAGAGAAACAAGTATTTATATTAAAAAAAATTAACACTATAAAATCAAAACCAAATCGTAAGCAAAGGAAAAGCGCATAGGCTAAGCATTTCTAAATAGTGTTGTATGTGCCTTGTAGTTGCCTCTAACCTGAATTGGTTGTGTGGTACGGGTGCCTAAGCCCAACATGCTTTTTAATGGATTTTATCTCGGCAAAGTGCTGACTATGAATCTAGATCTCTAAATGAAATTAGCTCTTGCCTCCCTACTTGGTAAAATTTATCTCGAATTGGTTCTAAAACCATTGTTTATACATATGATTCCTATGCCCCCTTTGCCTATGCTACTAGTAAAAATTGACCCCCTTATATTACTACTGTGGTATGGAGGCAGGATATATACTTACTAAAATTGAAGCTTACCCTGGTGTCCTAGCTCTAAAACCATTATATTTGACATCAAATATGTAATCTCTATGAACTTAGTAAACATTCCATGCATATGAACATAATCATGTTTTAGTAGTAAATGTGTTATAATTAATAACTACCTAGCATCAAAATGAAAGACTGGGGTAGGATTGCAACTTATTAATGAAAGAAGTAATATGAGCATAGTGAAAATTTTAATGATAACCTTGGCACTCCGAGACCTCATCTGAGATGGTCTTCTTCGTTTCTCCCCCAATACCCAGACCTCTCCTTGGTTGGTACCTATGGATGATGGCCCTCTTCAAGGGTTAAAATACCTATGTGTACCTATGGATGGAATTTATCTCCTCAAGTGATCTCACATTGGATTTTCTCTCCTCTCAGGCCACCCAAACTGCGCCATGACTGAGGAATTTCATCTCCCAAACTAGTGCACCTAAGTACTCTATAGTTCATGCAAAGAAACCTTCTGTGAGGGAAGAGCTCCAATAGATTATGGTTTCAGAAGAAGATAAATAAAAATCCAAGGAGTCTGAACATTGCACAATTGACAAATTTTCCCAAAAGAGGGTCAGCTTCTCCATAGGCCCAACCAAATGACCTGCACAAACGACTTCCAAAAAGTCCTTGAAAAATCATCCAAAAGGTTTTTATTGTTTGATAATTTTACTAACCCAGGAGGCCCACTTTTCATTCACCATTTAGGGTGGAACAGTGCATGGATTTCCCTCTGTAAATTCTAGTGTGCCAACCGAGGAGGTCGAGGGCGCACAGTGTAAATTGTATTGTGCAAATGAGGAGGTCGAGCGCGCAGACAGTAAATATTTTGGGTTTTATTTTCTTTAGTTTTTTTAGTTTTTTTATTATTTGTAATTTTTATATATTTGAACCCTTAGGATATAAAATCCACTTTGGGTGTTATTGGGACGTATTAATCTTAGCTAATTCACAAGTTATTGGTATATCCGGTTTGCGTGATGTCAAGTCTACTTTTCAGTTATAGTGGTAGTTTGTTGAATTTGAACATAAACCTTTCCAAGGTAATCATCTCAAATTATTGATTCCTATGGAAAAAAAAACACCTCCATCACTAATATTCCCCTTTCTAAAGCTACCATTACGTTACAAAATTTATTGAATAGCTTACAACTAAACTACAACTCTTAAGGGACAAAGCAATTATTGAAAATACATATGTGGCCAATTTGTTTACTACAAACATGAGGTAATAAAAAGTACTTGAGTATAACCTTATAATGATAAACCACAATCCATAACCATAAAACCTAGATCTTTCACCATCACCCCTCTACAAGGCCCAAAGGGAGAGGGGCCCAATATTCGAGTTTTTATCACTCACAAATCGTAACTCCCTTGACTAGGGCATTCTAATTGTGACAAGATAGATCGATTAGTTTTCTTTTTCAAGAATGTTTTTTAACCAAAATATTACATACATAAAGGTACATGGATGATAGGGAAGGCTATAAGGTTAGTCAACTAATTGATACTAGTGGGGATCAATTATATTCGTTCTTGCCTTATTAGCTTAGGAAATTCAATTTTTGCATTATTTTATAAACATCCACTTAATGGAACAACTAGTTGTCTATAAACATGTTCACAATTGTTTTTCATTATTATTAACAAAAAGGACATAGCATCCACTTTATCTAGTATTGTAGAAACATCCATTTAACACTTCACTTAGTACATATATAATTCCTTATCCTTAACACATTAATAAATTTTTTCATTGAAAAGCTAACATTGAAGAATAAAAGGGGTAAGAATTTGTAACAAATCTTTTTGTAACACATCCTTACCACTCAGACTATCCCTATTCATTAAGTCACTCTTGTTGACTTGACATCTTTGACGATGTAGTATATCTCATTTCTTCTCAAGTTGGACTTCGTATAATTCCATTCACTTCTTGTGTTAGACATCCTTATAGAAATGTCCTCGTTGGTTTCCTCCTAGGATGTCTCTAGATGCCAATATCCATTTGGACATGATGTGTTTCCCTTTCTATCATCTCTATTTTTATTGACAAGATAGCACTCTAGAGTATCCTTGACCAGAGTATGATGAGGTTGATGATGATGATGATGATGAGGATGACAATGATGATGATGATGATAATGATGATGTTGATGATGATATTGATGATGATGATGATGATGATGACGACGACGATGATGACAATGATGACTATGATGATGATAATAACAGTGATGATGAGGATAAGGATGAGGATGATGATGATGGTGACGATACAAACAAAAAGTAAACATAAAGTGGTGTAAACGACAACACGCCATGATGATGATGATGATGGTGATGATGATGATAACAGTGAGGATGATGATGACAATGAGGATGATGGTGATGAAGAGGATGGTGATGATGTTGGACACGATGATGATGATGATCATGAGGATGAAGAGATGATCACATACAGATATAGGAACTTCAATGAATTCACCTTCATGATGATGATGATGAGGAATTGAGGATGATGGAGATGATGATGGCGATTATAGTGATGATGATGATGGTGATGATGATGATGATGGTGATGATGATGTCGATGATGATGATGATGATGGTGATGGTGATGGTGATGATGATGATGCTAATTATGACGATGACAATGAGGATGATGATGATGTTGAGGATGACGATGATGATGATCATAGGTCAATGGTGATAACAATGACGATGATGCTAATGATGATGACGATGATGCTAATGATAATGATGCTAATGATGATGATAATGATGATGATGATGGTGATGATGATGACGATGCTAATGATGATGATGATGAGGATGATGACGATGATGGTGATGATGGTGATGGTGATGATGATTATAATGATGCTGATGAGGATGATGACAATGATCATCATCATCGTCATAATCATATAGTTGACAAGTTTGTAGGGGTGTTACCTCTTATTCCCCAAAGGTTCACATTTTTTTCTTCCTCATTAAAAATTTTAGGGTTGTGGATTGTTGTATCCAACTTAGTGGGCATGGTCCTTTTTCCTTGGGATTGTAGTTGAATCATCTACCTCATGTCTTATGTAAACTTTATGAAACTCTCATTCATGAACTTAAGGATGGTCCTATATTCATGAACTCAAGGATGGTCCTCGTTTGATTTCCTTAGCCTACAATTGGTTTAAGGATGGTCCTGGAACCAAGTTTGCAACTTACTCTCAAACAGGCCTATATGCTACTATAGGTGTTGTTGGGTAAACTGCTTATGGTTGGTGTAACTGGCACTGGGAAAAATAAGCTATACATTTAGAAATCGCATGGGTCGAGCAGAAGGGAGGTATGGAATGAATCAAGAACCCCCAAACCCTCCTCCTCATGATGCAAATGGAAAATGAAGCCTTCAAAGGGTTGTTTTCTGAACAAAGGAAAAACTAATATGATGAATTAAACGGTATGATGATTTAAATGACATGATGAAAAACCAATATAAAAAATTGTAAACCAAAGGTGCAAATACAAGCACCTAAATTGTAAAACACCAATCCCTTAGCCACTTCATAATAACCCTTGGCTAATAAACATAATTTACGTTGTAAAGGGATGGATATATTAGCCTTTAAATGTTAATACAATTTAGGAATAAGACTAGTTTAATAACATTATATGTTGGGCAAAGACATGATTGATGTTATTATACATAATGAGCTAGGATTTGTTAATATATATTTGTTATACGATGATATGATGATGATGACGATGATTTGTTAATATATATATTTGTTATTATATGATGATATGATGATATCATGATATCATGATGATGCTAATGATGATGACGATGGGGATGATGATGATGATGAGGATGCTGCTGCTGCTGCTGCTGCTGCAGCTGATGATGATGATGATGATGAGGATGATGGTGATGAGGATGATGGTGATGATGATGACGATGGTGATGATGGTGATGACAATGATGATGATGATGATTTCGATGGTGATGATGATGATGATGGTGATGATGATGATGATGCTAATGATGATGATGATGATAAGGATGATGATGAGGATGATGATGATGATGATGATGAGGATGGTGATGATGATGAGGATGATGGTGATTATGATGGACACGATGATGATGATGATGATGATGATGATTATGGTGGTGATGATGAGGATGATGATGGCGATGATGTCAATGATGATGATGATGATGGAAATGATGATGATGATGGCGATGATGATGATGGAGATGATGATGATGATGATGGCAATGATGATGGTGATGATGATGATGTCAATGATGATTATGGAGATGATGATGATGGCGATGATGATGGTGATGATGATGTCGATGATGATGATGATCATGGTGATGATGAGGATGATGAGGATGATGATGATGATCAAGGTGATGATGACGACGATGAGGATGATGATGATGATGGTGATGGTGATGATGATGATGATGATGATGAATATGATGATGTCGATGATGATGATGATGATGATGATGATGATGATGATGATGATGAATATGGTGATGATGATGTCGATGATGATGATGATGAAAATGATGATGATGATGATGATGATGATGATGATGATGATGATGATGTCAATGATGATGATGATGATGATGATGATAAGGATGGTTTAAACATAACTAAATAGACGTAAACATAATACATTATACAACAAGATGTTCTCATGAAATATTACCTCCTAGAATCCAACATTGCTATAATGTCATTCAGATTCTTCATTCTCATCATTGCCGGAGTCATCCTCATCGTCATCATCCTCTTCATCCTCATCCTCATCATCAACATCATCATGGCCATCATTTTAGGGATTTGTACATGGAAAGGACTACCATGTACATGGAAGAGGTGTAGTGAATGTAAGTGAATGGAAATGACTACGATGTACATGAAGACGACGATGATGATGGCGATGATGATGATGCTGATGATGATGATGGTGGTGATGATGCAGATGATGATGCAGATGAAGATGGTGATGATGAGGATGATGATGATGCTAATGATGATGACGATGAGGATGGTGATGATGATGGTGATGATGATGATGACAGTGATGATGATGATGGTGATGATGATTGACACAATGATAATGATGATGATGATGATTATGATGAGGATAATGATCATCAATGATGATTATGATGATGACGGCGATGATGATGATGATGATGCTAATGATGATGATGGTGATGATGATGTCGATGATGATGATGATGATGATGATGCTAATGATGAATACGATTAGGATGATGATGATGTTGAGGATGATGGTGATGATGATCATAGTTTAATGATGATGATGATATGATGATGATGATGATGATGATGATGAGGATGAGGATGAGGATGATGGTAATGATGATGATGGTGATGATGATTTCGATGATGGTGATGATGATGTTGATGAATGTTGATGATGGTGATGATGATGCCGATGACAATTGGATGGGATTTTTATATAAATTCCATATGGTTATTAAATTCAATAAGGGTACAATATTTTCAATGCATACATGTTGTCTAGGTTGCTCATGCAAAATATTGTAGTTGTGGGTGTCATAATGCAACATTACCCTCTTACCCATGAAATTATAAGTCAAGACTATGTAGAATATGTTGATTTTGGAGATGAAATTCAATATTTGAAAGCAAAAAAATGATTGATATAGTTGTGAGAATCGTACTAGAGCTTACACTTTTCATCCATGGAATTTTGAGTGAGGAGTATTTACATGATGCTTATTTTGGATATAACTTTCAATAGTTGAAGAAGAAGAAAATTTGTTTATTCAAAAGAAAATATGTATCATCTTCAAGATGGTTATATAAATTGGACAAGATGTGCATACCACGTGAAAGAAGAATTTAGGTAATCATAGAATCCCATACTTCAAGTGTTTCTAGATTTTTTGGTGTTGGTAAAATGTTGGGAAATCTATAGAGGCATGTGTATTGGATTAAAATGAAAGAATAAGTTTCCAATTGCATTTAGGATGTGTTGTTTATAACACTAATGAGGAAAACAATAGTAAACTTGGTGTATACATTCCATTAATAGTTATAAATAGACCATGGGAAAGTATCTCTACCAATTTCATTTGATATTTTCCAATGAATTGAGCAGGTCATGAATACTTATTTGTACTACTAGACCATTTCATCAATTTGTGTGTTATTGTGGCTTGTAAAAAAATACCATGAAAGGTCACGAACCAACTATGCTATTCATCTGAATTGTATGGGTACATTTTCGATTTTTTTCATTTGAGTGTGTCTGATCAAAATGAAAAATTTGGTTAAGTTTTTGACATCTTTATGGGAAATGATGGATAATAAATTGAATCATTCCACAACAATCCATCCCTAGACTTTTGGACAAACCAAATTTGTTATAAAACTTTGGGGCAACTATCAAGAATTTATAAAGGAAAACATACAAAGGATTAGGATGAACAAATGGTATAAATTAATCACTCTCAGAATAGGGAAATATATTATTCCACACAAAAGTATTCCTTTGGAGCATGTTATTGTCATTTTATACCTTCCCATTTTAATGTTATTTATGTAAAACAATATGTGAATGCACAAGATATTCATGAAGATGTACATAGGATAGATAAGTGCATATATAATTTTAGAAAAAATTATTTGTAAGTGCAAGAGAATCCTAGAAAAAGTCATGACTAGCATATTATGAATAATCACAAATTATGTGTTGGGGATAAGGTTTTCCTCTATGTCCCTAAAGCGAAGAGGAAAAGGGGATCAAATAAGCTAAATAATTTGAGTTAAATACCATTCTAAATCAACGTGAAAATAAGTGATAATGCATTTAAAATGAATCTACCTCCATATATGCAAATGTATTTAGTGACTAATGTAGAAAACTTACTCTTGTTGTAACTTATGTCAAGTGTTTAGAGATTATTTATGTTGCTTATGCTAGTAATTATAACTTTAGGGTTTCCTTGTTGATTAAATGGATGCCCAATGCTTAGTAAATTCATAACGCCAATATTCAATCCTTAGCACTACAATTGAAGGTTATCTTATAGAATTTTGAAATTTTGTTCTCATTTTGATGGGGTTCCTACAAATGAACACAAACTTAATAATGGAAGAAATTTAAGGAAGGGGTTAACACAGTGACTCATATGTATCTTTAATGTCTAACACAATTTTGGTGCCTACACTATTATTTATTCTTAGATGTTTATTCTTATATTTTTATTTAGATGTATTTTGTTTCTTGTTGGTCATAGAGGAAATTTTGATATCTTTTTTATCATGCCTCCTAAGGTAGTGTTAGTGGGAGTAGTATCTTTAGGATATTTTGGTGTTATAGTTCACAAAGACAATCTTGTTCCTCCTTGGATATGATGTAAATTGTAATATGTGCTTTTTCACCTCAAGAATGTGTTTGGTATTCTATTTAATATGTATATGGATATTTGTTTTTGGAAAATAATATTATCTCTGGGATGCAATGTGTACGATCAAGATGTACACGTATCTATTTTTGTAAGCATAAGATAAGGGGTATCCCATTTGGTGATTTGGTCATTTTATAATGTCTAGAAATTATGGATCATTGTTGTCTCTTTGGGTGTCCTCTTGTTCTATTAGTATTGTTACTATGCATGTTGTTTGCAAAGGTATATGACTCATTAACTTTTGAAATTATCACTAAAAGGGAATAGTTTGAAGACATTAGTTCTTTGAATCAATCCAATAATAAGTTCAAATACTATTTAATGGGGAAATCTATAGGGTATAATTATAAGGATTTATTCCTTGATGATAAGTATCTTCATTTATTTTCATATAATATTATGAATCTCATTTGAATGAGATTTCTAAAATTTGTATTGCATTTCAAAATGATTGGAAACAGAAATAGGTTCGTTTTAATTATAAGTCTAATTGGAAACCATTGGCCAGTTTGGATTGCCTGCATTATCTATGATCTTCAATGTTTTGAAGTATTCCCGATATACTTCACTGTTGGAGACGATTGGAGGCCCTGCGTACACTGAATTCCTTTATCTCATTGATGACGACAACCCTAGGGTGAGTAGAATGGTGAAGGTTATGAGATCTGCCTCGATGCATTCAGACATTAAGGACCTAAGCCATAAGCAATGCAATGAGTACGAGCAGGGTTGAAAACACGAGCTATTTAGAGGCTCAGGGACCGTCCAATCGGATGATCGATGATATTGATTTATTTTCACCATTGGGAACTATACCACATTGGATACAAAAATTGACTTGTTTGGGTTTGTATATGTCAACCTTGTCTATGCTTATCGACGCATAGAGAAGAGGTTATGGTGGGGGCTCTGGGTGCTTGGACTCCATGAGAAGCTCACCAACCTGGAGCCTGGAACAACCTATCAGCCCCCCTAACATTTTGGTGCACGTGTCATTGAGGAGAATGTGGCATTGAAGCAAACATATGGAGTGCTAATGTCAAAAAGTAATCTTTTTTGTGTTAACTTATAAAGATTTTTTATTAGAATTCAAGTATGCATATAAGTAATATAAAACATAATTATATTATTGTTTTAAAGAATTCAAAATTGTTATAAGACCTAAATAAAAAAAATGAAAATATGTGATGACTCGAAGAGGTATGAAGACAAATATTTGAAGAGGTATAAGTTTGAAAAGGTATGAAGAATTGAAAACGTCTATGAATTTGTTGGTCAACCTAGTCTTTGACTCATTCAAAAAAATATCATTACATCACTTGATTTGGAAGCCTTGCTTGTGCAAGGGATCCTGATACCATTCAAACCCTTTCAAACAATAGATGTGGATTATCCTATATAAAGGGTCTCATGATCCATGTTCATAATCATAAAGTTGGTATTCAACAAATTGGTTTCAACAACATTTTCTTCAACATGGGAAAATACTCCCATGCATATGTTTGTGGTGGTTGATAAGGTACTACTTTCTCAATATTTGTAAAATGTTGATTCACAATGTATACTTGTTGGTGGACCACCCAAATAGTTATTTCACTTCGAATGAATTTTGAGAGTGTTATCATGTACTCTAAAAAAACATACTCAGTTATGCGAATAATAATACATTTTCAACCAATCCCTAATTCATTTGACCACAAATTCGACATGTTTTTTCAACCATTGTACCTATGTTCTTTTCGTCTATTTACACACATTACAATAAAAACCAACAAATAAGATAACCATGAACATGCACAAGCCCTAGACATAAAAGGTAAATGAATTGCATGAGCTAGTGAAGGATGTAAATGAAGTGGAGTAAAAAAGGTGGAGCATAAAATAAAATATGGAAATTACTTAGGTGAACTTTGAAGATGTGGCAAGCCCTTATTTTTTTAAAATTCTCTTACTTTTTTACTAAGACAAGCATAGGATGAGTGATTTCCTTGTCATGGATCGACTATGAAAAATGACTATAATGTATAAGTAGGATGTCGTAGTCTAGAAAACACCATACTAGAAAATAATAATCTGAAATTTCAAACCAATCTTTGACTTCTTTTGGCATGATTTGTCCATGGATTCTATATTGGTCAACACATGCATTGATTCAGATTTATACGTGAACGAAATGAAAGAACATATATAGAATCATAATCACAAACATTTTGCAATGATAACAGAGATACAGTAAACACATATTCTATTAAATGGCGAAAATAGAACAGACTGTAATACAATTACTAGAATGGTGGTAGCTATCTCTGAGAAGAGATGTGGCTTCTATGCTCATTCGTGCCAAGCTGAATACAAAATGAGGCCAAAGGGGCCTATTTATAATAAGAATGAGGTGAGAACCCCAAAAGTCCAAAACATAACCCTAGAAGACGAACCGTCATAACGTTTGTGGCCCTAAGGTGGTAAGTTGAACAATCAACTTCCCGGGGTCATAACTTTTGCATATGATCTCCGATTTGGGCATTCGATAGCTCGCTGGAAAGGTCTGTCTAATATTTACAACTTTTGGTTAGCCAAATGCATGTTTATGGCAACGATTTGGCCCTAAATCTCCAAAAAAACATCGTTTAGGGCCTCAAAATGGCCCCGAAAGTTTAGGACTCGAAAAATTGTAGAAAAATAACTAGGAAACTGCCACAATGGACAATTGTTTTGAGCCAGTGGAATAGGTAGGTGTCCACTGATCTCCATCTAGATCAATTTATTTGCATAAGTTATGATGGAAAAATCAATATAGCCATGGACATGCACAATAATTGGATATAACATGTAAAATACTTATAAAATATAATGAAGGATGTTGAATAAGAAAAGAAAAAAAGGTATATCATAAAATCAAATACGAAAATCACTTAGGTGAACCTTTAACATAGGGTTATTAACAACCATTTCAGTCAATGGAGAAAATATAACAAAGTGTTCAAAAGCTACCTTTTAAAATATTTGTATGTTGGTTTAGGCCTTAATCAAATTGTTTCCCCAATATCTTCATCCTTTACTCTCAATATAGATTTCTTTGTTGGCTCAAGGTCATCTCAAGTACTATATCCACTTAGGAATGTCATAGAGTCTTATGAATTAATCTATATTTTCATATGGTTTTCTAATAATGGATGCATAATAGTTTGCTGTTTCTGATACACACGATGGAATAGGTTGTAGGTTGATTGAATGACACGACCAAGTTCAAAGAAAATTCATACACAACACTTAGTTTTAACAATAGAATGGTTATGATTTTATCACTCAATCCACATGAACAATGAAATGTTGCATGCATGCGACAAGGTAAATGGAAGGCCAAAACATATTTGTGTATCCATCATAAAAAATCCACATATAGAATCGTTCCTTGGATGTGAAGGTAGTATTCTATTATGTTATCATTTTCCTTATGATGATATGTATTTTCAATATTGATGCACAATTCACCATACAATTCATTAAAATTTTGTTTGTTCCATGGCCTTGTCACTAAAAGTTTGTTTCCTTGCTTATAGAGATTTATTTTCATATATTAATAATCTCCCAACCACTAATTTCATGGAATAAACCCTTTTCCTTATCCCTTTTAATATTCAATATTCAATAAAAATACCGAACTATTATCCACTTATAATCCTTAAAACAAATATATGGGAATTTGGCCATGTTATTAAACAATCAATTATTGTCCCAAGTTTTAGTGCTCATTGCTCATTGGAGAAAAAAAGATGAAATTGGCCTCACATGAAATGCATATCACTACATGATCAAACCAAAAATTAACCAACGTATGGTGAATCCTTGTCCCAAGCATTCTACAAAGTTCAAGACCATGCCCCATCTAAATGGAGCCAAACTCCATACACACTATGAGTTGAATGATACTATATACATATCAATACATGATGAAACCCATAAGTAGCCACCATATTCCTAATCCCTAACCCAAATTCCCCATCAAGTCCAAGACTAATTCCCATCCAAATTGATCACAAGATCCTTATGAACCATGTGTCAAATTATACTAGATCCATTTGTTCATATAAAGACTTAAGAATTCAATATTTATTTGCATGTGGCATATATCTGACATGAAAAGTGAAAAATGCTAGGATCTTGGATTCCATATGCACTATGTGTCAAATGATGCCACAAACTTAAAAATCCAATAGCCACAAACTTTCATCACAATAACCACGAAACTTTGTTGCAATAGTCATGAAACTTCGTCGCAATATCCACGAAACTTTTGTCGCAATAGCCATGGAACTTTCATCTCAATAGCCACAAAATTTCATCACAATAGCCACAAAATTTCATCTCAATAGCCATGAAAGTTCCATAACGTTGCTAGAGTGAAGAAAGTCGGGGCATTTTCATTTTTTTCCAAAAAATTAAACTCTTTTTCCATGAAAACAACGTTTTTAACTTTTTCATGGAAAACTTTCATGGGACTTTTGAGCCATATGTAGTAGTTCCTTCTCAACCCCCAACAAAAAGTGTGGGTCATATTGTTTGGTCCAATGGGAGGTTAATTTGTTTTAGGTCCTCAAGTGAATCCTTGATGCATATTTTATCATTTGTAACATACCCTCCCATGGACATAGGAAAATTCAACTTGGTATTCTTCTTGGTCCTCATAAAATGGATGTCATCCATATCTACCATATCAATAATGTATTCTAATACAAACACCCTAGGTGTAAGCAGATTAGGAAATATGTGGGGTGTTGAATATGCCCCATACAACCTAATTATTATGAAATAGGTATGGCTTGGATTCATCATTCAATCCCCTACCATTGTTGCAAGACATGCATTGTATTCCAAATTTTGGTTTACTGATAGCTATTATGAGATATAACCAATTAACTATCTCTACTGCAGAAAATAGTATTGCATTTTTAAATGTTTGAACTCCAATCCAAACAAAATTTATTGACACACTTATCATTTTTTGGTGAGAGACTATCATTATGTAGAATGATGTTGATATCTCATCTTTTGGGGTGATTATGAACACTGCTTTGTCTAATCAATATTGACAAGTGTATGGTTAGGATATTCCCAATCATTGTAGTCCCTAAGTAACAGACTGCTCAAGTCCAAAAATCAAGTAACACTCTGCTCCATTAGTTAACAGTCTAATAATGCTCAAAATGTGCATGCAAAGTGCTCAATTAAAAAGTCAAGTATGTCAATAAATAGTCTTATCCTTAGTTAATAGTTGTAATACCTCAGAAGTGCGCTTGTGAAGATGTAAGGCATATGTGAAATTCCATGACAGTGAGGTTTACTAGCAGCAACAATTATGTGGGCATGCTAGTTGTAGAAATAGTATAACAAGAACGAGAACGAATCACAAGTTATGGTGATGGTACCATCAGTACTAGACCAAAACATGTGATACAGTCAGGTATATTCAATTGTTAATATGAAATATATTTATATTGTTTGACACATTTTGACATGATTTTAATGTGAGAATTTCTCAGCATCCACAGGTGCACAATGTTAAATTTCGTAAATTTAAGTTTGACATGTTTTTTAATATGTGGAAAATTCTTATCATGCACAACTTCAAAACTTCAAGACGAAGCAAACTTGGCTACTATGCAACGACACACCTTGAGGTCATCGTCAGGAAAATTCAATGGTATTCAATTCATGCTCAAGTCTATATAAACATAAATTTCTTTTACACATCTTTCTAAGATCTTGTTGTGCATAGGTGGTGGCTCTCAGCATGACAGACATCTGCCTAAGGGGTCTATAGGGGCCGGTGGACAAATACAGAGGACACACTTAGTTTCTTATTCTTCAGATACGCCATCGCTAGGAAGAAATTGTTTACATACATTTTGACTATAATTCTTGTTTGACATGTTTTTTAATATGTGGAGAATTCTTATCATTCACAGCTTCAAGGTGAAGCAAACTTGGCTACTATGCAGCCACACTCTCTGAGGTCATCGTTAGGTAAATTCAATTGTTATTCAATTCATGCTTAAGTCTATATACACATAAATATTCTTTTACACATCTTTCTAAGATCTTGTTGTGCATAGGTGGTGGCTCTCAGCATGACATACGTCTGTCTGAGTGGTCTACAAGGGCCGGTGGACAAACACATAGGATGCCATCTCCAGGTAGAGATTGTTTACATACATTTTGACTAGAATTATTGTTTGACATGTTTTTTAATATGTGAAAAATTATTATCATGCACAAATTCACAGCTTCAGGGTGAATCAAACTTGGCTTCTATGCAGCCACACTCCCTGAGGTCATCGTTAGGTAAATTCAATTGTTTTTCAACTCATGCTCAAGTCTATGTAAACATAAATATTCTTTTACATATATTTATAATATCTCGTTGTGCATAGGTGGTGGCTCTTAGCATGACAGACATCTATCTGAGGTCTATAGGGGTCGGTGGACAAACACATAGGATGCCATTTCCAGGAAGAGATTGTTTGGCATATATTCTGACTAGAATTATTGTTTGACATGTTTTTTAATATGTGTAAAATTCTTATCATGCACAAATTCATAGCTTCAGGGTGAAGCAAACTTGGCTACTATGCAGCCACATTCTCTAAGGTCATCGTCAGGTAAATTCAATTGTTATTCAATTCATGCTCAAGTCTATATAAACAGAAATCTTCTTTTACACGTCTTTCTAAGATCGTGTTACATGCATAGGTGGTGTCTCTTAGCATGGCAAACGTATTTATGAGGGGTCTATAGGGGCTGGTGGAAAAACACATAGAACATGCTTAGTGTCTTATTCTTCAGATATGCCATCACTAGGTAGATATTGTTTACATACATTTTGACTAGAATTCTTGTTTGACATGATAGTTTTATTTATGAAAAAGTATATGTTTTTTCTTGTAAACTTACATGTGATTGCCAATTTTTGGTTTTGTACAGGGGCTTCTAAACATTCTAACAATAATGATGGGGAAAAAGAGGTTCCATAAATTATTTATAATGAACACATTTTATTTAAATGTGTATAATTTGATTGACAAATTATTTATATAGATTTTAATACTTGTGCATGCATTTTACTTCCTACAGTGTTTGCTGCTTCTGATCCTAATCCACCTCCCGAGACATGGAGACGTCGTCGGGTGCATTAGTATGTTCGTAATCAAAGATAGGATAATATTTACAGTCATCCTAGACATGTTCCTGAGGAGAATACTTGGGAAGAAAACATCTCTATGTTGACTGTGGAAGATATGAAAGAGCATTCCTCAAGATTGCAGGCAGAACTTGATTGTTCAAATCTCTCTTTTGGCACTCAACGATGTCTCCATATTGTTTTGCACAATTTGAATAGTTTGATCGAGACATATCTTGGGGTTGGACCATCAACCCATATTTTTCATGACATGATGCATAGGAGGTGATTGTCAGTGATGGGTCACCACAAGTTTGAAGAAATAAAAGAAGTTGCCAAAAAAGAAATGGCATTTTCATGTTTTAACTTGCGCCCTAAAGACAAAAAATGTCTAAAGATCACAAGATTCAATAATACACTATTTGAACAAAATATTTAATTGAGGTTCCTGTGTGCATATGGTAAGTTCCCAAATAATGACAAGGTTCCTCAATATTTTGTTAAGATGTCGATTGCAGATTTTTGTTTCTACATGGACACTGACTATACATATACGGGATCCAATTTCTATGATGTTAGCAAAGGTAATACATATGGACGAACTGATGCATGACAAGATGTTCAGTATAGGCGTATGATGACTCGGTTAGTACAACCACATCCTAGAGTAATTTGTTTTCTAGAGGAGTTGGAAATGACATCCCAAATAGAAAGAGGGATGAGGGAAGAGATAAGAGAGTGTGTTGGGGATGCATTGGCAGGGGTGGAAATCAGCCTAAATACTATTTCATCTCCATCAGAATGGATGAAGGCCCATTTGATGATTATTCTGATGATCGATTGAAAAGTATGAGTCAATTAGAGATTGAGCACTATGCAGCGTACTGTAGAGACAATTATAAGCGAGCCGTTGCTCGATAAAATCAAAACAGAGGCATGGCACATAAGTATGCTATAATATATGAAATTTATTATATGAAATCTAAAGTTTTTATTTTCCAAATCTAATGTCTATAAATTATATGAAATGTATGCATTAGACCAAGTTCATGAATGGTGATGACTTTGAAGATACGAATTTTCTTAACCCAGAAGAAACAGAGGCTAGTGGCACAATATAGATATTGAGGAAATTCTAGTTTCACAATTTCCACCGGGGACACAGGTATGGATATTTATTTTGATAATATTTAATTACGTTTGGAATATTTTTTCCCCAAACTTGTATATATATATATATATATATATATATATATTAACTTTCATTTTGACTTTTCATCCCATAGAAAACCAGGAGCCAATAGTGTTCTGGTCCGAAGGTTGAGATGGATCTGCTCTAGTTATAAATCAATAGTTCTCCAGATTCATTATATGTACTTTTCATCTCAATCTATAAAAGATAAGGAAGAGGTATAGTTTTATTTATTTAGTTTTCAATTGAGAAGTTAGCAGTTCACTATTTTCTTATAGTAGACACAAGTTTTCACAGTCAGTTTATTGTGTTTCCATTATATTTTTCTATATTATGTGTTTGTAAACTCTAGCATTAATTACAAACTGTAGTCTCGATTAGCCTTAAATTTACCACTGTTACTTTCTTGTAGAAATTTTCAGTCATAGTTCTTTGACATTCTTCCATATGGTTTGTTGGACTTACACCCCCATGTGCTTGAGCTTAGTGTCATACCTTGGTAATGTAGGAGCATCTAGATTGAGGTTCATTGACGGATGAATCATATTAGCATCCATCTCAAAGTTTGTTGATCGATGAGTCAGCTTGCCTTGTAATCAAGTTCTAGATGGATATGTTTTGCTGACAAGTAGATAGAATTAGTTTTGATTGTAATAAGTGTCGATTTTGCCTTTTTTCTTCTTGATCCTTGCGTGGATTACTTAAGGATTGATCTTTGTCGATAGGTTTTACTTTTGTTAGGTTCTCATATCCAACTTAGTTGGATCTGATAGTTTTTTCTGAGTATTATAAAATGATTTGAAGTTAACAGAATGAAGAGGGGAAGAGTGCAGCAGAGTAGAGAAAGAGATGAGTTAACAAAGAGTGTGCACAGAAGGAGTGAAGAAGTAAATTCTCCGTGTTTTAGTTTCCAATCTGATTGAATAAAAAAATAGAGGATTACATTTCGTGTGTTTTGATGAATTCCATGTTGATATATATAAATCTGTAGAATTATGAATTCAGCCTACATTCGCTCCATATAAATTTGTATAAATTCTTAGTTTCTAAGTTGTAGAGAAATTGATCCTGTCAGTGATCAATTCGATGATCTATGAAGAAAGATATCAGAGGAGATCAAATGGAAAAGAAATATCATGACGGAAATCGATGGTCACAATCTATTCCACATCTAGAAATAGATCAACAGCTGAGAATCAACCCACAAGAATCAACGGTGCACAAAGATTGAGTTTGTGGAATCGAGGAAATATGGAAATTGTGATCCCACATCCCGCATGTGGAATATACTGTTACAGATATAATTAGTTGCTGAAATAGACATTGTGAAGCTGCATCCCACAAGTTACGGAAAGAAGAGTTGCGGAAGGAGATTTGTGGGGAATAGAATTTACAGAATGAAGTTTTCGCATCCCACATTCCGTAGAGTTTGTGGAAGGAATATTTCTGTTAGGAAATTCAACCTGTTAACAGAAGTCTTGGATAGCTTTGGCCATTTAGGCCATTAGTTTTGGTACCAGAGCAGAACAAATATTTCGCATAGTGATTCAATTGACTGGTTGAATTTGTGAAGAAAGATGCTGCCGAGAAGGGGACGCGTGCATAGATTTCTTGTAGGACATGGTCGAGGAAGAGAACCCACATAAAAAAAAATGGAAATAAATATGAGAAGAATGGAAGAAAGGTTAGAAGATATGGAAAGAAATAACCACTCAAACAATTCAGATGACAGTGATGAATAAGCCGAATCCGAATCCTCTGAGGAGGAAGAAGAAGAAGATCATGAAGAATTAAAAATATTGAAGATGTTGATGAAAACCAAAATAGAAGTACATATGTATTTAGGTAAATTAAATGTTGAAGAACTTATGGATTGGATTAATGCTTTGAGTGAATACTTTTATTTTGAAGATATAGAATACAAGAAGAAAGTAAGATATGCATCTACTAGAATCAATGGGCATGCATCTATCTGGTGGTGTGAGCTCCAAATCCATTGAGAAAGAAGAGAAAAATAAGCACAACAATCAAACACAAGAGGGTCATTTAAGCAAGAAATACATTAGGATATTTAACTAAGAGAATAACAAGCACAACAATCAAACACAAGAGACAATGAACACAGTGTTTATCCTTGGGGAAACATAAATGGTGAAAACCCCGCAACTTCCTTAGAGATAGAATCAACACCAAAAGTAAATCCCCAAAACAGTAAGATGATAGCCCGATAGCAGTAACCTCTTTCTTCCTTGCCCCAGTGTCTTCTTCTTCCTCAGCTATGCGCTACAACTGAGTGTGAGTGAGTGTGTGATAAATAGAGAGGGTAGATATCTATTTATACTAATTCCCGACTTGAATAAACCCAACTAGGGCCAGACTTCTATAGAAGAGTCTAATAACCTTAGTGCCCTGGAACTATGGGGACTTTAACCCTTGACCAATAGGAGGGTTACCCACAATGACTTGACATGATTTGTTTACATTATAGAACCTCCCGATAGGAACATCGGGGCATGACATGACTCAAGTACATCTTGGAATAAACATCGGGTTACAATACATAAGAAATACAAGTGAAATACATTCTGAAGTTACATATACATCAACACTCCCTCTTAACTAGGAAGGTATTCTTTTGACACAATTTTTATCACAAGTCTTCTTCTCTATATCATCTAGATCATCATCGAGTCCTCATCATCTTCAAGTCATATTCATCTTCAAGTCATCTTCATATTCAGGTCATCTTCATCTTCAAGTCATCTTCATCATCGGATCTGGATCATCACTGGACATCATCATTGGATCTGGATCATCACTGGACATCAACACTGGATCTGGATCATCACTCGATTTGGATCATCATCACTGAATCATCATGGGTGCTATCTCTTGATTCCTCTCATCACAGGAAGTTCTACAGAGCTAGCCCTTTTTCATGCTGGATGTACATCTACAGAGCCAGTCCTTTTTCATACTGGATGTATCATTACACAGAGCTAGTCCTTTTTCATACTAGATGTGGCATCCACTCAGAGCTAGTCCCTTTTCATACTAGATGAGTCTTCACAGAGCCATTCCTTTTTCATATTGGGTATGGAATGCACTCAGAGCTAGTCCTTTTTCATACTAGATGAGTCTTCACAGAGCCAGTCCTTTTTCATACTGGGTGTGGCATCCACACAGAGCTAGTCCTTTTTCATACTAGATGAGTCTTCATAGAGCCAGTCCTTTTTCATATTGGGTGTGGAATCCACACAGAGCTAGTCCTTTTTCATACTAGATGAGTCTTCATAGAGCCAGTCCTTTTTCATACTGGGTGTGGCATCCACACAAAGCTAGTCCTTTTTCATACTAGATGTGTCTTCACAGAGCCAGTCCTTTTTCATACTGGATGTGGAATCCACACAGAGCTAGTCCTTTTTCATACTATATGTGTCTTCATAGAGCCAACCCTTTTTCATGTTGGATGTGGAATCCACACATACATCTGAGAATGGAAGGAACCAATCCTCTCATGATGTCACAACTCTTACATCCGACCATGGAAGGAACCAATCCTCTCACCATGTCAGAAGGGCACAACACTTACATATGACCATGCAAGGAACCAATCCTCTCACCATCTCAGAAAGGCTCAGCACGGACACATCAATTCCTCTTGGGAGGAATATCGATCTGGATAACACCAAGCTTCTCCCTGAAGTACTCAAACTTCACCCTAGCCAATGGCTTAGTCAACATCAGCTATTTGTTCATCCATCACAACATACTGGAGCTTCACGGCTCCTCTCTGCACCATATCCCTAATATAGTGATACTTGATCTCGATACACTTCGACTTGTCATGGAACACCAACAAATTCACACAACTCTGGTTTTCATAGTATATACAAGTAGCATCTAACTAGAGATCAAATAAATTAGACAGTAGCTTCCTCATCCATGCTGCCTCACAACTAGCTGAACAGGCTGTGACATATTCTACTTCAACTGTACTCAGTACCACACTGGATTGCTTCCTGCTAAACCAAGAGATCACACCTGTTCCCATACTGAAGCAAGACCTTGAAGTGCTCTTCCTATCGATGGCACTGCCTACCCAATATGAATCAACATAACCCTCCAGGTTAATCCTCTGACCAGTATTATACTTGAGCCCATAATCAACTGTACCCTTTAGGTACCTCAGAATATGCTTTGCAGCAATTAAGTGAACATGTCTCGGATCTGTCAAGAATTGGCTCAAGGTGTTCACAGCAAATAAAATATCTGGTCTCGTGTTCATCAGGTACATCAAGGACCCCATCATCTGACGATACATCATGGCATCAACTGACTCAAATGAAGCATCACTCAATAGATTCAGGTTTGATTCCATAGGTGTGGTTAAGGCCTTACATTCCATCATCCCAAATCTCTTCAGGATATCTACTACATACTTCCCTTGTCCAAGGAAGATTCCATCCACATTCTACCACACCTCCATGCTTAGAAAATAATGCATCATACCCAAGTCCTTCATTTCGAACTCGGCAGCAAGATTACTCTTCATATCAGCAATTAAGCCATCCATCCCTGTTAAAAACAGATCATCTACATATAGTAGGAGTATCACTGGGTTTCCATCTTCAACCTTGTAGTAAAGGTTGGCATCTTCTTTACTCTTGGTAAAGCCCAAACTTGATAGGAAGTTGTCAATTCTGCCGCACCATGTCATGGGTGTCTATTTCAAACCATACAGGACTTTATTCAATCTACACACATGAGACTCCCTGTCATGTGCCTCAAAACTGAGTGGTTGCTCCACATACACTTCCTCTTCCACTACACCATTGAAGAAAGCACTCTTGACATCCATCTGGTGTATCTTCCACTTCATCACTGTAGCCAAAGCAAGTGCTGATCTGATGGAAGTGTATCTAGCTACAGGTGCAAAATTTTCTTCATAATCTATTCCTTCTTTCTGGGAGAAACCACGAGCAACAAATCTTGCTTTATATTTTTCAATGATACCATCCGCGGCATGCTTGATCTTGTAGATCCATTTGGAAGTTACAATAGACTTCCATTCTGGTCTTGGGACTACATCCCAAACATCGTTCTTCATGATCGATTGATATTATTTGATCATAGCATCCTTCCATTCTTTCCATTTCACCGCTTCTCCATAATTGGAAGTTTCTTTATCGATGAAATCACATAATAAGGCTACATATTCAGAGTAGGATCTAGTCCTCTTTCTTTCTCTGTGATTCTCTTCTAGAGCCCCATATCTTTTCGCACCTTGGATAGATTCCCATACCCAAGTAGGTTTCCTCTTATGAGGATTCTTCTCTTGAGGTGGATCTACAGGTTCTTATGGTTCTTCAAATTCTTGATCTTCTTCTTGAGTTTCTTCATTCATGGTTGTATCATGAGTTCTGGCTGCTTCTACTTCTTCATGTTCTTTAGCAGCTCTCTTTCTAGATTTTTTGTAAGCTGAGTCTTCATCAAATGCTACATCCCTACTGATGTCGATCTTTTTGAAACCTAGGAAGTATATTCTATAAGCCTTCGAGCTTTCAGAGTATCCCACAAATATACCCTTCTTTCCTGAAGGATCTAATTTTATTCTCTTCTCTTTTGAGATGTGTATGTACACTGGAGAACCGAATATTCTGAGATGGCTGACTTCTGATTTCTTGCCAAAAAATAATTCTTCAGATGTCTTTCTCTTCAGTACTCTGTGTGGAGTATGGTTCTGTACACACACCGCTGTTCTAGCAGCTTCTGCCCATAAATGCATAGGAAGATCTTGATCATGAAGCATTGCTCTTGCAGCTTCCATGATATTTCTATTCTTCCTTTCTGCAATCCCGTTCTGTTGTGGATTATATGGGGTGGACAACTCCCTCTTAATCCTTGAGTCTTTGCATAAGTCTTTGAATTCATTTGATGTGAATTCTCCACCATTATCTAATCGAGAAGTCTTGATCTTCTTTTCAGTGTGGTTCTCAATCAAGGATTTGAATTCCTTGAACTTACTGAATACTTCATCTTTGTTCTTCATGAAGTAAATCCATGTATTCCTAGAAAATTCATCAATGAAAGAAACATAGTATACATACCTTCTTAGAGAACTTGATGACATTGGACCACATACATCGGAGTGGATGATTTCAAAGATTCCTTTTGCTTTGCTCTCGCTACTTGGAAATGTCTTCTTTGTGTTCTTTCCTTTCGCACATCCTTTGTAGAAACCATCATGTTTTGTTTGCATTTCTGGAATACCTTCAACAACTTTGCTTGCAAGTGGTAGTGCCCTATAATGCACATGTGCAAGCCTTCTATGCCAAATTTCATTTGGTTCTACTGATTCGTGAACCAGAGCTTGTTCTGGTTGGCCCTTCAATTTGTATAGACCTCCTTCTTTTTCCCCAATCACTATTGCATTGTCAAAAGTATTTCCTTTTGGCCACATAAGAACTTGGCCATCTACAAAAGAAACTCATTCTTTTTGCATCCAATGCAGATATGGAAAGGAGGTTCTTCTTTAGTCCTGGTACAAACAATACATTTTTCATCTTCATAAACTTTCCAGAGTCTATTTTATAGGAGTATTCACCACTACCTTTTATTGGATACTAGTAGTCATCCCCAAGTTTCACCTTATGAGGTGACTCATGTTCAGATAGTTTCACAAATGATTCTTTGAATCCCGTCATGTGCTTGGAAGCACCACTATCTATGAGCCAATCATTGCTTCAATGTGAAACAATTCCCATGAGAGTAGAGATCAGTACATATTCTTCATCACTTGAAGAATCACTTTCTTGTCTGATTCTCTTTTTGGAAGGTTCATCATCCTCTGCAGCATGAGCATAATGTCTTCTCTTTTTTCCCTTCTTCTTCTTTGAGTTCCATTTGTTAGGGTAGAATTTGGATATGTGACCTTTCTCATCACATGTGTAACATCTAACAATAGCCCAATCTCTTCTAGAGTGATGAGACTTACCTTTGGAGTGATTATGGTCCCTTTTGGTTTTCTTGGTGTGGGATGTGAGAGATTCATCTTCACTTCCTATCTTTTCTTCTCGAGCTTCTATTCAATATTATTCTTGAAAGAATTCTTCCCATATTTTTCTGAACTTGACTAACTTATTTCTAGCACAAATCCCTTAAATGAAAGGGTCCCATGATCCAGGGAGACCATTCAT
The DNA here is from genome assembly GCA_001517045.1 of Pseudotsuga menziesii. NCBI lineage: Eukaryota > Viridiplantae > Streptophyta > Pinopsida > Pinales > Pinaceae > Pseudotsuga > Pseudotsuga menziesii. The sequence goes on from LPNX010480259.1 coordinate 496,230, forward strand.
GGTGGTCATCACAATCTCTGCATTTTCCACTTCTTCATCTACTGCTTCCAGTTGTTCCTTGATATGAGATACCCTTGTAAAGTAATACTGGATGGTCTTAGCATTCTAGATCTTTACATTCTTCAGTTGGTTTCTCAGAGTCATCTTCCTGTTTATGTTGTTCCCTTCAAACAATTTGGTTAGGGCATGAAACTTAGCTTTAGGTGTCTTTAGGGAGGACACCTGTGGTATGAGGTGATCCTTGATTGAATCATCAATGATTCTCTTTTCCATAACCAACTTCTTCTTATGTAAGGCCTTAGCCTCATCTCCCTCTGGAACTGGAACCTCCTCACTAATATAGGAGTCCAACTCATTTTCTTCCAGGACTAGGGAGATCCTATACTTCCAGGCTCAGAAGTTATCAACTCCCTCAAGATTTTCATCAAGCTTGGTATGATGATACATCTTAAACTGAGAAACTCAAATGGAAATACAAAAGATTTAGATCTTACCAAGTCAAGATGTCAGATCTGGATTTGCAGCTGAAATTTTGCAGTGCTGGTTTAGGAACAGATTAGGGTTTTGCTTTTCCAGAGTTCTATCCAAACAAATGCTTTGATCTTGATCCCTAACTTTGATTTTGAGAGGAGATTAATCCAGGCCTGGGCTCACTGAAAAATTCCACTTCTGTGGAAAGCCCTAATTTCCAGCAGCAGTGTCGGGTCCAAAACTAAAAAACCTCAGAATTGGATTGTGCTTTGACAGAAAGATGCGCCCTAGGGAGGAGAGTTATTCCAAACTTCTTTTGCTGAAAATATATGGAGAGATATCCACAAAGTAGGAAGCCCTAGTTCCCGCAGCTACACAGTGTCTTCTTCTCAGGTTAGCTCTGATACCATGTTATATTTTTTTCATTTAAGCTAGCAATACATTAGGATCTTTAACTGAAAGAATAATAAGCACATCAATCAAACACAAGAGACAATGAATACAGTGTTTATCCTCAGGGAAACCATAAATGGTGAAAACAACACAAATTCCTCAGAGATAGAATCAACACCAAAAGTAAAGCCCCAAAACAGTAAGATGATCTCCTGACAGCAGTAACCTCTTTCTTCCTTGCCTTAGTGTCTTCTTCTTCCTTAGCTATGCGCTACAACTGAGTGTGAGTGAGTGTGTGATAAATAGAGAGGCTAGCTCTCTATTTATACTAATTCCTGACTTGTCTAAACCCAACTAGGGCCGACTTTTCTAGGAGAGTCAAATAACCCTAGTGCCCCGGAACTGCAGGGACTTTAACCCTTGACCAATAGGAAGGTTACCCACAATGACATGACATGACTTGTTTACATCATAGAACCCCCCAATAGGAACATCGAGGCATGACATGACTCACATACATCCCGGAATAAACATAGGGTTACAATACATAAGAAATACAAGTGAAATACATTCCAAAGTTACATATACATCAACAGGGGCATGCAGCTATCTGGTGGGATGAGCTCCAGATCCATCGAGAAAGAAGAGGTAAGAAAAAATTAACTCTTGGGATAAGATGTTGTATAAGATTAAAATTTAATTTATTCCTAAGGACTATTAGTTAAATTTTCTTAGACAATTACATAACCTTAGATAGAAGGACAATTACATAACCTTAGATAGAAGGCTATGATAGTAAAGGAATATACAGAAGAATTTTTTAGACTGAACATTAGATTTGGACACACAGAGGGAGGTCTAGAAAGAGTAGCTAGGTATATAAATGGGTTGATATAGGATATACATGATGAACTCAGTCTATTAAATTTGAAAACTGTAGAAGATTCATATCAGGTAGCTTTAAAGATAGAAGAGAAATTTCTAAGAAAACAAAAACAGAGGAATAGAGGAAAGAACATGATAAGAGGCAGAGGTGTTCCAAAAAGAAGAGGTAGAACTTCTAAAGATGAAGCTGAAAGTTCTAGCAGTAGCAGTCAATCATTCCAGAGAGGAGGATTCAAAGGAAGTATAGGAAGAAGTAGAAATAGAGAAATAAGATGTTATACTTATGGAAAGGTTGGACATATGTCTTGGGATTGTCCAAGAAATAAAGCTACAGGTCAAAGAAATGTGAATGTTGTAGATGCTCACGAAGGACTAAAATAAGAAACAGATGTGAATAATCCTCCAGAGGATGGAGAGGCTCTTATGTTGAAGAGAGTCTTGGTGAATACAGAGAAACAAGTACATGAACCAGTTCAAAGGAAAAGTCTGTTCAAAACAAGGTGTGAGTCATAAGGGAAGTGTTGTAAAATGGTTTATTGATAGTGGTAGTACTGATAATTTGGTTTCCACGGAGATGGTAGAGAACCTAGGATTGAAGAGGATGAAGCATCCCACTCCTTAAAAATTATCCTGGTTATAGAAAGGACATCATCTCTTGGTGAATGAGCAGTGTAATGTGGATTTCCATATTGGTACTTACAAGGATGAAATATTGTGTGACATAATTCCTACAGATGTGTGCCATCTACTCTTAGGAAGGCCATGTTAGTATGCCAGGAAAGTTGTTCATGATGGGAGGAAGAATACTTATTCTCTGGAGAAAGATGGGAAGATACATACCTTGTCACCCTTGGAAGATGAAGAAATCTAAGGAAGTTCAGGATCAATCATTTTGCTGATGTCTGGAAAAGAACTGTTACAGGAAGTTCAGAAAGAAAAAGATCTACTTTTTTCTCTTATTTGTAAGACAAAGGTAATTTTAACTTCTACAAATTTAGATGATTTTCCAGATGAAGTTAAAACTTTGCTTGATGAGTATGCTGGCATTATTGTGGATGAATTTCAAAATGAATTACCTCTTGTAAGAAGTATTAGTCATCACATTGACTTAATACCTGGTGCAAGTTTACCTAACAAAGCAGCTTACAAATTAACCCCTCTAGAAAATGAAGAAATCAAACAACAAGTACAAGAGCTGTTAGAGAAAGGATTGGTGAAAGAGAGATTGATTCATTGTGCAATACCTACTATGCTAAGTCCAAAGAAATATGGTACTGATTCCAGGTAAATCAACAAGATCACTATCAAGTATAGATTTCCTTTACCCATAATTGATTATCTGATGGACTGTTTAAGTGGTTCAAAATATTTTTCCAAAATAAATTTGAAGAGTGGGTATCATCATATTAGAATAAGGGAAGGGGATAAATGGAAAAAAAAATTAAAACAAATGATGGTCTATATGAGTGGTTAGTGATTCCATTTGGGCTTACAAATGCACCTAGTACCTTTATGAGATTAGTGAATGAGGTTTTGAAATAATTTACTGGAAAATTTGTGATAGTATATCTAGATGACATTCTGATTTTTAGTCAAAACAGAGAAGAGCATTTAAGGCACCTTAAGTTGGTGTTGAGGACTTTGCAGAAGGAGATGTTGCTGATAAATTTGAAGAAGTGTAGCTTCCTAAAAAAGAATTGGTCTACTTGGGGTTCGTGGTTTCGGAAGAAGGACTGAAAATGGATTATGATAAAGTACAAGCAATTTTAAATTGGCTAGTTTCAAGGAATGCTTATGAGGTAAGAAGTTTTCATGGACTTGCTAGTTTCTATAGGAAGTTCATTAAGAATTTCAGTCAGATTTGTGCACCATTTGAAAGGTTATTTACTTTCCCTAAAAGTATCTATTAAAGGTTCACAAATCTAACTGAAATTCTTAATGAACTTACTATAGAAACTAGCAAGTCCATGAAAACTTCTTACCTCATAAGAATTCCTTGAAACTGGCCAATTTAAAATTGCTTGTACTTTATCAGAATCCATTTTCAGTCTTTCTTCCGAAACCATGAACCCCAAGTAGACCAATTATTTTTTAAGGAAGCTACACTTCTTCAAATTTATCAACAACTTCTCCTTCTGCAAAGTCCTCAACACCAACTTAAGGTGCCTTAAATGCTCTTCTTTGTTCTGACTAAAAATTAGAATGCCATCTAGATATACTATCACAAATTTTCTAGTAAATTCTTTCAGAACCTCATTCATCAATCTCATAAAAATACTAGGTGCATTTGTAAGCCCAAATGGCATCACTAACCACTCATATAGACCATCATTTGTTTTAAATGTTTTTTTCCATTCATCCCCTTTCCTTATTCTAATCTGATGATACCCACTCTTCAAATCTATTTTGGAAAAATATTTTGAACCTATTAAACAGTCCATTAGATCATTAATTATGGGTAAAGGAAATCTATACCTGATAGTGATCTTGTTGATTTCACTGGAGTCAGTACACATTCTCCATCCACCATATTTCTTGGGACTTAGCACAGTACGTACGACACGAGGACTCAAGCTCTCTTTCACCAATCCTTTCTCCAACAGCTACTGTACTTACTATTTGTTTTCTTCATTTTCTAGAGGGGTTAATCTTTAAGGTACTTTGTTAGGTAAACTTGCACTAGGTATAAAGTCAATGTTATGACTAATACTTCTTACAGGAGGTAATTAATTTGGAAATTCATCCACAATAATGTCACCATACTCATCAAGCAAAGTTTTAACTTCATCTGGAAAATCATCTAAATTTGTAGAAGTTAAAATTACCTTTGGCTTACCAATAAGAGAAAAATGTAGATCATTTTCTTTCTAAACTTCCTGTAACAGTTCTTTTCCTGACATCAACAGAATGCTTGATCCTCAACTTCCTTGAACTGCTTCATCTTCCAAGGGTGACAAGGTATGTCTCTTCCCATCTTTCTCCAGAGAATAAGTATTCTTCCTCCCATCATGAACAACTTTCCTGGAATACTACCATGGCCTTCCTAAGAGTATATGGCACACATCCATAGGAATTATGTCACACAATATTTCATCCTTCTAAGTACCAATCTAGAAATCCACATTACACTGCTCATTCACCAAGAGATGATGTCCTTTCTGTAACCAGGACACTTTTAAGGAGTGGAATGCTTCATCCTCTTCATTCCCAGCTTCTCTACCATCTCTGTGGAAACCAAATTATTTGTACTACCACTATCAATAACAATTTTACAACACTTTCCTTGTGACTTACACCTTGTTCTGAACAAATGTTTCCTTTGAACTGGTTCATGTACTTGTTTCTCTGTATTGACCAAGACTCTCTTCAACATAAGAGCCTCTCCATCCTCTGGAGGATTATTCACCTTTTTTTATTCTTTAAATTATTCTTGATCCTCTACAACATTCACATTTATTTTACCTGTAGATTTATTTATTGCACAATCCGAAGACATATGTCCAACCTCTCCACAAGTATAACATCTTACTTCTCTATTTATACCTCTTCCTATACCTCCTCTGAATTCTCCTCTCTGGAATGATTGATTTCTACTGCTAGAACTTTCAATTTCATCTTTAAAATTTCTACCTCCTCTGTTTGCAACACCTTTGCCTCTTACCATGTTCTTTCCTCTATTCCTCTGGTTTTGCTTTCTTAGCAATTTCTCTTCTATCTTTAAAGCTACTTGATATGAATCTTCTAAAGTTTTCAAATTTAATAGACTGAGTTCATCCTGTATATCATATCTCAACCCATTGATATACCTATCTACTCTTTCTAGAACTCCCTCTATGTGTCCATATCTAATGTTCAGTCTAAAAAATTCTTATTCCTTTACTCAGAGCATTAATCCAATCCACAAGTTCTTCAACATTTAAGTTACCTAAATACATATGTACTTCTATTCTTGGTCTGCCACTGGTTTTCATCAACATCTTCAATATTTTTACTTCTACAGGATCTTCTTCTTCTTATTCCTAGAGGATTCGGATTCGGCTTCTTCGTCACTGTCATCTAAATTGTTTGAATGATTCTTTATTTCCATATCTTCTAACCTTTCTTCCATTCTTCTCATATTTATTTCCATTTTTGTTTCTACGGGTTGTCTTCCTCGACCACGTTCTACAAGAACTCCATGTGAGCATCCCCTTCTCGGTGACATCTTTCTTCACAAATTCAACTGATCAATTGAATCACTATGCAGAATATTTGTTCTGCTTTGATACCAAAAATGATGGCCTGAATGACCAAATATGTCCAAGACTTCTGTTAACAGGTTGAATTTCTCGATAGAAATATTCCTTTTGCAAACTCTGCAGAATGCGGGATGGACACTTTGTGCTGGTATGCACTTTTTATGATAGTTGGTTGGCATCTTAGTTTTTGGAGTTTTCATAGATTTAAAACTCTAGTATTGGGGTGGTTTTATTTGGTTTATGCACATCTGAATTATTCTACAAAAACTAACATTCATCAAAGCTCAAATACCTTAACATAGACTACATAAGAGCACCAACACCAGAGCACCAAGATGGGATGTGGGAACAACACCAAAACCAAAGCAGAATTATTGGCTCTTTGGTCAATACTTTATTTTGCAAAAGAGATTGGCATTCCCTCTCTCCATGTAATGGGGACTCTTCTGTAATCATTAATTGGGATAATGATAAGGAAACTTTCTCTACCCTCGATCTGGATGGTTGGTGTGACAACATTATGGAGTTGAAGGCTTCCTTTCACACTTTAGACTTTCATCAAGTCTTTAGAGAAGACAATAAGAGGGCATACAGTTTATCCAAGGAAGCGCTCCCCATGGTTGCGGGCCTACTTTCCTTCACTTAATATTATGAGGAAATAGCTATTGGGGAAGATAAGCTACAACTCTTCTAGAGTAGAGCTTGTACCTCCTACTCTTCAACCTTTTGGTTGTTTTATTTTTGAGTATGGATTGTCGAGTCTTTTAGCATCATATTGGATATATTGATTTTGACATTGTTTATCCTCTGAGGGTATTGATATTAGTACACTTCCCTGAGCACTTCCTTGGATATACTGAACTGGGATCTTTATGTTTCCTCCTTAGATATGTATGGATGATCTATCTTGTAAAAGTTGGTTGATGTTTTTCCTCATAGTTCACATAATGATCTTTCTTTCTTGCATGGTACATGTTCATGTGTCTTCAGTATTTATCTTCCTCGGTCCCAAACCTTTGTTTGCAACTGTCCATAAGATCTGCTATCATCATGTCTTATTGGTTGTAACCTTCCAGGATTCTAGACCTTATACTGTAATTCTCCATGGGTTTTACCTTTAGTATTCTTCACCTTCAATCCAATCTTACTATGGACTGTTTGCTTCATTCGGATGTAGCTTATCTTAGAAAATGACATCAGTTTCCACAGTTCATCTATCTCACCTTGTAATTTTGTTCTCTGTTGCAAATAATATTTATCCTCGTTGCTTTTCCATTGCACTCTTCTTTCACTCACAAGGATATAAACTTCCATATAACCTTCTGTACTGCTGTACATCTCCTGAAAGTTATTTAGAAGATAGAATTTTCTCACCCAATTTTCTACAACAGTATTTATGTTATCGCTTTCATAAATTTCATATTCAACTACTTTTGTCTTAGCATTATCAGATTTCCTGAGACCATCTCTTTGTAACTACATTCCTCCATAAGCAAGAGTCTTGAAATTTTCACTTTCCTTTGGTTCACCACACATCTTCCAAAATATGCTTAAGGCATTTAAGTACCTTCTCCATTGTTGCTTCAAAACATATTCAACACCATCATCTTCAAGCTGCTGGTTGTCCTCTTCTTCTTTTTTTTGTCACCCGTACATCCTTAATTCCACTGTAGACATTTCCCTCTTCAAAATTTATCGTTTCCTCTGAACTTTAGATTTACTTTCAGAGAGTAATTCATTCTTCAACTCTCTAAGTGCAATCTCATCTTGATAGATAGGTTCGTTCAACAAATGTGAGTTGAGCTAAATGTTTCATCTTTTGTCTATATGAAAATTTGTAAAATGTTTTTTGGGTTGGTGAACAAATCTCTGTTAATCCAGGAATTTTCACTTGCTTATATGCCACCTTTTGAGCATTGTGCCTCATCAATTTAAAATCAAAATATTTGATTTTAATATGCTATCTATTTGTTTAATGATTTTTCATGTTAAATCTTTTATTGTTTGCTCAATGATTAGTGATTGCTGAACTAATCACTGTTAATCTAGGACTCGCACTGTCCCAAGCCACAATATAGATATATTTTTGATAGACAATTGCAAAATTTGTGAGGGAAGAGTTCTATCTATAATTTCATATAGTGGAACTTATTTTGAAATTGGAGGAAAACATAAATTTTGAGCTATAGATTTTATCTTTGTTCTCATATATTTGCTATTTTTGTTAGGAATTTATTCTTTTCAAAATTGTTTTATTTGAGCTTTAGTTTCTTACATTTGTGGCATAATCCCGACAAATCGAGGCATAAAAATGGAAAAAAATTTGAGGTAAGGTTTGAATCTATAATTTTACGTGTTCATTGTTTGTTTTCTGGTAGTAATCAGAAGAACAGGGATTTTTTTTTAGCTATAGGTTTATCTTTGATATCATATATTTGTTGATTTATGTGATATAAATGTACATTATATTATTTAATGTCATGCTTTTGTTGTATGATCTTATTTAGATATTTCTTCAGGGCTGATGGCAGTAATTTACATTACTTTTTATGCTATTGTTTTATACTTTGAGCATGGAAATGATATAAATGATTCTATGGTGTGAAAGAATTTAGTAACTCCTCAAGGGCCACATTGTGGCTGGAGAGACCCTAAAAACACAACTTAAAAGAATAAATCCTCATATGTAGATTCAAAAACAAAGCCATGGTAAAAAACTTGGCTTTACAAAATTTCAGTGTAGGGATTCAAGTATGCATGTTGTTCCTTTTTCCACCTAATCTCACCAGTAAGTCTGACAAATTTCATGCAACTCTCTTCCTCTCAAGTGAAACAATGGAACAAATGTCTCAACATATGGGAGACCAATTTGATTTTCTTACAGTCTGCTATTGTTTTTCATTTGCGGCTATTGTACAAGCCCAATCTATTGAAAGTTTGTGCTTTTAATTTCACAATTTGTTGCTTGGGATTACATCAATCAGTCATAGGGATTTAATCCCATGGTATGGTTGTAAGATTTGGTATTGAGGATAATTTTTTCAATCCTTCATGAATTTGTTGGAGATTATGGGCTGAAAGTTATTAATCAAAACTTTTAGGTGACACTTCAACTTTTAATTCCATTTGTTCTTTTTTTGTTTAGGGTGAAATACTCAAAACATGAATACAGGCCCAAAGACACCAAAAATATTTTTTTAAAACTAATAAGAACTACAAATATGAAGCGCATTTCCAATTTTTCCAAGAATGATTTATTTATTTATATATTTTGTTTTTCTGATTTATTGCTCATGGTTGAGGCTAAAATTCTTGTAAACTTTGAAACAAAATGCGTATTTTTGTCTCTGTGAGATGTATACTTCCCTAGTACTATATTTCGGTGCCCAATCATATTTTAATCTTTCTGCTATGGTTTCTACTTTCCCACTACAATTTATATTAATTTTGAATCTTGTTACTATTGATATATTTATTTTGTTTTGCACAAGTTGTTGCTTGCTCATTCGTATTCCATATTTGTCTATATTCTTATGGTACTAGGTAATAAGGTCATATATGTTGGAAGGGCTCAAAATAAGGCTGAGCCTGATTAAATGCTCCGACGAGAATATGAAGAGAGACACCAAAGGATACTAAAATCATAGGTGGCTATTTTAATTTTGAATTTTCTTTTGTTTTTTTCAAGGCCATATTCTCTCATAACTTGTCTACCTTTCTATTTTCTTTTAAGCATCAAATATTTACGTTAAAAACATTCATGATGCAATCGATGATAATGAGATGGAAAGAGTATTTATTCAGTGTGGGATGATCACTTCAGGAAAAATAATGCAGGATGAAAATGGACTCAGTAGAGGATTTGGATTTGTTTGATTTACCACTTCATATGAAGCAAATAAAGATATGGAAGATTTATCTGATAATAATTTCATTTGTTGATATGACTCACCTGAGTATCTCATTGTTCATCTATTATTAAAATAACTCTCTCTTTAATTTTGAGTGCACATGCAGGTTATATGTTGCTTTGTAAATGTCTTTATGTAGCTATTTCTCAATGCATGAAGGCTAGGCGCATGTATTTACAAGCCCATTTTCCCTAAACTATTCCATTCCCCTCTGGACATGGATGGGATTTTGTTCAACATGGATATCAAGCTATGTATTATCCACCAACTTCTAGTGTTGTATCACATTTTCCTCAACCTCAGGGCACCACGTACCCCCATAATTTTGTCTTAGGACCAACAGTATGGAGGCCATCAGGTGGTTTGGCCACTCCACAAAGACGTGGTTTCCAACATATGCCAATTGCTGGGTAAGAATTCATTTTCTAAATTGGAATTCTTGAATCTGGTATATATATCTATATATTTCTTTTTATTATTCTTATTCCATTATGATTGTGATTTCTAATATAGTTTGCAATGTATTTATGATAGATTCCAAATAACCCTACGCAACAAAGAAACCCCAGAGGATGCATAACTGGATCAATGATTCTTCAGCCAGATCAACCAATGGCTTATGTGACACCAATGCAACAACATACCATGGTGGCAACTACATACCAAGATATGGCTGGAAATCAGCGGGTAATGAAATATGAATGTTCTAGACTTGATTTAAATATAGAAAGTTCATGTTGGAAAAAATTATATTTTTTCTTTATGGTGTAATGTTTCTTTAAAATTTATATTTTTTATTTATGTTGTAATTTATTTTCTTTATTTATGATCTTGTTTTCATCATAAGATTTATTAATTTGGAACTCGAGGAAGAAGTAAATTGTTTATTTGGCTATTTTTTATTTTATGGAATGTTGTGGTGAAGAAGGGTCCTTGGTATCCTTGGTATCATGGGGTTGCAAGATACACAACTAATGGTAGACCTCGCCAAATGAACATCATGACACATAATTTAGTCCCCAAGGATGTGTTTTCATCTCAAACTAGAGTGAATGGGTCTCCCTCTATTGCTAGAGCAATTTCTGTAGTAGAAATAGATCAAGCATAGGAGCTATGGAGCAGTGTGGCAGGTGCTTCAACAACACAACAATAGAAGCACATGCTTGGGAGGTTCTGGTTTCCTATTTTTTAACGTCATTAGGTCATTTGGAGGCCCTATAAAATTATGTTGTTTTCTACTTCATAGGGTTTTTTGGTTCCTTTAAACCCATGTAGAACCTAGACCATGATGATTAAGTTAATTAAGTATTTTTCTACAGTTTCAAATTGTAGGTAAAATTACTTGGATGATCTTAGAAATGGACAATAATGAGTTGTTGCCTCTGTTGGAATCTAATGGTTCCTTTTCTTCCAAAATGGAGGAAGCGGTCCAAGTCCAAGCTGTAGTTTCCTAGTTTAAAAGTATTATATTTTTCTATATGTACATGATTTTGAAAATTTTGGATATTAAGTTAACAAATTGAAAACATGATGTTTCAATTTAAAACATTAAATCAATGTAAATGATTGTATTGTTATTGAATGGGCTATAATGTTATTGGTAGTGTTATTGAATAGGCTATTGTATACAATGTTATTCGTTAGATGCAGTGAAATGCATTAGATTATGATTTATCATTGTTATTAATTTTTTTGTTTTAAGAAAAAATTTGTCCAATGGAACTGTTTCCAAGAATGGTACTTGATGAAAGATGTTTCCTTCTAACAACAAAGTCAAGTCATGTTTCATGAGTTTTCGCTTAACTTGACCTTTTTTTTACAGTGGTATTGTGTTTTCCATATGAAAACTAATTCAAAATGGATGATAAAGTTGTTTCTTGTATTTTCAATCTTGGAAATTTCTAAATAGGGAGTTATGTTTGGGAGTGATATAAAATTTGCAGGGTAGTGTTGAATAAGTTATAATATTAATGTGCAGAAAAGTAAAATTTGTGGGGTGGTGTTGAATAAGTTATATAATGGTTTGTAATATCAAAGGGTTCTTTGAATAAGTTATATAATGGTTTGTAATATCAAGGAGTTCTTTGAATACATTCATAATATAAATGTAGGAAAGATTAAAATTTGAGGAGTAGTGTTTAATAACTTATATAACGGTTCAAAATATCAACCAATGCTTTGAATAATTATTTGTATATGTTCCTCAACATTATCAAGTATTGATATGGTAGAGTTTCAAATGATAAGCTAATTTGAGTTTAAAAATGAACAAGTATATTTTGTGTTTCACTTTAAAGTTTTTTTTCAACTAGGATTTTTTTGTAGCCAAGACTAAATTTCTTAAGGTAGTGGATAATGTGATGAAGGAGCATCCCTCTCTCCATTCAAGTCTAAGCTCAATGTTTGATCAAACCTAGAAGAGGACTTCATATTCTAAATAAAAGTCCTTAGACTATTACATTGTAAATAAATCTATGTTAAGTATTCTTCTAGATAGGTGATGAGTCATTAGGTGAGTGATGAGTCATTAAATGAGTCATGTAACTAATCCCATGTCAAATGGTAGCATTCGATAAGGGTCAAGGATCTCATGAGCCAGTCATTGAGATAAGGTTGATTATGTTGCTTTATTTAGAATTAGTTAGCAGATTGTTGAGTATATTGAGGATATAAACCAGAATGGGTTCATGAATCCTATTGTATATATGGTTGTAAGCCTTTGAGGAAAGTGGGGAGAAGGGAGTAAAGGGAGAGACAAAAGTAGCCAGAAGAGCCAAAGGCAGTCATTCAATGTAGATAAGGAGTGGCCAAATCATTGTAAATTAGGCCAAGGTAGTTGGTTGTAGTTATACTAGACTAAGGGGATCAGAACGCAGGTTCTGAGATAATCATGAATGTATAGTTTCATTGTATTGAAAGAAGGAAATCCTATTTCAGCATATCTTTGTGTGTGATTACAGTTCTTTCTTAATGTATGATTTCTTGAATTGAATGATTGATGATATTTGCTAATGATTGATAAATCGGTGTATGCATAGTCTAAAATTAGGCTTGAAATAGTTTAATATTACAGAGGTTGTGTAAGACCATGAAGAGGTTGCGCAGATATGGAAAAGAGAGATTGATTGAATTTAATTGATCGAACCACTAATCAATCAAAGAAGAATTATGAATTTGTGGGAGTCAAGTTTACCAGATATTGGATGGCTCAAAACATCTCAAGAAGATGGATCAACGGCAGAGAAAGATCCACGAAGTGAATGTGAATGAAAGATAAGAAATATGCAAGGTTAAGTGAAGTTTCGTTAGAGATAGAAGATCAACGGATGATATCAAAGGTGCAAAAGATCTAACACTCTAGAAGAATCACGCAAGAGAAAGGTGTAAGGAAGATAAAGGATCCAAAAATATAAGATGATATCCACATTCGATCTTATATCAACGGTTAGGAAGGAAGTTGCATGAAATCAACAGTTGTAAAGAGTTGCAGAAAAGGAATTGCGGAAGGGAAATTGTGGAAGTTCAACTTATGGAAAAGTTGGATCAGAAATCCGCAATACGCAATTCGATTGCAGAAAGAAGAGTTATGGCTGCATAATTGTGGAATTCAATTTTGGAATTTGGGTATTTCCGCAATACGCAAATGTGGAAATAGAGTTGTAGAAACTATGTTACAGAAAAGAAAGCTTGCGGAATTGAACCTATGGAAGTAGAGCTGCGCAATAGAGTTGTGGGAGAAGAAATATTTGGACAAGAAGCCACTTTAGAGTTTTCTAAATGTAAAGAAATCTAAATCATGGGGAAAGTGGATGGGATAATGGATGTTTTGGGTTCCCGTGTGCATCAGATTGGTATCAGAGCACAACTAGCTCTTGGAATTAGGTAATGATATTTTTGTTTTCTGTTATGATTATAATTAACTGTGGGAAAATACTTTCAAACAAAGAGTGTTTGGTTTAAATTGATATAAGCCACAGGAGAGTGTAGAATAAATCCTTGGAAGGATTTAACAAGTTACAACAGACTAAAGGAAGTGGAGTTGTACACAAGACACTTATGTTCCTGATGAAGAAGAGTTTGTGAACTCTTAGAGGAAAGAGGAAGTAGTGGTAGAACCCATGAATCCAACATAGGTTGGAAAAGAGAATACTATTGCATGTTCTCAAAAAATAAGTGGACCTGCAGAAGAAAAAAAAAAGAGCAAAGGAGATTCTCAAAAGGTTCTAGAGGAGAAGAGCCAGAGATACCAAAAATACAAGCTCAAGGAGAAATAGATTGTTGAGGTATAATAGACAAGTGTGGAGATTTGTTGAGGGAGTCTTAGGAAATTAGTCCACAAGTGGACAGGATGAAGTTCACAAAAGAGAGGGAGATAAAAAAATGACTATTGAAGGTCATTGCAGGGGTTTAGATGAAAGCCACAATAAAATAAAGAAGAAAGAAATTCAAGAAGAATGTAACAGGGAGTTGCTAGAGTTAGCAAGAGACATTTGGTGATTCAAGAAGCATACACAAAAAGTTGCAGAAGAAACCCATAGGTATGGTTGGGTAATGAGGAAAAGAAAGGTAAACTAGTAATCATTGTAGGTGAATCTAAGGCAAAAGATGTATGCTATATTGAAATAAGAACTCAGGGAAGTTGAGACTGAGATGGAAGTTTCATATTGTGAACCTGAATAGGGTCCTTTGCTTGGAGATGATGGTGAAGCAAAAAAGGAGAGACTAATTGAAAGTCTCATGGATTTTGTAAAGAGTACAAATCAACTTGTGGAGGAGATGACTGTAAGGTCGAATGAGACCAAGAGGTCTTATGTTTTTGAGACTGATGATTTGTTTGTGGTTACAAGTTTTGTTGCAGATGATAGGAAGCCTTTTGAAACTGTCTTAAAATTTGATGAAGAAAGTATCTCAAATGAGGAAAGGTCTGAAGTATTGCAGCAAAAGGAACTCATTGAAAAGTTGCTTGATTGAGGAACACAGTCAATTGAAGCTGATTTGAAGATGAAGTCAAAAAAATAAATGTGCAAAGACATTTCTATAGGGAAGAATCAGAATTGCATTTTGATGAAGGAAAAAGTTGAACATACACCTTGGACTGTTATGAAGTCTGAAGAAAAAGTAGATGTGCTTTCTAAAAGCAGGATAGCGGAATATAATTTTGTTATAGTAAAATATGATATGGTATCCTATGAAGAGTGTATGCAACCTATATATCAGACTATTGAAGAAATAGGTGATGGTGAAGGTTTGATGTTGTGCTCAGAACAATACAAAAGGAGGATGCCAGAAAATATATCAACAAGGAGTTCAGAATCTCATGTTTTTAAATCTAATGGCTTGTGTATGACTACAGGTATTGAAGAACACTTATATGATGTGTTTGTGTAGGTTGATAAGGAAATGAAGCATAGGATGGATGCTTTGGAAAAGAAAAGAAAGATCAGAATTGGGCCATTAACAAATGAATATGTTCACTATTGTGAACTAGAACATGGAATAATCTTGGGAAAAGATGGTGTAGAAGAGGGACTAGCTGAAAACCTTGTGAACTCTTGGGAGAGTTCAGATCATCAAGAGAATACACTGATAAGAAAGTCAATGGGATATAAACATTTCAATATTTTTGAAATTAATGAATTGTGTATATCTGCAGGAATAACATGTGATGAAACTCATGAGGTTGTCCCAGAGGTAAAATAAGAAGAAGGAGAGTATCCATGTATTCTTGACATGGACCAAAGATAGAAGTTTGTTCTAGAATTGAAGGATGAGGAGACATGGTCTCGTGCAGATAACCAAAGGAGAACACTTTCATATTTTGATAATGATGTTGTTGGAAGACAGAGGAATAAATATGTCATGAAACAGGAAAATACTATATTGTCTCAAAAGGGTGATCAGTACCTAAAGGAATTTGTTGTTGCAGAGTTGGCTAATGGAGACAAAGAAAAAATTTCTAACCTCAGAGAGTATGATGAAGAATTAAAAATGCTAGAATATTGGTTATTCAATCCAAGGATTGACAAAGATGACTGCTTAATGTATGCAAGAATAGAAATATTTAGTGACAACATTAGAGAGGAGAAGATGGGAAGTCAAGGCATTGAATTGTCTTATAATGATATGATTTTCTTACAGCAGTCAAGGGAAATGGCAGACCAACATAATTTTGTGGAGTATCTTGGAATACCTTATAGTTGGGGTATGATTTTATATGAAAGGAGAAATCCTGAAGACATGAGGATCTCGCAAGTAGTGGCTAGTAAATAAGACAAAAGACAAGCCAGTTAAGCAGATGTACCAGTGAAAGGATAGACTAGACATGGAGGTTGAAGAATTAAGGGTGTTGATGGTGAAAGTGTCTCAGAGAAGGAATGAGGAAATAATGAATATTTACATCATCAGAGCAAATAGACAGAACAACGACAGAAGACAGATGGTAGAAGAAGATTGCAGAAGCAAAGCTAGTGGAGCATTGCAATAGAAAATATGGAAACCAGGAGAAATGAGGATGACAAAGACAAAAAAACATGATGACATGGATGATCAGCTATAGAAAAAATTTTGGGATCCTGGCATACTGAAGATGGAATTTTATGACCAGGAGGTCATATTTCTTTCTTCCTGGGGAGTCGGATGTAGGAGCATCCTCATCTCCATTCACGTCTAAGCTCAATGTTTGATCATACCCAGAAGATGGCTTCATTTTCTGAATTAATAGTCCTTAGACTATTACATTGTAAAAAAATCTATGTTGAGTATTATTCTAGATAGTTGATGAGTCATTAAGTGAGTGATGAGTCTTTAAATGAGTCATGTAACTAAGCCCATGTCAAATGGTAGCATTCAATAAGGGTCAAGGATCTCATGGGCAATTCATTGAGATACGGCTGATTATGTTGCTTTATTTATAATTAGTTAGCATATTGTTGAGTATATTGAGGATTTGAACTAGAATGGGTTCATGAATCCTATTGTATATATGTTTGTAAACCTTCGAGGAAAGTGGGGAGAAGCGAGTAAAGGGAGAGACAAAAGTAGCCAGAAGAGCCAGAGGTAGTCATTCAATCTGGATAAGGAGTGGCCAAATCATTGTAAATCAGGCCAAGGTAGTTGGTTGTAGTTATACTAGACTAAGGGGATCAGAAAACAGATTCTAAGATAATCATGAATGTATAGTTTCATTGTATTGAAAGAAGGAAAGCCTATTTTGACATATCTTTGTGTGTGATTACAGTTATTTCTAATTGTATGATTTCATGAATTGAATGATTGATGATCTTTCCTAATGATTGGTAAATCGATGTATGCATAGTTTGAAATTAGGCTTGCAATAGTTTAATATTACATAGGTTGTGTAATACCGCGAAGAGGTTGTACATATCTGGAAAAGAGAGATCAATTGAATTTAATTGATCGAACCTCTAATCATTCAATAGAGAATTATGAATTCGCGGGAGTCAAGTTTAGCAGAGATTGGATGAGTCAAAACATCTCAAGAAGATGGATCGATGGCGGGGAAATATCCACGAAGTGAATGTGAATGAAAGATAAGAAATATGCAAGGTTAGGTGAAGTTTCATTGGAGATGGTAGATCAACGGACGAGATCAAAGGCACAAGAGATATAACACTCCAAAAGAATCCCACAAGAGAAAGGTGTAAGGAAGATAAAGGATCAACAAAGATAATATGAGATCTACATTTGATCTCAGATCAAAGGTCTAGAAGGAAGCCGCATGAAATCAACAGTTGTAAAGAGTTGCAGAAAAGGAATTGTGGGAGGGAAATTGCAGAAGTTCAAGTTCTGGAAAAGTTGGATCAGCAATACGCAATCTGCAATTCGATTGTGGAAAGGAGTGTTGCGGCCGCATAATTGTGGAAGTCAAATTTGGAATTTGGGAATTTACGCAATCCGCAATCCACAAATGTGGAAATAGCTTTGCGAAACTCTGTTGCGGAAAATCAAGCTTGTGGAAACCTGTTTCCAGAATTGAACCTACAAAAGCAGAGCTGTGGGATAAGAAATATTTGGAAAGAAGCCAAATTTAGAGTTTGCTAAATGTAGAGAAAGCTAAATCCTGGGGAAAGCGGATGTGATAATGGTTGTTTGGGGTTCCCATATGCATCATAGTGAATATAGTAATAACATGTTAATAACTATGTTCTATTTAGATAAATGATGTGTACTTATTTCAATATTTTAGTTTCGGGTCCATGAGAAAAGGGGTTATATTGTAATATATCTTGTTGATTGTGAGGCATGTGAAAGGGCCTTGTGTGCATAATCTTGACAGAGATATGAAAGAAATATTGTTCGCAACATCTATGTTAATGAATGAGAAAACATAAATTTGTAAAAGTCATTTATAAGTAAAGGTTTGGAAGAATTGCCTAGACATGTACTTTGATATTGATGATTCCTTGGTTATGGCAAGCAACTTAGAATGGTGTACGTATTAAGTGAAGTAATCGAGTGATCTATTCAATGCCATTGTTTATTACAATATACGGTCTTTGTCTTCATTTAATTGCAACTATGAAATTAACAAAAATGGATGTTATTATTAAATGGGAGGAGTAGATATCATTAATGTTACATTATCATGATGTAATAAAATAATAACAACATAAATGATTGGTTCAATGGTCATTTGTAATTGGTTAATACCATTTGTTTTAGGATGGACAAGAAATGAGGCACAAAATAATGATATTTATCATTTTAGCAGTCTTCACAACATGCTATATTTCATAATCATTTTTCTAGTTTCATATGAGAAAAAACAAGTGATAACATGTACACAACCACACCATTTAACATTTTAACAAATTTTAGGCAACATTTTATCATCACTAGAAATTTCACTATTTGTAAACATAATGTTTTGATCAAGTAGGAACTATTGTTTTCATTAAATTATACTTTAATTGTTACTTTGAAATATTATTTCATAACAAAGATCCCTATGATCTTTAAATGACACAACACATGATTGTCGAATCAAGATTGGGAATTTTTTGTCGAGAATGTTTAGATAAGATTTAGCAAGGAATTTTTCTTCACTATGGTATTTGATGACGCTATTGCAAAATTGTGTTATTGGGTGAAAATGCGAAGTTGGGTAACACTTCTGTGAGAATCGGGTGCCCAAACAACATTGCAGACATTATTCAGCTGAATAACTATATTTATTCGGCTGAATAATGAAGTTATTCGACTGAATAATTATAGTTATTCGGTCAAATAATGAATCCTTTATTCGATCGAATAATGTTTAACGATGAACCATTTAATTTGACGGAACGCATTGCTGGCTAGTAATTTTTACTGGCATTTCAATACGTATTCGACCGAATAATTATTCAGCCGAACAATTATTCGACCCAACAATTATTCGACCAAACAACTATTCAGCCGAATAATTGTTTTGCATAAAAGTTCAGCTGTGGCCTCATTTTCGTTGTTTGTTCCTACAGTGATTTGTCCTCGTCCTCATCCTCCCGCCACCTGTCTTGCCACCCGTCTCACCACCCCGTCTCGCCACCCGATTGGTTGGTCGTTTCCTATCATTCCTGTCCACGTCAGCCTGCCACTTCACGTGTACATCTGCCATCCTGGCACCCCTCTACTTGTCCGGTTTCCTCTCGGCGTGGAGGTCTGTTTGTGGAGGTGTTCGTGGTATTTTCTTGGAGGGTCTATTTGTGGTGTGGTCTTCCTGTGCTTCCCCTTGTCAGGTAAATATGTGTGCTCATTGTAATTAAAGCAAAATCTATGTGTTCATTGTAAATGATTGTTATGTCTATTGTTCTGAATTTTGGTTATATAAATGCATAGACCAGAAATAAACTCCATTAAATGTTCATGCTGTTAAAATGATAAATTATGTTTTGCTATAGCTGATAGCAATGTCGTGGTTAATATACTTCACCATCCCTTTGTAGATGATTCAATTAGAATGTTATCTTTTACGTGGAAGAATAGTATAATCTTTTAGAATTTATGAGACTGCTTTAGTTGGAAATTAATTACATGAGATTGTGCAAGCAGTTTATTCCTTTATCAACAACAACGAGCTCGCTACTTATTCCTTTATTAATTAGAAAATTTTGATTTATTGTTGTTAGATCGACTTGAACTGTCACTGAATTGATCTCACCATTTTTTTGACATTGATAGAGTTGTAAAGTTTTGTATGAATCTTAGTTGAATGAGATAAATGTTAAAGAGTAGCATTGATACTCTGGTATTTAATAAGAGTACAAGACTGTCTAACTTTTCTTGTCACTGACAGCTTTGTCATAGTTTCATTTGTAATATGGGAACAACTAATCATAGTTCCATTTGCAATCTGGTAGAAATTGAAGTGTTGTGGATGCATATCTGGAAAAGAGAGAGTACAAATTATTTCCACAACTTGGCATTGACCTTGACATGACAAACAAGGAACCTAAGGAAATGGACAGAATTGTTGAACTCTGTCCAAATGGACAGAGTTGTTGAACTCTGTCAAAATAGACAGATTCTCATCAACTCTGTCCAAATAGACAAAAAATTGTTTTATACTTAGCAAAACGTAGTTCATGAAGAGTTCATCAACTCTTTCCCTGATAACTTTACTTAGCAAAACGTATTTTAGTACGTTTTATATAAATAATAATAAAAAAACATTATTACACATAAAACATCAAATTTTCTAATTACCAATCTGTTTGATCTTATGTATTTTTAATCTAAATCATAAAAAAAACATGTAACTTGTATAATGCTTATTAGTTATCAGTTTATATTTACTATTATATTAGGATATTGTGCATTTTTTTTAACTTCAATCTTAGTTCATAGGTATTATAAGGAAGATATTCGTTCATTAACTCTGTCCATGGACAGAGTTCATGAATGAATACTCTGTCCATGGACAGAGTTGATGAACTCTATCCACATGGACAGAGTTGAGGAACTCTGTCCATGTGGACAGATTTGATGAACTTTGTCCATGCAGAGTTCATCAACTCTGAATCTGATCAGTTTACTTAGCATAAGGGTTTTTTTATGATTTTATGGAATAACAATTTTTTTTTGTAGTTGACATAAAGAAATGTTGCTTTAATTTCATATTTGATGATATTGGTTCCATTAATTTAAAAAATCTAAAATACATCGAAAACACAAAGATTGCTATGTTAATTTCTCATACATCCAACAATAGTGTAGCTATTTTCATTTTAAGAACTATTAGATAATATTAGGGACATCTAGGTCTTTATTAAAAACGTAGTTTTAAAANAGAGATTGCTACATTAATTTCTCATACATCCAACAATAATGTAGCTATTTTCATTTTAATAACTATTAGATAATATGAGGGACATCTAGGTAATAAAAACTTAGTTTTTATAGTAGCTAGTTCTCTGAAGTTGAGTAATTAACATGCAGAATTTGAATATGTTATGAGTTGATATATTAGATAATATTAAGGACATATAGGTCTTTTTAAAAACTTAGTTTTTTAGTGGCTAGGTGTTTGAAGATGAGGAATTAACATGTAGAATATGAGTTGATTTGTGTAATCTTGTAGATATCATATCAAATGGAAACAGATAATAAATTAGCTTTAATCATTTAAAGAACTATTAGATAATATTAGGGATATCTAGGTCCTTATTGAAATCTTATTTTTTTATAGTAGCTAGGTATTTGAAGTTGATTAATTAACATGTAGAAATTGATATTTGTGTAAACTTGTAGATATCATATCCAATGGAAAGAGAGCAGCCTTTAAGACAGAAGCGTAGGAGGTCATCACATTCTTCGGGAGTTGGTGTCCAAAATGAAAATCGAATATTATTGACTTCACCTCAGGATTCAAGCTTATTGTATAGTTCACATTCATCTGATCATTGACGTGGCGATAGTGGTAGAGATGATCCCCCCTTATCATCTATGGGTGAACGTGGATCTCGACCTTCTATACGGGAGACAAGCGTGGAAGTAGAGCAAGGTTCGCAAGAGGCTCGTCATCCTACACAGGGTGGCGAAGGTCAAGTAAGGACGCAATATGTCCAGCTAGCTGAGGGTTGTACACCCATTACAACCTATCCATTAGATTTACCGAAGGAGATTCCATGGGAAAGTGGTCTTCAACAAATGATCCTTGAAAGTTGTAGGGCTCACTATGACAAGCTGCAAAACGATATTTCTAGTTTGGATCTCGCTCTAGAGAACAAAAAAAGTATAGAGATGGTTTTGCAATCATTACAAAAATTCATTGAGGTATATGAGGATCTTGGACCAACAACAGATGGTTTTGTTTCCTTGATGCAAAGAAGAAAGGCATCGGTGATGGGTCCAGACAAGTGGGCTGTTATGAAGGAGAGAGTGACTAGAGAACATGCCAACTCAATGTTCAAATTCAAAGAGGGCCTAAAGTGGAAAGCATTGAAAGTGCAATATTTTAAGCACATTGAACTTGCACATATTTTATATGATTAGTTCCTTGCAGTCTATGGTCGGTTTCCATGGAACGATGAGGTTCCTAATTATTTTGCTAGGTTTTTTTATGCTGAATTGTTTTTAGGAATGAAGCTAGACTATACTAATATTCATTCCAAGTTTTATGGAGTTGGAAAGGGGAGGATATGCAATCGAAAAGGTGCCCTTAGAGATCCCAGTAATCTTTGACCTCCACCTCTGATATCTCATCCACCTAGGCTTGTGACTTACAAATCGGAGATGGAGCCCACATCACAAGTTCAGACAACTACAAGGCATAATGTTGCCGAAGGTTTGACTTCGACATTTGTGGGAGTTGATGTTGGATTGAGTCGAGAGAGGCTCGAGCCACCATTCGGCAAGATTTTGTTTACAAAACAAATGATGAGTTAGATTGTATGGGCATTGAAGATCTAAAGTCCTATGTCAAGATTTATTGTAATATAGCTTCGGATAGAATATCTAATGACACGTCAAGTATAGGAGAGGTTTGTGTACTTTCAATCTATTAATTTTATTTATTTATTTTGAATTAAACTTTTTGTTACATTATATCTATGTATGATAAATTATTTTTTGATGTATAGTAATAAATACGTTACGTAAATGTTTATTGTTTTTAGTTTTCTCGATTGTTAAATGAACATAATTTTAGAGTCTCCACTAGTCAAAATGCTGGAAATGTAGAAGAGTATTTTGGAGAGGTATATTTAAAATTTACACATTTATATTTATGTTTGAAAGATTTTTTTTTTTGGTTTTAAATTTAACTATGTATCTTGTTGTTAATTTGACTTTTCTATGCAGGTTTCATTAGATTCAAACTTTTTAGATGATTTTCCATCTATTGTGAGCTAATGTTTTATTTTTTTTTGTTTCGGTTTTAAGTTAATTGCTAAGCTTAATATTTTTTGCTTTTACTATGATTTATTTATTAACAAAATTTAAATTTTAAGGGAAGAGAACATATTGAAATTGGAGGTGAAGATATAGGTTCTTTGATGGATGTGGATATTGGCACTGAGGTAATTTTGTTCATAATTGAATTGTTCTCTGATATATATGTTTAAATAGTTTAAATAATGTTTGACATTTGTAAATTGATTTTATATATGTTGAAGCTTGGGTCTCTTTGATCTTTTCGAGACAAATGAAAGACTCCATTGGACGATAGTGTTGGAATTACAAGTTTAATATTTTATTTTTTTGAATTTAGTATAAAATAGTCTAAATAATTTGTAAGATTTATAAATTGTTTTTATATATGTTGTAGCTTGGGTCTTTTCCACCTTTTAGAGGCGAAGAGAAGACTCCGTTGGATGATAGAGAATTGGAGGTAATTTTTTTAATAATTGAATTGTTCTTCGATATATTAATTTAATGTTTTAATGTTTTGATTTTAGTTTGAAGTTCTTTAAATAATTTATGATATTCATAATCTGTTTTTATACATGTTGTCACAAGTCCAATGGAAGACCCTAGTCGAGGATAGTGGTGGACTTCTATTGAGAGAATTATTTATAATGTTATTTTTATGTAGATATA